>LT990238.1:313033-480533 GCA_900257145.2 Plasmodium billcollinsi
AAAGCACCCATATTCAATTTTGATTTTTCTAAAGGAGTCTTAAATAATAATGAGGAGGAAAAAACATTAGATGATGGTAAAGATAACAACAAATTATTTGTAGAAGTAAAAGAAGGTGAACATAAAGAAAACAAAACAGAAGACGATAAAAATATTGTTAACAAAAATGATGAAGATAAAAATAATGATGACAAAAAGAAATTTTGGAGATTTCCATTTGGTAAAAAAAAAGAAACAAAAGATACGAACGAAGAAGGAATTGATAACAAAAATGATAATGTTTTTTCAAGCGATACAAATTTATTTAAAAATAACCTTATTGAAAATAATGCAGGGAACGAACAAAAAGGTTTGTTTCATTCAGTCAATAACCAATTACAAGAAAAAAAAAATAAGAATGAAGAAAACAAAACTAAGACAGTTAGTTTTTCTCCTACTTCAGTATTTAATAAACCATTTGATTTAAATTTTGAAAAAAATAAAGAAGAAAATAAATCGAATATTTTTAATATATCATCTAATAACACAACAAGTTCCCTTTTTGGTAAAGAATCTAATGAAAAAACAAATAATTTAAAAATTAATTCTAATGATGATGATGTAAATAATGTAAGTGATATGATTAATTTTATATCTTTAGAAAATAGGAAAAAAAATGTATTTATTGGAAATGCACAAGAGTATGAAGAAAATAATAAAAATAAATCAAATTTATTTTTACAAGGAAATTTTTTCAATTCAAAAAATATATCCCCAACTTATAATCAACAATTAAATAAAGATCAAGATAAAATCACAAAAAATCAACAGCAACACATTACTCAGCATACAAAACAAAATGATGAATCCGTTATATATAATTTCAATTTAAAAGAAACTAAAGGAACATTAAGAAATAATGAAAATACAAAAGATATGAATTTCAATGATATTCAATATATAAAAGATTTAAATGAAGAAAAATATGAACATATGGAAGAGGAATTATTAGCTAATGAAAGAAAAATTGTTGAAAATAATATTAAAGAAAATGAAATTTTATTTAAAAAAGAATTAGATCAAGAAATGATATTAGATATTATTGATAATTTATCTTCATTTGTTAAAAATAAAATTAATTTTATGAATTATTGTTCAAACGAAATTATTGATATATATAATAAAGTTGCACATTATGAAAAAATGTATAATTTAATATCAGATGATCAAATAAAAATTGAAAAAAAACAAGAAGCTTTAGAAAAAAAACTTAGACTTATACAAAGTGAACAAACTGATATACTCACTTTACTTAACGAAATGGATAATGAAACATCAGTTAGCTTTCTTAAAATATTTCATGATAAAAACACAGATAAAGAAGATATTTTACATAATAAAAATCTTCATCTCGATATTGAACATTTTGAAAAATTATCAGATAGAATGTCCAATTTAGAAGAAATAATTGACTCATTACAAAATGCTCATAAGGATGATATCTTAAGTGAATTTGCTAATAAAAGTTATATCAATGAATTAAACTGCGATAATATACAAAAACAATTAAATACTCTTTCAACGGAACTTAAACATTTTAAAGGCTAAAAAAAATTTAATAGATATATACTTTATATATGAACAGTGTACGAGAAAAAAAAAAAAATAAATAAATAAAATGAAATAAAATGAAATAAAATAATATAAAATAAACAGAATAAAATAAAATAATAGAAGGATAATATTTTTAAAACAATGTAAATTTTATTAATATATATATGTGTGTCAAGTTTAATCAAATGTTATCCAAGAGTTGATTTATCACCTTTCATTAGATATATATTATTTTTACATATTATTTTAATTATTAATTACCTATATACACATCTTTATTTTTCCAAAAAAATTTTTTTTTTTTTTTTTTTTTTTTTTTTTTTTTTTCTTGTCAATAATTTTGTATAAACTAATGAACACCTTTTTATTATTTTTTTTTAATTTACCTTTTTTATGAATCCATAAATCTTTTAAACAGAATTTAATTCAAAAAAAGAAATTGCAATAGAAAATTACCAAGGTGTATAAGATAAAAATAATATATTTTCTTTTTTTACACATAAATATTATTTAAAAGAATATAATAAACTTTTCTTATCCTTAATTTTTTGAGCAATTAATAATTTTTTCTAAACATAAAATCTTACTTTTTATAAGTTTAAAAAATATATATGTATGTACCATAGGTTGTTTATTTTCATTTCTCCACAATGTTCTTATAGATGTTTTTTCAATGATATAAAATGAAACAAAAAAAAAATAATAAATAAGTATATTAAAGGAAAAGCATAAAATTTTAAAAAAAAAATTTATACATAAAATTACAAAAATAAATAAATAAATTAATATAATATTTTCTCCATTTTTTTATGTAAATATAATTTATATATATATATATATATATATATATATTTTTTTTTTTTTTTTGTTCTTTTCCCTATGCAAATTTCCCACCAGTGTGTGCAAATGTGTATATATTTATAGTTAACATTAAAATAAATAAAGGTTATCTTAAAATATTAGAGCAATATATAACAATATGTATTAAAATTGATTTATGTTCTATTATAAGTATATAAATATAAATATATATATATATATATATATATATATATATATATATATATATATATATATATATATATGTATTGAAATTTACGCCTATATTTTTCCTTTAATAAAGTTGCACCATTTTTTTTTTTTTTTCTTTTCATGACTTTTTCCATTTGACCTATAATATGATCTTTTTTTTTTTTCTTTTCTTTTCTTTTTTCTTTCTTTTTCTCTTTTTACTTTTTTCACCTAATTATATATATTAATTTAATAGGGAAATTTTTTGGGGAGTTCCTTTTTTTTTTTTTTTTTTTTTTTTTTTCTATTTGATTATTGGTGGTATTTAAATTGTACAATGTGTAAACAACTATATTTTTTAATCCACATATAATAAAAAGGGATATTTTTTTTTTTATTCTTGGATAATAGAAAAATATATATTTATATATATACATATATTTTATATAGTTGTAATACATCATATTAGTAGTAACTTCCATTTTAACTTAATACATTTTTCTATATTTTTCAAAAGAGCAATATTTTTTAATTCCTTTTTTTTTTTTTTTGTTTTATAACTATATAATATTGAACAAAATGGGTGATATGGAAAAAAAGAATATGATTCATATAAAAGAATTTATTCAAACATTTTATTTTGCAAAAAATGTAGAAATTATTATGGACGAATCAAATCTTAAAACAAACGCTCAAACACATAAAGAAAACAATTGCAAAATAATAAATATATATTCTTGTTATGCCATATGGCTATGTATGAATGAAATATATCCTTCTTGGTTTGACATTTCAATACACCCTGCTCAATTTGAAACTGAAATGGTAAGTATAACAAATATATCTATATATATATAAACATGGCATGAAAAAATAATAAATTAGGACAATAAATAAATAAATATATATATATATATATATATATATATATATTGTATTTATTGAAATAATATAAATATTTGTTTAATCATTTTTATAACATTCAACGTTTTTTACTTTACAATTATTACTTTTTCCTTCAGGACGCTTACGAGTGTTTATTAAAATATTTAAATGAATATCATGAAAAAAAATATGAAAAAATTACAAAACAAATTTTAGATAAATTATCAGCTCTAACAATTAATGAGGTCAAATAAAATTATGCTTAAACTAATTGAAAAAATATAAAATAAATATATATGTTAATTAATATATATATATATATATTTTTTCTTTACTTTTCATTTTATAGTTCATAGACATATATAGCTTGGTCATATTAGCAGCACTTGTTTCAGATGATAAGCAAAAGCATATAAATAACATCTTATCAGTCAGTCATGAAACTCAAAAATATATACATAATGTGGTGGAAAACTTAGATAAGGAGGTAATTAATTATCATTATAATAAAGGGATATATATATATATATGTATGTATATGTATTTATGCTCATTTATTTTCATTTCTCATTATATAGGAGAGTGATAATGAAGAAAAGGGAATATCAGAACAAAATTCAAAGGGTAATATATATATATATATATATAATTATGAATTACATATATAGACAAATATTGAATAAAAAAATATACAAAAACATATTTATACGCTTATTATATATATATATATATATTTTTTTTATATAAATAAAAACATTCCTTTGTCCTTATATCCCAACACAGATAACACAGTAAGATATAATAATGCAAAATCTAACATATTATCATTTTAATACACATATGTATATGTATATATATATATATATATATTTATATTTATTTATTGACCATGTTGTAGATTGTCAATGAATCATTGAGAACTGAAATAAAACAATTAAAAGAAAAAATAAAATACTTCGAAATGGAAAATGATAACTTAAACAATTATATTACAGAAAAAAATAAAATTATTGAGGAAGATAAAGAAAAAATGAATAATTTACAAAAACAAATAAACGCCGCATGTGAAAAAACAAAAAATCAATATATGAATCAAATAGAAGAACATGAAAAAAAAATTAATGAATTACAAAACAATTTAGAAAAACAAATGAAAGATAAATTACATATAGAAAATAATTTAAAAAATAAAATAAAAGAATTAGAAGATGAACAAAATATATTAAAGCAAGAAAATGCAAATATAGACATCCTACAAAATAAAATTAATACATATAAAGAGAAATTAGAAAGTATGATGACAATTCAAAATATAAACAAAGAATTAGAAGACAAGCTTAAGGTAATTTTTTTTTTATATTAATATGATATTACATGAATGAATATATATATATATATATATATATATAATCATAATATTATTACCTAATGTGTTTTATCTTTTTAGGAAAATACACAAAAAATGGTTGATATGGAAGGAGAAATGGAAAAATTGAAAATAGAAACAACAAACATAAAAATATACAAGGATAAATGTGCAGGTTATTATATATATATCTTTCTTTCGATAGTTAAAATTAATATGTAATCAGTAAGGTATTAAAATATATACATACTCTACACTTTACAGATTTGGATGCCGATTTGGTAAATGTCAAGACAGAGAACGAGAAATTGAAACAGGAACTTTCAGGAAAAAACAAAATCGTACAACAATTGAAAAATGACCTGTAATATAAATAAATAAATATAAATATATATATATATATATATATATATATATATATATATATATAATGAGATGAAATATACTAAATCATATATACTACAAAAATAAATGTATTCCATAAATTAACCATACCTTTTTTTTAATTTTCCTAATTTTTTTTTTTTTTTTTTTTTTTTACAGGGATATGAAAACTCATTCTTATGACTTACTGAAAAAGGAACAAAATATGGATAAGATTAACATGTTAAAATAAACGATGTATTTTTATATAATTCATATACTAGATATACATATAACACTACATATTATATAATAATTATTATGTTCTACCAATATATATTTTATATATGTATCCTAAAAAATTGTCTTTACTTTCATCTTGTAGTGGATTAAGTAACGTAGATCAAACTGAAGAATTAATAAGAATCAAAAAGGAAAATGAAAATCTGAGAAAACAAATAGGATCACATAGCAATGAAGATATAAAAAAAGTTAGAGAAAATATAAATATAAATATAAATCACATATTCATTATATATATATATATATATATATATATATATATATATATATATATATATATATATAATATACTTATATATGTATATATGTTGTTTCCTATTTTTTGATATTTCTTTATTTTTATGTTTCCTACAGCTTGAAAATCAAATAGACGACTTAAAAAGAATCAACGAAAAGTTGGAGCAAAAGTTTTTAGAAAATAAGGACAAGGGAAAAGATAATAACGATGAGGAGCTACAAGAAAAATATAATGTAAAAATATTAAAAGTCCAACATATAATATATACACACTTATTCGTATATCTATTTATACATATTATATATATTTATTTATTTTTATAGAAATCTTTGAAAGATATTGAAGATAAAGAAAAACAAATTGAAGAATATCAAAAAAAGATTGATGAACAAGAAAAATTAATTAATGAAAAACAACAAAAAATTGATGAACAAGAAAAAGTAATTAATGAAAAACAACAAAAAATTGATGAACAAGAAAAACAATTTGACCATAAAAAAAGAGAAGTTGACGAAAAACAAAAATTAGTTGATGAAAAACAAAAATTAGTTGATGAAAAACAAAACTTAATTGATGAAATACAAAAAGAAATTAAAAATAAACAAGATGAAATTGATGACAAAAAAAAAGCTATTGAAAAGAAAAAGAAGAAAATCGAAGAAAAACAAAAAGAAATTGAACAAATAACAGAGGTTCTTATATAAAATATATATATATATATTTCATATCATAGACAAATTAAATGTTAGTATATTTTATATTTTATCAAACATATATAAATTTTTGTTTTTTTCTTATTTTTGAAGGCTAATCGAACTCTACAAATGCAATTATCCAGTATGCAAGGAAGTTCAGATCAATCATTAAATGTAAGAAGAGTTTACATTTACTTATTTATATATATATATATATATATTTATTTATTTATATGTACAAATTGACTATATTCCTTTTATGCTTATTTTATATTAATAACATAACAAATTTTTTCTTATACACAATATATTATAGGAAAAATTGATAAGGTTGGAAGCCGAGTTAATAATGGAGAAGAAAAACACTGATCAAATCGAAGAAACAACAAAAAATAAATTGAGCAAAGAATTTAATACTGTAATAAAGAAAAAAATAATAAATCAGAAAAAAAAATATATTATATCTTATAATATTATTAACATATATATAAACTGTATGATAACATGTATTTGTCTTTATCATAAAATTCATTTATAATAATCGTTTCATAATACACATCTCTCTCTCTCTCTCTCTCTCTATATATATATATATATATATATATATATACATTTATATTTATTTATCTATTTATTTTTAGGCTTTACAAATATTTAAAGAACAATTACAAATTAGAGAAAAGGAAACTGAATATTATAAGGATGCCCTGTATGATCAAAATAAAAAATATATTATAAATATCATACTAAAATAAAAAATACATTTTAATTTTTTTTTTTTTTTTTTTTCAGGAAAAAGCAAATTGACACTACAAATGATGAACAAAAATTATTAAGTGATATTATTCACAATTTGGGGCTAAAATACAAACAATTACAAACATATAACCTTTCCTTAAGAAACGAAATTACAGGAATAAAATTGAGGTAACAAATATATATGCTGCTATAGTTTTTTTATTAAATATAAATGTAAAATATGCTAATATATATACATATATATTTATGTACATATGCATGTATTTATTTTTTATCTTGTTTTTCATTTTGTATAGAACTCAGACATGTGCAGAATATGAGAAAAAATAAAAACTGAATTGTTCATTTACATGTATATGAATTTTTTCGATTCTTTCAACATGTCATAAAAAACATAAATAATAAAACATATTTTAATATGCAACAGCAAATCAAAATATATTTATTTATTCACTTGTTTGTTTGTTTATTTATTTATTTATTTATTTATTTATTTATTCATTCATTTATTTTTCTTTTCCTAAGTTATACAAATATATAGATCTATAATTATTCTCAAAATTAACAAATGTGACCCTGTTCTTTTTTTTTCCTTTTTACACGTATTTACATTTTCCTAATTTTTTTCAAGTCTATATACTGTAATATACCCTTTTCATATTTTTTATGATACCTATATTATTTTAAAAAATATTTTAATTTTTTTTATTTTCACATGGTAAAATTGAAATGTAAATAAGTCACTAAGTATACATAAAAATGACATATATATATATATATATATATATATATATATATATATAATTGATAATTAATAATTAATATCTTAGAAGAAAAAATATATATATAAAATAAAAACTTGTCCTTTTGGGATATATTACCCTTATATATATATATATATTATTTTATACAAAGAAAATGTAAAATCAAAATTAAATCTATCAAAAAATTAAAAAACAAAATGTGAGACATAAAAACACCTTTGTTATATTATAACAAAAAAAAAAAAAAATTAATAAAATTCATATTAAATAATTATATAAAAAATTTTTCATATAATTTGCTTTCATTATTTTTTAGGAAAAACATCAAGTGTCTATATACAAATATTATATAAGGAAAATATATCATACGTACATATTCTTGTGAATTTAAAAATATATTATTCGTTAAAATTTTGATATTCCTACTATAGTTATGTAAATATATATATATATATATATATATATATATATATATATATATATATTATATGTATAACATAATATAATTTATTATTCTTCTTTAGACATAAAATCAATTCTTATATTTCCATACATACATTATATATTAAATAAATATAAATATAAAAAAAAAGAAACTTTTAAAATAACATTATTATTTTATACATAATTCTTATTTTAAATCTGAAATATATTCCAATTACGGATTTTGTTAGACCAAAAAAACATATACTCATAAAAATAAAATTGTGCTTATAACATTTCATTATCTATACACAAATAAATATGCACAAGAAATTAAAACTTTATAAAAAGAAATTTAAATGAATGTAAAAAGCTCAAAAAAAAATTTTAAAATAAATATTATTTTATATTATCCCTTTTTTATTTTTTCATATTATTATTATATATATGCATATAATATATGGTATACATTCGTGTGTAAAAAAAAAAAAAAAAAAGAAAAAAAAGCCTGACATATTCATAATATATATAATATTTTTTTTTTTTTTTTTTTTTTTTAGCGTTTATAATAAATATATAGAGCTATATGTACATAATATATATAAATATATATATATATGTATATATATATATATATATTATTTATAAATATATTTATAATACGGCGTACATAAAAAACAAAAAAAAAAAAAAATTGAAAAATAAAAATAAACAAAAATAAATTAACAAAAAATATAAATACAAGAAATAATAAAATATGTAATATATAAATGTAGCATATACACATATATAATATATTCATATATTTCTTTTTCTTTTTTTTTTCATTTCTTAAAATAAATGTGTTAAAATATATAAGATAAAATAAAGAATTTATATAAAACATTCTTAATATATTTTTTATTTGTCTGAAATTATATTAAGATAAAACAAAGAAATAAAAAAAGAAAAAAAAACCTTATTCAACGCACCACTTAGCTTACACTCTGACAGAATTTTTTTTTTTTTTCTTACATATTTTAAATATATATATATTTATATATAATATTATATATATTTTTTCTTACACATATTGAAAAAAAAAAAAAAAAAAAAAATACATGCTTCTTTGATATATTAATAAATACATACTCCTAGTTAAAAAATTAATAAATAAAATAAAACATATAATGTATATATAATATTTGTACAGAAAATATTTAAAAAAAAAAAAAAAAAAAAATTTAAGCATTTCATATTTATATACACTTGTTTTTTTATGTGTTGAAAGAAAAAAAATATATTATGCTATTTCATATTTATATGAAAATTTGAATGATACTGTGAAAGTATACATATATAATTAATTATATAATAATAATAATAATAATATATATATATATAATACTCTGTTTTTCTTTTTTCTTTTTTTCTTTTTCTTTTTCTTTTTCCTTTTTTTTTTTTTTTTTTTTTTGCACTCTAAAGGTTTGAAGAAGTAAATATTATATATAATATATAAAAGTATAATTTTTTTACAAATAATTAATAGATTTATTTTATAAGAATTAAAAATAATAAAATTAAAAAGAAAAAAAGATAAATTTACATATTATTATATATATATGTATATTTAAATATATATTTAAAAAAATATATATATTTTAAGGATAAAGAAGAAATATTCATACAATAATTAATAATATATATTTGATTTGTATTTTTTTTTTTTTTTTTCTTTTATATATATATATATATTTATATATATTTTTAAATCATCATTTAAGAAAAGAAAAAGAAAAAAAAAAGAATATTTATTTTCATATATTTAAATAAAAAATGAGAGAAGTAATAAGTATCCATGTAGGACAAGCTGGTATTCAAGTTGGAAATGCTTGCTGGTAAAATGATAAGCTTATATATTCTTACACATTATTATATTAATATATACATATATACATAAGAAAAAAAAATTATATCATATTTATTGTGTTTTCATTCATAAAAGTTAAAATCATATGTGTGTGTAATGTTCTAAAGGATACATAAATATATATATATATATATATGTATATATGATCGATGTATGTATACACACCTGTTTTAAATGTATATATATCTATAAAAAGTTATGCATATTTATGAATACATCTTTTCTTTATTCTTTTTATAAATAATTTGTTGAATTTTTTAGGGAATTGTTTTG
Source organism: Plasmodium billcollinsi (assembly GCA_900257145.2). NCBI lineage: Eukaryota > Apicomplexa > Aconoidasida > Haemosporida > Plasmodiidae > Plasmodium > Plasmodium billcollinsi. The sequence goes on from LT990238.1 coordinate 323,616, forward strand.
CCTAGAGCATGGAATACAGCCCGATGGTCAAATGCCCTCTGACAAGGCTTCTAGAGCTAATGATGATGCTTTTAATACATTCTTTTCAGAAACGGGTGCAGGAAAACATGTAAGAAATAATACACGCTGATATAATATATATATATATATATATATATATGTTTTTGTAGATTATAAAAATTTGTCCTTTATATAACAGTTAACAAACATATATGACAATATAGCATATTTATTAAAATAACTATATATATATATATTTTTTTTTTTTTTTCTTTTTTTTTCCTTTTAGGTACCACGTTGTGTTTTTGTCGATTTAGAGCCAACCGTTGTTGATGAAGTCAGAACAGGAACTTATCGTCAATTATTTCATCCTGAACAATTAATATCAGGAAAAGAAGATGCTGCCAACAATTTTGCAAGAGGACACTATACAATCGGTAAAGAAGTTATAGATGTATGTTTGGACAGAATTAGAAAATTAGCTGATAACTGTACCGGTTTACAAGGATTTTTAATGTTCAGCGCAGTTGGAGGTGGAACAGGTAGTGGATTTGGTTGTTTAATGTTAGAAAGATTATCAGTTGATTATGGAAAAAAATCGAAACTGAATTTTTGCTGCTGGCCATCACCTCAAGTTTCAACTGCTGTAGTTGAACCATACAATTCAGTTTTGTCTACTCATTCATTATTAGAACATACTGATGTAGCAATAATGCTTGATAACGAAGCTATATATGATATATGCAGAAGAAATTTAGATATTGAAAGACCCACATATACTAATTTAAATAGATTGATTGCTCAAGTTATTTCTTCTTTAACGGCATCTTTAAGATTTGATGGTGCTTTAAATGTTGATGTAACAGAATTCCAAACCAACTTAGTACCATACCCTCGTATTCATTTTATGTTATCTTCATATGCTCCAGTTGTTAGTGCTGAAAAAGCATACCATGAACAATTGTCCGTTTCTGAAATTACGAACTCAGCCTTCGAACCAGCAAATATGATGGCAAAATGTGACCCGAGACATGGAAAATATATGGCTTGTTGTTTAATGTATAGAGGTGATGTAGTACCAAAGGATGTGAACGCAGCTGTTGCTACCATAAAAACAAAAAGAACCATTCAATTTGTTGACTGGTGTCCTACTGGATTTAAATGTGGTATAAATTACCAACCACCAACTGTTGTACCAGGAGGAGATTTAGCCAAAGTTATGAGAGCTGTTTGTATGATCAGCAACTCAACAGCAATTGCGGAAGTATTCTCAAGAATGGATCAAAAATTTGATTTAATGTATGCAAAAAGAGCTTTTGTTCATTGGTATGTAGGAGAAGGTATGGAAGAAGGAGAATTTAGTGAAGCTAGAGAAGATTTGGCTGCCTTAGAAAAAGATTATGAAGAGGTAGGAATTGAATCCAATGAAGCAGAAGGCGAAGATGAAGGATATGAAGCAGATTATTAAATTTGTTAATACATAAAAGCATTATATATATATATGTATATATTTATATATTTATTTATATATGTGTGTATGTACATACATCTTTATATATATATATATATATATATATATATATGTTCACTTATATGGAAATTATAGTATTTATATAGTAAAGATAGAAATTCTTCCATAATTTTATTACACATAAATATAATATATTATTATATTACATCATATATAATTCCACTTGTATCATAATTATTTTTTATCTTCAATGGTTGATATTATGTATATATATTTTTCATTTTTTTTTTTTTTTTTTTTTTTTTTTTTTTTTTTTTTTTGTTGTTGAAAATTTCAATTAAAAAAAAAAAATTATACCACCTACATATATATATATATATATATATACATATACATGTACGTATATAGTTATAGATATAAATGGACAAATTTTAAATCCATAAAAATATTTTTATTTATATTAATGTTTTCATATTAGAATATTAATTCATACGTACTAATATATAAGTATATACATATATATTTTCACATATAAATATGTATTTATTATTTATATATTCTTTTGTGAAGATATATTTAATTGTATATAATATATATATATATATATATATATATATATATATATATATATATATATATATATATATATGTATGTATGTATTTATGTTTTTTTTTTTTTATTTTATTATTTATATTTTAGTAATTGTTAAAGATTTTATATTTTGAGCACATATATATATATATATATATATATATAGATTTACGTATATATTTCTGCTGAAATATTTAAAATAAGAAATTTGTTATTCTTGTCAATATGAATAAATATATATATACATATATATCTTTATGTAGTGCATTAAATATGTTGTAATTTAGCAGGTTCAGTGAAATAAAAAATATAAAAGAATATAAAGTAGTATATTTTATATCATAATTTCAAAATGATAGTAATATATCTAATGTGTATAAAACATTATTCTCCATTTGAAGAATATTCGAAAGTTATATTATTATAATGTATATACTTCTTTTTTATTTTATTATTTTTGGTGTTAATTTTTTTCTTATTTTTTCACATTTTTCATAATTATCCCATTTTCTTTTTTTTTTTTATAATATATTATTATTTTTATTTTTATATTATTATTATTTATTATTATTATATTTTACTTTTTTTTTTTTTACAATAACATTACAAAATAAGTCCAAATATATATAATTGTGTAATTACACATAAACGAACAATACATAATTACATACAACTTTATTATTCATTAATATTTACATAAGTATATACAATAACTTTCTACTTTTAAGATTAAAAACATGTGGACTAATAATTTCTTATATAAAGGTTGAATGGAAGTAAAATGATTTCTTCCTTTTAATTTCTTGGTAGCTGTCCACCTTGGTGTTATATTAATATGTAATCATTTTCATTATAAGACACTCGAAAATGTAACTATATAAATAAATATATTACACATATGTTGTTCAAATATATATATATATATATACATATATAGTTACATATATTTATTTATATACAATTATTTATAAATTAGGGGTTCATTTATTCACTTTTAATTGTTCTTGTTCTTTTTATTCTTGCCCCTATTTGTTGTTCTTTTGTGTTTTTGTTTTTTTAATTATCGACATAATGCATAAATTTTTTTTGTCCATAATATGTATATTCTTCATCCCTTATTTTTGTCGTACAAGCATCAAAGAATATTTATCTAATAAGAAAATATTTTTAAAATATAATGGTACATATTGTTTATACCCTGAAAATGTTATAGAAAATGACATAATTGAAATAGCCATCGATGAATGTGATAAAGTAGCACATGAATATGAGGTAAATTATACGCACACATATATGAAAATATATATATATATATATATATATGTATATATATGTACATATTCCATAATAACTAAACAATTACTCATTGCATATTTCAATTGACATATTTTTATCAAATATATAATATAGAAAAAAATATTGGTTTCACTATTAAATTATATGTATATGGCAACACGTACTCATTATATATATATATATATCCCACACTATTATGTAATTTTTTTTTTTTTTTTCTTTCTTTTTAGAATAAAATTGTTTGGTTTTCGTTCGATAATGGAAGATTAAGAAGCAACAACGGTATGTGCCTGAAAACGTACAAAAATATTTTAGTGCTTTCTACATGTTCACCTAATAAAAATGAAAAATCTGAAATGTGGAAGATAGATGAAGAAAAACATTTAAAAAATGAAAACAACAATTGTGCTCAAATAGCTGGGAATAAATTATTTTCTTTTACATGCAATAATTTATCATCTAAAGAATTTGAACAATCCATATTTTCTTCAGACAAATTATATTTAATGAAAACAAAATATTCTCAACAAAAATTAAAAAATATTAAAACAGAAGATATAGAAACGTTTCATAACAATTTTAATACTTTAACAAATAGTTACAAAGAAGTAGATACTAAAATAGTACATATTTTAAACAGAGATAAAGAAATGAAAAAAGAAAAAGAAAAAATTCTTCATTTAATAAACGATATGAAACTATTAGTTCATACATCTTCATCATTAAATGAATATGGTACAGGGGCCATTATGAAAATATATGATAATATGGATATAGAGAAAAAGAAATATTTATTAAATGCACCATTAGAAAAATTAGAAATTAATGAGGAAAAATTAGATGAACTAGGTATAGAACAAGGGCAAATAAAAATTATTATTCAAAGCTTTTTAAATGTACCAGAAAATAATACTTATACATTTTATGTAAAAAATATCATAGGATATATATATATAAAATTAAACAATGAAGAAATTATATCCAATAGAAATATTCAAATGAATAATAGAACCAATAATAGCGCAGTTGTGAAATTACGCAAAAATAAATTAATCCCTATATACATAGAAATATCTTCCATAGGTAATGAAAAACCTTCATTCTCTTTATATTGGAGTAATAATAATATGTCTGAACAAATCGTTAATTCTTTATATCTATATAGTACTATATATGAAAAGGTGTGTTATACACCACTTGAGAAAAAAATTGATTTTACCTTAACATTTGAAAATATTACTAAAACCAATAGAGAATATCAATTTTTGTGTCCACTAAAAAATTTCAATGATGATCAAAACGTTAGAATATTAAAAAATGAGAATAGACCAAATAATTGTTATGATTTAAAATCTAGTATATGCACCTCAGCAATTGATTCATACTTTTTACCAAATGAAAGTGTAGGAATTGTAAAAGCAGTTAGACAAAGGATACAAAATGAAAAAGGTACATATGAAGAGTGTGGTATTATATTACCTACTAATAGAACTGAACATATATTCAAAGGAATAACAGATATAAAATTAATTGATATGGATGATTTTTTTATTAATTATGAAAAAAATAAAGAATTATACAGAGGTTATAAAGGTATAGTAACTGATGATAAACATTCGTTATTATCAAAAACAGATTTAGATAAACGTTTCATATCTGATATTGATATAAATTGTACAAATAATTTTAATAAAAAAACTAATTATGAATATAGCTCAGGATCATTTATAATTAAACGTATTAAATCTTCAGATTTATTAAAACAAAATACATCAATTGTTGTAGACGTTTTTGCTTTATTTGAAAAATATAGTGACATCAAGAATATGCCTTCTATTTATTTATCAAATTGGACTAGGAAAACATGTAATGATATACAGTTATATATAAAATATGGGAATCCAAATGATATAATGAAATATCCATCAAAACTTTTATCTTGTGATGACACATTTGAGAGTTTGACCTATCATAGTAGAGATGATAAAAATAATAACAACAATAGAAATGACAACAAAATCAATAACATTAGCAATAATAATTTTATTCATGATAATTATGATTATGATGATGATACCATTGTTGCTAGATGTTTACCCTATTGTTTGAATGATAAAGAAGTGTTAGGCTCATATATTTATATGCCCAAATCACCCATTTGCAAATCAGCTATACATTCGGGTATTATAACAATTAATGGTGGATTGGTTGAAATACGAAAGCTAAAAAATATAACCCAAAATTTCAACAGTACTATGGAAATTACGAGAAATGGTGTTAAAGCAATAATAGGTACAAATAAAAACGGAGATTCTTACTATATTACTAAACCAAGTGGTAGATTTTGTAATTTTCCTAGAACATCCTACAATATAAATGAATCAATAAATTTAGAAAGCGATATACAGCATAAGAATGATGAAGATAAAATAAATCATAATAATAATCATCCACATAATAACGATAATATAATTTTGTCTTCATTTATTCAGTTATATCCCAAAGTAAATGAAACACCCCCAGTAGTTTTAGTACATGAGAAACATGCCGTTCTACCTAATCAGATAGATAAAATAGAAAATGTATACAATAAAAATAATTATAAGAAAGATTTTTTTTTTTCTCCAAAAAATGATACAGTCAATGAAAATAAAAAGATGAATCCAGATTCTACAGACTTAGAAGATGAAGAAAATAATAAAATAATTCAAGAATTTACTACGTTTGAAAAAAATTATAAAAAGGAAATTCCACATTATCAAACATTAATTAAGAAAAATGAAAATATCCTTTCGAACTTATTTATGAAAAGAAATAGTATAAAAAATATGGAATCACAAATAACAGATATAAGAAAAAATCAAAAAGATTCATATGATATATTTGTTAAAACTCAGGAAACAATTGTAACTTCTCTTATTAAACAATTTGATATAATAACAAAGAAAAAGGAAAATCATATAAATAGGCTAGAAAATGCATTTTCCAATGTTAAGACAACAACAGTACAGATATTCAATGAACAATATAAATCTACAAATATTAATGATAATTATATAATTATAGATAGTATTCAAAATAATAGTATCAATGGATCATCAAATTGGAAAATTGAAAAATATACAAATGGAAACTTCTTTTCATCTATTACTGAAAATTCACTTATAAAATCAGAAGATAATATATACGGATCATATATACTTTATCGATATACCAAATTATATAAAGGATTTATATCATTAGATATAAAATTACCATATGAAGGAACATTTGGTATTATCTTTAAATATCAAGATGATAAAAATTATCATAACTTTATAATTAATAGGAATGAATTTTATTTTTTGGAAGTAATAAATGGAACAATAGGAAACAAAATTAATTATACTAAAACGGAAAATAATATATATAAATTTGGAATGTGGATACAAATTCATGTAGATTTTGGTAATAAATATGCACGTACATTTATAAATAAAAAATTTGTTTGTGGATATGAAACGGGAAATCATACATATGGATTCCTAGGATTTGGAATTAATCATTGTAAAGAAAAAATATTTATTGATAAAATAGTTATAGGTTCTTTAGATCAAACCAAATATTACTCAGATAAAATGAGAAAGAGGAATAACATTGAAAATATATTTCCTCCCAATATTTATTTAAATAAAAATATGCAAGTATTACAAAATGGGAAAAAAAAAAAACAAAAAAATTTTATTTTTAACAAATATAATAAAGAAGATAAAATAAATACAGATAATAAAAATTCTATTGGATGTATACCTTTTGAAGAAAATTTTCATACCTCTTTAAATAACAACTGGATAGTACCTGACAATAATATATGGCATATAAAAAGAAAAGAAACAAATATATACTTATTACCATCCATATTAAAAAAATTTAAAATAATATATAAGAATCAAGATAATTCTGAAACTAATAATATGTCTAATGATGAAGAAAATTATTTATATTCAATAAAAAAAACAAATGAAGCACATAATATATTAATACCATCTATTCTTCTTTTAAATAAACAACATTTATGTGCACATATGAAATCATATACATTTCAAACTAATATAAAATTAAATAAAATATCAAAAGCTGGAATCATTTTTAGAGTTCATTCTAATAATGATTTCTTATCAGTCATATTAGATATATCACAAAAACATGGAAAAATATATCTTATGAAAATAACCAAAGGAATACCATTCCAATTATTAACACAAACTCATATATCAATTCAAGATAACACATGGTATAATTTAAAACTTTCATATAATGGCTCAAATATAAAACTTATCTTAAATGATGAAATAATTTTAAATTCAAAAATAAAGCAAAATGTGCCTAAACAATTGGGTACACTTGGTCTTATATTATTATCTGGTCAATGTAAGTACAAAAATGTTGTATTTACACCAAGCACAAGTTTTTAATAAAAAAAAAAAAAAAAAGAAGAAAAAGAAAAAGAAAAAGAAATAGGCACCACCATATTACTATTTTATCAAAGGTTCATATGGAATGCCTTAATAAAATACATAAATAAATAAGCATATATTTATATATATTTATATATATATATTATAAGTTCTTTCTTAACATTTGTATACCTTATTAGGTATAATATTATATATATGATATAATTTCATAATTATTATATATTTTTTTTCTTTTAATTCAAATTGTTTTTAATAATTAACGTTACATAATTTTTATACATCTTTTCATATTTAACTCTTTGGATTCTTAATATGGAAAACATAATGAATTTCAAATACTTATAAAATATATTCTTGCAAATCGATTTTATGTGTGAACTTAAAAAATGTAACATTATTTATATGATCACACATGGAGGAAAAGCATTATAATTTAAATGAAAGAAAGTTTATATTATATTCAAAGATAATATTTATTAATACACAAGTATTCTTCATTGGAAATATAATATATATATATATATATATATATATATTGTATATACTTTTATTTATTCATAATTTATAAATATATTATTTCTTTTTTTTTTTTTGAAACAATGTTGAATTCTTTTTTTTTTTTTTTTTAATTTTTATAAATAAAAAATTAATAATTTTAATGATATATATTTAAATTATATTTACATATTATTAATATTTTATATTAAATTTTGATTAAATAAAAATATTTATAATATATTTATATATAATATAATAAAATATATATAGGGAAAAATAAAGTGTTATTATATAGGAATACCCCTTATATAACCATTAAGGTATAATTTAAGGTAAAGGTATACATATAAAATTATTATTATTATTATATATATATATAAATAATAATATAAAAAATTATTATTATTCATATTAATATTTTTATGTATATATATGAATAAAAATTTTTATGCCTTTATAAAAATTTTACTTAAAAGTTAAATATATAAAAAAAGAAAAAAAGCTTAATACTACATTATGTATAACATAATATATTATTCTTATAAGAAAATAAACATAGGTTAAAATATTTATTTTATTATTATATTATATATAATATATATATATATATATATGCAATAAGAACCTCAAAAAATATTTATATTTATAATATACCTTATAAAATTTTATTTTTTTAAATTCTTTTATATAATATATATTATAAAAAAATATATAAATATTATATTATATTATATATAATATTATTTATATATAATATATTTATTATGTATATGAAATGATAATATATACAATATCTATAAATATATATATATAATATATATATATATATATATATATATATATATATATATATATATATAATATACACGTAATAAATATATAAAGAACAAATATTAAAAAGTTAAATATTTAATTTTTTTTTTTTATAAATTCATATTTCCTTCACATATTATTATTATATGTTACAGTTTTTATTTATTTATTTATTCATTTTTTTTTTTTTTTTTTTTGCCTATTTTATAGAAAATAATTAAAATCTTAATTTTTTGATAAAATTAAGGAATGTTACTTTTTATATTCATTCATATAAATAGATAAAATAAGAAATATAATTATTATTTATTTATATTATATATATGTCAAAATAAATATATTCTTATATTTAAAAAAAAAAAAAGTAAATATATTTTCATATATATTATTTAATAAAAATATAAATTAAATAAAAAAAGAGTAATAAAAAAATGGCAGTAAAAAAAGTTGGAAAAATTATAAAAAAGAGGACCAAGAAATTTACTCGATTTCAGTCAAATAGATTTATGCGTGTTAAGGTAAACAAAAATATATAAAGAGAAAATAAATAAATAAATAAATATATATATATATATATATGTGTTATTATAAATGTACCCAAAAAGTATTCATATATATAATCATATATTTTTTATTTTCCTCATTATTATAGCCTGCATGGAGAAAACCAAGAGGTATTGATTGCCGTGTGAGAAGAAGATACAAAGGCACAAATTTGATGCCAAGTATTGGATATGGTAGTAATAAGAAAACGAAATTTTTATTACCAAATAATAAGTACAAATATGTTGTTAGAAACGTAAAAGAAATGGAACCATTAATTATGAACCATACTAAATACTGTGTACAAATTGCTCATAATGTATCAAGCAAAAAAAGAAAACAAATTATTGAGAGAGCTAAACAAATGAATGTTTCTGTTATAAATGCCAAAGCCAGATTACAAAAAACAGAAGAATAAAAATATATATATATATATATATATATATATATGTGCTATACCCTTTTTTATATATTAATTCATTTTTTTTTTTTTTTTTTTTTTTTAAATATGTATTTATATAAATATTATATTTATGTTTATACTTATAAGAAACCGAAATATTTATAATAAACATTTACACATAATTAATGAAATAAATCATATTTTCATATATTATAAAATTAGTTTAAAGAAATACCTTTTTAACATTCATATCTTAAACATATTATCTTATAATATTTATATTCTTCCCCTATTCCACAATAAAAATGTGTACTACATATATTATTATTATGACATATCATATTATATTACTTTACTTTTCATTATTTTCTTGGGATTGCCTTCATATATTTGTCTTATATAGTAAAATTTATATGTGTTTTTTTACCAAATAATTGTTTTAAGCAAATCACATAATACATATATATATATATATATATATATATATATATTTATGTGCATATTATTTTAGGAAACCACTATTTTATGTTCATAGTAGTAATTAAATATAAATATATATACAGAGAAAAATATTTATACAAATATTTTTGTCAAACAAGAGTTTTTATTACATATATATATATATATATATATATATATATACTTGTTCTTTCATATTTATATATGTAAAAAAAAAATATATTATAAAAAATAAAATAAAGTTTACCTCATTTCATTAATGGTAAACTGTTAATTATGGAAAAAAATATAAACATATATATATATGTCTGTATGTATGTATGTAAGTACCACTTATACTTTTTTTAATGTATGGTACATAAATCATTATATGACATCACATTATGTGAAAAAAAAAAAAAAATAATAAAAATATTCATTCGACGTGATCTAAAAAAATATTATATTATATATATATATATATATTAAATTTTCTTCATTTTTTTTTTTTTTTTATTTTCTTTTTAATATTCTTCCATTTCTCTTTTTTCATTAACTTGAACTTTTACATCTACCTTTTTTACATTGTCTTGTCCACATTTCTGATTTTTTTCATTGGTATTTTTTGCCTCCTTATTATCTCCCTTTCCTATATTATCAATATTTTTAAGCTCCTCAGTCTTCGCATATTTCATATCATGATCTTTCCCATCCTTTATATCTTCAACATTTTTTGTTTCCAATACCATTTCATTGTCATTTTTTTTTTCATTTTCATCTTCAGTATATTTAATTTCGCCCTCATTTTCATCCTCCACTTCTGCTGTTTCACTTTCAGGTGCATCTTCTGCTTGAGTAAATTCTTCCTCTTCATCAGAAAATATAATTTCATCATCTGTTAAAAGTCTCTCCATTTCAATTTGTTTTCTCCTTTCCTCTTCTAATCTCATTTGTTCATATGCTTCTTCTCTTAATTTATCTAAATTTATATTTGACAAATCTACTGACCTTGCAGTATGTATGATATTTAAAAAAAATTCCCCAATTTCTTGACCCTCTGATACTTTATAATCATTTGGAAAAAGCTTTTGATCTAATCTTAATAAAGCTAATAATTTTGAAACATCACTTGTATTAATTATTTCTTGTTCTAAGGTTCTACATAATGCAATACTATATTTGAATAAAAATATTTCTCCTTCTTTTAATAAGTTTTCAAAAAATAACATAAGTGATTCAAATGTTAACACATGTACATTTAATCCTATAAACCATTTCGAAACAAATGCTTCAGGTGTTATCAAATTTTTTATATGTTCATATAATTTCGGATGAAAAATATTTAATATACTTAAAAATACTCGAGAATCTCTTACATATGCTTTTGGCATAGCTTTAAAGTAACCTGGTAAATAATATTTATGTAAACCCGTTATTATTTTTACTACTTCTTTAGGTTCCAAGAAAAGTAAGAGAAAAGATGATATAAACGATATACCTTGATGATAATCATTTGTTATTGGATATATTGATTGTAACACTTGTATTAATAATAATCGATTTTCTTCTTTATTAAATGTTCTTTCGGCATCTAATTTTATTATTCTTAATATCTCTTTATCGTTACAATCTTCTTTTATTTCTACATCTATATCTTCTTTTATATAACTTAACATTATTTCATAAAAATGTTCTGCACGCTTACATATATATTCGCAGTTATCTCGATTAATATAATTTGCATTTCGTTTCAATATTGGTGCATCTTTTTCTTCGTCCCAAAATTTGTTACCTACTATCATCTTGTCTACCTTTTATTTGATATTTACATATATAAAGTAAATACGTACATATATATATATATATATATATATATATTAGACTCTTATACAATATAATATACAAAAAAAAAAATACAATATATATATATATATATATATATATATATATATATACAAATTTTATATATGTAATTCTTTTTACCCCCTTATTATTTTGTCTTAATATTATTTTTCTTCCTTATATCTTTAGGTTATATATTTTTTATTCTTTTAAAAGAATGAAAAAAAAAAAAAAAAAAAAGAAAAGAAAAAAAAAAAAACTTTTTTTTTTTTTTCCTTCCCCCTCTTTTTTTTTTTTCTTTTTCTTCTTTCTTATTCGTTTCTTTAATTTTTCTTTAATAAGATCTTAAAATAAACATATTATTACTTATGTATATATATTAATTATATTTATATATAACTGTATTTATTAGAGAATCATATTTATTCAATAATAAAGAAAAAAAAAAAAAAAAACATATAAATATATGTATGTAATATTATATATAAAATAAATAAAAATAAGTTTAATGTTTCTCAGAAGAATTTTTCTTTTTAAATGAAAAAACAAATATTTTATTATTTTCATTTATTGTATACATATATTTATTTTTTTCTTTTTTGTTCCTTTTTATGAATAAATTATAAATTCATATAAATAATATATTATAATATTATATATAAATAAATGATATTTTCTTTTTTATTTTATATAATATTATTATTATTATAATATTTTTATTTTATATAATTACATATATATAATTATTAAACTCGTATTAATTCTTTTTATATATACTGTTGCTTGAAATGAAAAAATCTCTAATAATAAAAAAAAAAAAATAGAAAAGAATATATTATATATATTCATATAAAAATACAATATGTTATATGTATATTATATATGTATATATATATAATACGTATAAAATAAAACAGTATGATATAAAATAATATATATAATATATTACATCTATTATATATATATATTATTATATAAATGTATTATATAATTATATATATATATATATATTTATTAATTTTAGGAGATTAAAGGAATATATGAATATTTGATTTTCCGATGATTTGGGGAAAAAAATTATAAAATAAAACATATATACAAGTACACAAAGGATATATATATATATATATATTATTATTATTATTTAATTTATGAGAATTCTTAAAAATTGACTTTTATATTATAAATCAATAAATCATGTATTTTAAGAAATAAATATATAATTCATTTTCTCAATATTAAAAATATTATATATTTAATATTTATATAAAATATATGTTTATAATACATTTAACTTTATATATGCAATAAATAACTTTTTCTTTTTTTTTTTTTTTTTTTTAAATCATAAATATATAATATTTATAATATCTTTTTCCTTTTTCTTATTAATGTTAATTCAGTTGTTCAAAATATAGTACTTTATATTTTAATTGGTATTTCATAAAGCTTAAATTTTAATCATCATATGAAAAATATGAAATTCGCATAATGATAATATGATATTTATAATTGTTCAGATAATAAAAAAAAAAAATTATAAAAAATAATAAATAATAAAAAATAATAATATTATAACGTGTTTGTTTATTTAAAAAAAAAAGGAAAGAAATTTAAATGTAATTCTCTTAAAATATTAATAATGGAACAAAAAATATTAGGCACATAAAATAATAAATTATATATATATATATATATATATATAATTGAAAAAATAAAAAAAAATTTTATATAACATGTCATATGCAGCTAACTAAAACAAAATTATTGAGTGTATCATCGTTTTTGTCTTATTTAACAAAAAATAAAAAAATTTATAATAAAAAAAAATAATAATAAAATAAAATAACATCTTTAAAAGTTTTCCTTTGTATATACATATATTAAATAAAAAAAAAAAAATTATACATAAAACAAATTCTTGAGGACATCAAAAACATTGTCAATTATGCTAAAAAAAAAAAAAAAAATTATATATATATATTTATATATATATATATATAAATATGTTGTATCATTTCTCCACTTTTCTAATATAACGAGAAAATGTATCTTTTTGTGTCTTACCTATTTTCGTTGGATTTTACTAAAAAACTTAATTTGTTATCCTCTATTTTTATTTTTATCAGCACCTTAGTATTGTTATAAAAACATGAAATCAATGAATCCATTTTAGAAACTTCAATAACATTTGTGTTTAAATTATTCTTCAAAGGAATAAAAAAAAAAAAAAATAATAAATAATAAATACACTTCTACATAAACATTATTGCATATATTTTATGCACATTAAAATTATAACTCTTTAATACAAACATGTATATATATATATATATATATATATATATATATATATATATATATTTATTTATTTTTACCTCAATTTTTTTAAGTGTCTGTAATATATTCAAGTTTGTTGAATTTATAAATACAACCTTTTTCTTAGTAGTTATGTTGTCCCATAGTTTTTTCTCCTGCAAAAAAAAAAAAAAAAAAAATAATAATAATGATAATAATAATAATAATTTTTAATCACATATATTTTAATACACATATTATAATATACACTTCAAATATACATTTATGAATCAATAAAATATAAAAATATATTTATTTTACCTCTTCTATATTTATATCAGAACTCTTTATAGGATCTATTTTTTTCGGTAATTCATTTAAATCTATCATATCAAATTGGTAGCCTTTTTTCTTTTTATTTTTTTTTATTTCATCTAAATGATCAAAATTGTCTACATTGATATCTACCAGTTTATTAGTACACCCGTTATTATTATCATTATCATTATTATTATTATTATTATGGCTATTATTATTATTATTATTATTGCTATTATTATTATTATTATTATTATTATTATTATTATCTTTTTCATTTATCTTCATTTTTGTAACATCGCTATTTTCTATTTGTTCATTATGCAAACTTTTTTTTTTTATTCCATCCATATCATTATTATTATCATATTTTTTTGAAGTAAAATAATTTTTATTAGACAATATGGACATATTTTTTTTCATTGATATTGTAGAAACATAAGAATTTTTTATAGGATCTTTTAATTGTGAATTATTTGATATTAATCCATTAAATAAAGCTGCTGCCATTTTTTCTTTTTCTGTTAATTCTTTTTTATTATTTGCTACAATATTGTTATTTCCTTTATTTTTCCAATTATAAACATTTGTCTTATTATTTATCTTATTATTATAATTATAACCTTTAAATCTATTAAATTCATTTAAATAATGAATATCTTTATTATCATCAAATCGTTCATAATTTTGTTCATTGTAATCATCAACTTTAAAATTATCAGTACGCTTCTCATTTTCATTTTCTTCATCAATAAAAACATTATCTCTATTACATTGTTCATCTTCATGACAATCATCTTCATCATCGTTTTCGTTCTCATCATCATCACTTTCATCGTCATCATATTCTTCATCATATTCATAATCATCATCCTCTTCATATTCATCATCATCATCCTCTTCATACTCATCTTCATCCTCTTCATATTCATCATCATATTCATCTTCATCATAATAATTACTGCAATAACTATTCTTACTTCTTTCCTTTTGTGTATTCACAATATTACGTAACTTAATATCTTCCTCTGTTTGATTTAGATCATTTTTAATTCCTTTATTAAATTCAGCATCCTCTTCTCTTTGTACACTTTTTTTCTTTTTTTTCTTCTTCACTTTGTCTTTATTTATTACCTCACTATTATTTTGATTATCATCAATATTGTTATTATTATTATTATTAATATTATTTATATTATTGTTGGCGTTTTTATTTTTTTCATTTTTTTTATTTTTATTATTTTTTTTGCCTGATTTCTTCTTTTTCTTCTTCTTTGTCATATCCCTCTTTTCAATAGTATCGGTATCACCACTTTGTCCTTGGTTTATATTATATATTTCTTTCTTCCATTTTTTGGGTCCCATAACATTTAATTTATATATTTTTCCCTTATCTTTCATTGTTGATGCTTGCTCATCTGTTGCTGACATAGGAACAACAGCATCCTCCTGGTATATATAGTTCTTTTCATATATAGGTATATTATTAGATGATATTTTATAATTATCTGAACTTAATTTATTATTAAGTGGTAATTCATAAGGAGTAAAATTCAATACGGGATTCATACTCTTTATGGATTCATCATGCTGTTCATTTTTTCTTAAATCTTTTGAAATATATGACTTTCCTCCACTTCTTAAATGCTCTTCTATATATGGATTTAAAAATGATAAGGTTTCATCAATAACTATTTTTTTTTTTGTATTTCTTAGAGAAAAAACATTATTCATTAAAATAGGATTATTTAATATTAAATCGTATTCATAACATCTTTGTTGTAAATCTGTTATTTTACTATTTTTATATTTATCAATTATTTTTTTTGCAACTACATGATCTCTTATATTATTCCTTGAACATAATTTAAAAATAGCTGTTATTAAGCATGATTTAACTCTCTCAGGATTACTAAAATTCTTTTCTAAACATTCACATAATAAATCTATAATATCTTCTGTAGTATAATTTTCAATATCACACAAATGACTATATTCACCTATGACCCAGCAAATTATTTGCATTAATATGAATGGAATATTCTCATTACTTTCTAATAATCTAATATATGTATTTACAGCATATTTTCTGAGATTGTATATATCGTCATTCATTTCGTTTTTCTTCTTTTTCTGTAAATCTATTTGCATATCTGAGTTGTTTACACCATCGTTCTTATTTTTTTTTTGTTCATATCTGATATCATCATTACTACTATTATTATTATTATTATTATTATTATTGTTAGTACAATTATTATTATCATTACTATTATCATTATTATTACTATTATTATCATTATTATTATTATCATTACTATTATTATCATTATTATTATTATCATTATTATTATTATCATTATTATTATTATCATTATTATTAGTATCATTACTATTATTATCATTACTATTATTATCATTTCTAATATTATCATTACTATTCATTTCATAATTATTCTGGTTGTTCATATACACTTGGTTCAATTTCTCATTATTATCAATATTTATTTTTAATTGTTTCATTGAACCTTCTTTCTGTTCTTTCATATACGTTTTGATGTGTTCCTTATTTGGCAAATTCAAACATTCCATATTAACATTACCATTTGACGCACTTTTATATTTACTTGTATTTGTTTCGTCATCCCCTGAATCTGATTCGGCACATATAGAACTATCCTTTAATAATTTTATAAGAGAATAAGAATAACTCTCATCTAATAATTCACCAACAGACAAAAATAAAGTATTAATTTTATTCAAAAACCAAATATCATCAGGTGTATATCTTTCTATAAGTTCAATAATTTTACATGCTAAATCATGTTTAAAATGAATATCCATAGAATTCTTCATATGGAATATTAATTTCTCTACAATTACTTGAACATTCAATGGATTTGTCATTTCATATAATAAATCTAGCGTTTTTATTTTCAGGGTTTCATCCTTATCTTCTAAACAATCCACAACTGCCAATTGATGCTCAGTTGCATACAAAGGGTTAATTTTTACAATTAAAGCTAGCCCAGTTACTCCAACATATTTTAAATTATGATTATCTGATGAAATAAATCTAGATATAGATAAAGATGCTAATTCTAATAAATGATGTGAAGGATATATTGTAGCAATCGTTTTTACACATTCATAAATTATAGCATAACCAACATTAATTCCGAAATCAGCCCTCTGCATTGTTTTTTGTAATACTTCATACATTTGTTCTGATAATTTTTTATTTGAATATCCTAAAATACGAAATATTGACAGAATTTTTATTTGAATCCATGGTGCTGGAATTCTATGATAATCATAATCTTTTGGTAATTTATTTTCACATATTTGTTTAAGAATAGAAACCAAATAAGGTACTAACTTAATACTATATATCATATCATTTTTAGCTATAGAATGTATTAAATTTAATGAGGCACCCATAACTGATGGGTCTACATCACATAATAACTTTTTTAAATATATATCAATATCTTTAATTAATGATGGTTCAATAATATACATTTTATGTAATAACATACAAACTTTTTTTCTTATCAATTCATTTTTATGATTTAATAAATTTTGTATTACAGGAAATATAGCAGGTATCATTTCATTATTTAATAATTTACATACACAACTTAAAGCTGCCCATATTTCCAAATAATTATCACTTTTTAAATCTTTCTGTATAGTATTAATTAATAATAACATTAATTCATGATCTTTATGCAAAAATAAGTTGCATGATAAATAACCTGTCCTCTTACACAATATGTTTTTCTCATGGGCTAATTTCACTGCATGAATATGAGCAAAAGAGGCATCATGCCCTAGCATTTCTATATATATAGCTCGTATTAAATATTCCTTTATTTGTTTCTAAAAAATTGCAGAAAAAAAAAAAAAAAAAAAATATATATATATATATATATATATATATATATATATATATATATATTTATTTATTTATTTATTTATAAATAAGTTCTTCTTTGGAACATACTACAGAAGTATTAGGGTCGGAAAACCTCGATTTCAATAAAATTATCTCATTGCATATTATTCTATCTTCCTCCTTTAATAAAAAAAAGAAAAAAGAAATATATAAAATAAAATGAACTAACTTAAAATAAAATAAAAAATTAAAATTATAATATTGATATAACATATACACTTATAATATTAATCATATAACAAAAACGGATACACAATAAATATAAGATGTACAATAATATAAATTGAGGTAATTATTATATAATATAAAAATGTACAAATGAAATTATAAAATGATATATTTTCATTTTTCTTATTTTTTTTTACTTGTTTTGAACGAGCTTCTCCAATTGATTTTGCTAAATCAAAAAATTCTTTTGACAAACATGACCCACCTAATCCAAGCATTTTTTATTCATTTATTTTATATCTATATGTTGTAATATTAAAATATACTTATATATATTATTTGCATATATTTTTTTTTTTTTTTTCTTTCGTTAGCTGTCTTGATCAAATGTGATATAATATATATATGTACATTTATATATTATATGTATACATAATTAGAAAATATATTTTTTTCATATTAAAAGTTTTCTTTTATTTCATTTTATTTTATTATTATTATTTTTTTCTCTCTTTTTTTACGAGAACACAACAAATAAACAAAAAAAAAAAAAAAAAAAATATATATATATATATATATATACTAAATTCAAAAGAACATTTAAAATTCAAAAATATTCATAACTTCATAAGAAAAATGATATGAATGTATAAAAAATAATTATTATATGTATAAAAGTTCAATGACTTGAAATCAGAGAACAAATTCATAAGTGTAAAGTTATGAATGACCTATGGAGTTCATATATAATTAAAAAATAATATATATATAAATAAATACAATCAAAATATATAATATAAATACTCATATTCATAAATATATATATATATATATATATATATGTAATAATATATAATAACAATTTTAGAATACGATACCTTTATATTTTAATTAATATTTTTAAAATAAAAAAAAAAAATTTTATAATACATAATTTTTAATAATATGATTATACACGGAGAAAAAAAAAAAAAAAAAAAAAAACATATATATATGTATATATATATATATATATATATATATATATTTCTTTAAATTTGCACATTCGAAAAGATAAAAAAAAAAAAAAAAAAAATTTAAGGATTTCAAATTAGATAATAATTATACATATCTATATCTACCATATATTTAATAAATAAGGTATATAAAAATTTTACATTTTTTATGGATAAATATAAAATTTTAATAATATCTAAATAAATATTTTACTCTTTTTATTAAAAAAAAAAATGAAAAAATAAGGCTCTTCTAATTAATTCATGTCCTTTCTAACTAAGTATCCAACATTAGATAATATATTAAAAAATAATAATATTTCCACCTTTGAAAAGGTTTAATATAAATATACGAAATAATTAGTATTCATTTTTTTTTTTCTTTTTTTAATTGTTGTTAGATATAATAATAGTTCTCATATAAAAAAAAACCATGTATGTAATATAAATCATGATCTTAGAAACTAATTAGGATTATATGTCTATTTATATAGATATAATTTTTTTTTGACTTATTCTAAATAATGACATATAAATATACACACATACGTAAGTATATTAACAACTGTATTAATAAGATATATATATATATATATATTTATATTTTATTATAATATTTATAATTTTTACAAGGTATATTAATGATATATAAAAATATTCAAAATTTTATGTTCATATATTAAAAGATTCTTTCATTTTTTTCATAAAAAATATAAATAGGTTATTTTATTTAAAATTATTTTATAAATATAGTTACATGTTTTTTTAAAGAAAAACACAAGTACTGTTTGTCTCTTGTACATATAAATTTATGTTTATGTCCTATATTCATTAATTAATAATTTCCCCTAAAAATGTTATCTCCCTATTAATTATATTAACCAGTATCATTTACCGTATCAAGATTGTGTAGGTACACCATGTTTCATGGTTTCAATATATATATATATATAGGTATAGATTTATATTTAATTTTTTCAAAACATTAAAGTGTGACAATAATAATAACTTAGAATATTACATATATATATATATAGCCTTTATTTTATTTATTTTCATTTTGTTCTTTTTTTATTCAATATTATTATATAAAATCTAGTAACCTGATTAGTTGTACTGTAAAATATTTATACAGTAAAAGTAGACTTTTTTTTTTTTATTTTCTATTTGAGTAATCGTGTATATATATATATATATATATATATATATATATTATATTGTATTATATTTGCATAGATTTCATTGTTTTTCTAAAAAAAAAAAATGAACTATCTGAAATTGTTTCTTTTTTTATGTTTGATGAATATACTGAACATTTATGGGACTCCCTTATTTTATAACAAAAATCTTGAGAAATGGAATAAGGAACTTTTGAAAATTTCCAAAAAAGAATACAATAGTCTGAATGAATTAAATGAACTTACAGACAGAAAAAATTGTGGAAAATCACTAAAACATTTGGCAGGCCTAATTTTAGATAAGTCAGATAAAGAAGCTAAATTAATTATAGAAGGATCTATTATTTTTAATAAATTAATTTTAAAACTTGGGAATATAAAAGAAAAAGAAATAAAAGTTAATGATATTATATTACCTATAGAAACATTATCAAATAAATGTATTAACATACGACTTGCCAAATCAAACGATTCTACAATTTTGTGTTTAGCAAATAAGGTTCTGAGGAATTTCTGGGCCAATTCAATAACGGATGCTGTTTTATGTAAAATGACGAATGTTCAAGGAAAATTACCGGAGTATGATTATACAAAAAATGATAATGATAATGATGAAGATAATAATGAAGATAATAATGAAGATAATAATGAAGATAATGAAATGGATATACAAGAAAAAGATGTGAATTCACAAAACAGAAAAGTAAAAAAATTAAGTGAGAAAAAAAAAAAAATTATTAACGAAGAATTTGATGATGAACAAGAAAAAGAAGAAAAAGGATTAAAACTACGAATAGCAAAAAGTAAATATGGTCAACCTAATATAAAAATTAATGAGAAAAGCCTTGAAGATATAAAAAAAGATCAGTTATTGAAAAATTCATCCAGGTATTAATTATAAATATATATATATATATATATATATATATATATATAGCTATATATTTATAAATTTTATTTTTTATTCTTTAGGAATGAACAAGAAGCAATAAATTTACAAAAAGAAAACAACGAAGAAGATAGTGAAAAATATTCCGATATGGAATGATTCAATAATTGTTTTGTTTTTTTTTGTTTTTTTTTGTTTGTTTTTTTCTTTCTTCCTTTCTTTTTTTTTTTTTTTTTTTTGATATACATGAAATAGTACTCTGTTGAAAGAAAACAAAATATATATATAGTATGTTTGTGTTATATTATATGCATACGTGATTTGTTTATTATTTTTTATTTCTTTATCTTGTAATTTTTTTTTTTTATTTTTTATTTTTTTTTTTTTTTTGTATCATCCCCATAAAATGTTTAAATGCACATATATATATATATATATATATATATATATATATGTATGTATGTATATATTACTACATTTCCTATAATTTAAGGGAATAATAAAATTGTCTTATTTGCTCATCACTAACATAGTCAAAAATGATTCTTAAAAATTTATAAGAACCAAAAGGAGAAAGAAATTCATTATTTATAGAAGCACAATTACCTATACATGTTATAGGGTCTAAGCATGCTTGCGTTATACCTACTTTTGTAGAGTTAATAAAAAATGTTTGTTCATAATTTCGACACGTTGTTGTTATTAATATATTTTTATTTAATTCATTTTGTAAATTATATCCACAACTACAAAATGATGAATATGATTTGTTTCCGTTTCTCATATGAACATCAGGAAAATTAGAATGATTATTGTTGTACTCATTTATTTTTTTATCATATCTATTACCTAATACATCATCATTATTATAAATATTATTATTATTATTTTCTTTTGTAATATTATCTACATTCATATATTCATTTAATGAATCTAATTCATTCAGAGTATCAGAAATACTTGTAAAAGTGTTTTCCAAACTTAATTGTTCTTCATATATAAATTCATTCTGGAGATTTATTAAAACACCTATAGATAAATCAAAACCATTTATACATATGTGAGAATTTCCATTTCTCCCCCCTACTAAACAATGATAAGCAAAGTTGTTAATGTGAGTTAAGTTAATTAGAGCTAAAATCGTCCAATTTTGTTCTGGCAAGATTATATAATTCTTCAAATGTATATTTAAATTGTTGTTTTGTTCATTTATACTATTAAAATAATATAATTTCCTATTTTTGATAGATATAAGGGATACGGAATAATAATAGTTTTTCACCTGTTCAAGTGGATATATATGTACATCATAATTTTCTGTAATATAAAAATGAAGATATTTTCCTTTATAACAATTATTATCGTGAGAATTACACAAAGAAGTATCATTTGATGAATATGAAATATTATTTTTATTTTGTGATTCAAAATATGGGAATAAAAAATGAATTATATTATAATGAAAATTATAAGATTCGTAAGATGTTTCATTATATAATTTAGAAAAAGTATAAAATTCATATAGTACTTCATTGATTGACAAAGGTTTATTTAAAATTTTAAAAAAACATATATAAGGAAATGGATTTATAAATAAACTACTATTACATATATATTTAATATTATCAAAAGAACAGAATGTATGATAACCTTTAAATTTCCCATTTAAAAAATAATATTGACCTTTTAAAGTTCCAATAACATTAAGATAATACCATCCTTTTTTCATATTTTTTATACTATATCCAGAAGAATGATAAAATAATAAGTTTCCTTTAGAAGTATAGTTTTGAATACTACCTAAAAGCATATCATCACTAAAAATACAAACATGAATATCTTTTTTTCCAGCTACTAATGAAGAAAAAGAAATACTTTTTTCTATTGGTAAAAATATCCAAGAACAAATAGAATATCCTAATGGATTTTGTAATTCATTATATATAGATAAAGATGGAAATATAATTAAATTATAAAATTCTGATAAATCACAGGCAAGAGCAAAATTATTAGAAAATATATTTATCCCATAAATTTTGGGTACATCTTGCCTTCCAATAATTTTTTTTACATATACATTATAACCATAATGATCTTTATTTTTTATGTGAATCATTCTGCAATCAATAGAAGAATAGTTATTTATTATATTATCATCTCTATTATTATTTATATATATATTTTTTTTTTTAACCATGCCAACATTTTTATTTTTTTCCTCTTGTGAACATGAAATATTTTGATTACTATTATGAAGTATATTATGTTTCTTTGTACCTTCAAACAATTCATTATATTTATCACAAACATCTTCATAATAATTCATATTACATAAATTAATATATTTTTTATATATGTCACAAAACTTTAATTGATATATTTTTATCATATAATTTGAATCATTTATAAATGGTATAACTCTATTAGTATATTTTGATGACTGCATAAAATTCATTAAAAATATGATTTCTGCAGGTGTGGTTCCACGAATATCTATTCCTTCTATCACAACATTATTATAATAATTATAATTATTATTATTATAATTATTATTATTATTATTATCTTGTATCTTTATGTTATCGCCTAACATTTCTTTACATTTTATATTTTTTACAATTTTATATCTGCATCTTATTTCTTCTTTATTTAAAAAATTAAAAATTTTAAAAGAAGAACAGATACCTATATTATTATTACCAAAACAAGAGTTACCAAAAACACAAATTTCAAAGATTTTTTGCATATTTAATATTTCATGTGAAATAAAACTTATATATTTTCCATTGATATAGTAAACTAATCCCTGAGAAGATTTCGTAATATTAATTAAATTCCACTTTTTTTTTTTTCTTATTATTATATTATTTCTCATATTATAATTTTTACGTATTTTATATATTTTATATATTTTATATTTTTTATAATTTTTTCTTCTCATATTGCTTTTTATATATATACCATTATTATAATTCAAAACTTTAGAAATGTCTTTTAACCTATAATTATGTGTAGCTGTCTTAATATCTTGTACATAATTCATTTTCTTATAATAATCACTTAATAGTTCTACATTTGTTATATATATTTCTATATCTTCTAGCCCATCCTCATTTAGACTTAAAACAAATAATGAGTTACCACATTTATCACAAAAAGCAAACTTTTTTTCCGATATATTTCTATATTTCTTTTTAGGGTTACAACATAACCATAATTCTATAGTACATTCTATTGGTAAAGGTATACAAGGATTTATAATAATTGAAGCACTTCTATGATAAAAATTCATTCCTTTTAAATCGCCTGTAATTCCTACACAACCTTTATAATTATTATGAATTAATAATAAACTATTATATTCTTTTATATATTGATAATTCATATAATCATTTTTATTTTTATTTAATATATCCATATATTTTATATTTAATAAATTATCCGTATCTTCATCTCCTTTATTATAAATATGATTTATATCAATTATATTTCTTTTTACATCTTTAATACTATATTTATTTTTTTCTGAAACTCTCTTTTTTGAATACGCCTCTAGGAATTCACCTCTTATGCTTAATAAAGAACCATAACTACACATTTCAAAATAATATTTTTTGTCGTCATAATTTTCCTTTATATATTGATCCATAATTTGCTCACTCATATTTTCTAATAAAATATTAAAATTTCTTTTTCTTTCTTTTATTAATTTTATATCATCCTTATCTAAATACATTTCATAATCATCAATTATATGAACAGGCATAGCACTACAAAAAATGAGAGAAAATATTTTTAATTTTTTTTTATTTCTTTTTTCTATTAAGTTATTTTGTAATCTTTTCAACTCTTCTATATTATCACTAGCTTTCGAAAAATTAATTAATTCGTTAATATTTAAATAATCTTTTTCTTCTAAAATATTTATAAAGTAATCTTTGGAGTTTCTACTTAATTTTTCATATTCATTATAAAAATCGATATCTAGTACTTTTTTATTTATGAAATCGGTTATACTTAAAATATTATCTATATTATTATTATTATTATTATTGTTATTATTATTGTTATTATTATTGTTATTATTATATTTTTTTTCATTTATAACTGAACATATATTGTACTTAAGAATATTTTGTTGATTATTATTTTCTCCTTTTTTAATATATTCAAAGTATCTCTTCATGTATATATTTGGATTTCTATAACATCCCCATATGTTGATTAAATTATTACAAATATATTTCTCACATATATGTGTATGATAAATTTTAAAAAAATATTCACTCACATCTAATAGTAAACAATGAATAAATATTCTTGCCAATTCTATAATATACAAAGAATTCATATGATAAAATATGCTTTTTCGTTCAAAATTTTTACTTGTTCTACTTTTTTTTTTATAATTTATTAAATTTATATCTGATGAAATATCATATTTATATTCGCCTTTATTAGCATTTACAAAAGTTTCGTTTCTTCTTTTATTAATATATGTATTTGAACAGATATTTTTATCTAAACAATGAAACCTTTCTTTATCACGCATACATGTCTTTTCAATATGTATACTCTGATCATTCTTCCTATTAATATTGTCGTTATATAACGGAATAAAAGAATGAAAAAAGGAGTTTCTATACATTTCTAACATATTAATGTCTTCTATTTCATAACAGGGATCATCCTTAATATTCATATTAACATTATTGTCTAAAAAATATTGTTCAATTAATATATTATTTTTTATTTTTTCACTTTTTTCTTCCTCATATAAATTATTCTTATGAAAAGAAAAATTACACATATTATTATACATATTTATGAGTGATATATTTCCTTTCATAGCATTATTATTTACATATGGATAAATTTTAAAAAAATGGTCTACTATATTTTTATAAAAACGACATTTATTTAATATACCATAAACATGAAATAATATATGTGAGATATTGTAATTTATATCTCGTAAATTTCCATAATTTAATATACTTATTCCCCATGCATATATTATTAGATATTCATATGATTGTTCATATTTTTTGTTTCTTAGTACCTTTACGAACTTTTTTGTAAATTTTAAGAAATTTTTTAGAATTATTATAAAATTATTTGTTTCAAAAAAATGATTTTTTCTTAATACATGTATACATGTTTTTAATGAAATAAGGGGGTATTTTTTTTCTAATGTTAATTTTATAAGAATGGATAAAGATTTTTGTGGTTCATTAGATAGACTAATAATATTATATAAATAATGAATCCATATTTTCGATATGTTTAATAATTTATATCTTTTTTTATTACTTATATTCAATTTTTTCATCATAAGGATATTATTATTCTTTTTTTTTACCTTATTTTTTGTATTTAAAATATATTCCTCATCATCTGTATAATAATTTAAGACATTACTCATTAATAATAGGCTTTTTAATTTCTGTTCTTTTTTTTGTTCATCTTCTGTTACTTTTTTCTTCTTAACTCTCAAATATGTGTCTTCCATCTTTTTACGATTTACCCATATAACTGTTTTAAATTTTCTGCATATACCTAACCATTTTCTTTTCCTTTTTTTTAAGAAACTTATAATATATATAATTTTTTTTGAAAAATTATACTTCTTTAGAATATGAGTAATGAAAAAGAATAAAATAAAAACAAAATATATTGTTATGTTACACAATATAGATATAATTGTAATGATTTCTATAAATTTTTTTATATGAACATAACTTAAAAAGGTATAATAAGATAATAAAATTGTAGTATATATTAAACATGAAAAAGAATATAAAAATGTATCTTTTTTTTCTACGTTTTGAAATAGAATTAAGCAAAAATTATACCACATATTATTTCTTTTATTTGTCATTTCTTTTTTCTTTTTATCATACTCCTTTATATTGTTTTTTTTCACACTATGGCAAATATTAAATTTATTATTTTTTATAGAGCAAGCACTATTTAACTTCATATGACACATTTTATTTTCTTCATAATTATTAAAACAATCTCTCATATTAGACACATTTTTTTTTTTCTTCTTTTCTTCTTCTATTCCATGTATATCAAAAAAATAATGAGGGTCTTTCGTTTCATATATACATATATGGATGATTAATACATAAATAGAAAAAGAAATAATTATTATCATAAACTGAAATATATGAATATTGTTATTATATAAACCATTTTTATAATTATAATATAAAGATGGACTAATAGTAATCAAAAATTTCTTATGAAAAAGTATTATAAATATAATTAAAAATAGAGTGTCCTTTTTATTTATAATTTTTGCTTTCTGTTGCAAAATAATATATTCATCTATAACGTCTTGATACCTTTTCACATATTTTCTAAATAACTGAAAAAAAAATAAGTAAAAAAATTTCATAAATGTATTATATATAATAATTATCATTATTTTGAAATAAGCTCTTTTCATCTCTTCACAATTTATTGAATCATCAATTATAGTAAAACTTTCTCCTCTATGTTCATCATAATTGCATAAACAAAATAATACACACAATCTAATTATTTCTATATATATCAAATCGTGATAGAATAAGAAAAAAAACAAAAAGGACTTCACACTCTTTTCCATACTGAACAAGTTACACCTCTTTATATTATCATCAGAATATATATTATGATGAATTTTCTTATGTTGATATATTTCATTTATAAATAAATTATTAGAATCACAAAAGTTCATTTTCTTACGATCATTCATATCTATAATATTTATTTCATTCATCTTACTACAATATTTTTTCTTTTTATATTCACTTATATTATTCTTATTCACATTTAAACTATCAACTTTATTGATAGGCTTTTTTTTGTTTCCTTGTTTATAATTTTTATCAAAAGGGTATATAGTAACATCTTCATGTCTTTTTACATTCTCTGTAATAATATATAAATATAAATATATATATATATATATTATTAATGTGTCATATTATAATTTTCATTTCATATAAATTACTATAAAATAAGGTAATGATAAAGGTACACAAAAGTGAACAAATTAATATTAACAAAGGAAAGTATAATAGAAAGGTGATTTTTTTTTGAATCCGTTCTAAATTACTTCCTCTCTAAAATGAAATAATAATAATAATAATATATACATACATTTTATAACATACTAGGAAGAATATAAATATTTTAATTTTTCAAAAGTGAAAAATAATATTATTTCATTACTTTAAAGACACAGTCAAGAAATTCATTAATTGGTATGCCGAATGTAAAAAAGTACAAAAACTTCACAAGATAGTGATCATAATTTGAATTAACATACCTTTATATGAAAATAATCACATATATATATATATATATATATATATATCATAAAATAATAAAAGAGAATTAATTTTTTTTAATATTATAATTTAATACCTCAGAAGTGATACAAACTGGATATAGGTAAAATATAATTCTATTATACTTTTCTCTTTCTCATTATTTACACACATAGCTATAAATATACTAATGAGAAATATAAATATAACAAAAAAGAATATTATAAAATATGTACTCATGTTACAAAGGACGCAAGGTTTTTGTAAAGGAGCCAGGAAGTTGTATCTATAATTTTCATCACACTATAAAAAGTAAAAATAAAATTCGGTAATATACAATACCATAAAATGAATATATATATATATATATAATATATTAAGAGATATTCTTTAAATTAATAAATCATGAAAAAAACAAATATTATATTTTATTATATTTTATTTTATTATATTATATTATTTTTTTTTTTTTTTTTTTTGTACAATTTTACACTGTATCATTTTATTTCCCTTCAGACAACTATTTCCCTCCTTCACATTTAAACATACTCCCTTTTTAAAACATAATATTTGATAATGATATATGGATTTCATCTTCACTTTTTTACATAATTTCATGTTTTCCTTATTTCTATCTTTCAGACACATCTTATGAAAACACCATGTGTTTTCATTACTTTTACAATATTCATGTGAATTACATGGTATACATTTGTTACCACTATTTATATATGAGCTTAATTTAAAACCTTGCATATAAAAAAAATTATGCAAGTTCAATTATTTTTATTATACCTAATTTATTTTCAATATGTTTGTATTAAATATATTTTAATGTATATTATTTTATATCTTAGTTTTTATATTTTTTTAAAACCTTTATTACAGACACAATCTGCTATGGATTTTGATCCAATCCTCTTTGTTGCTGTAGGAAATATAATGAAAATTAATATATATATATATATGTATACATATACATATATATATATATATATATATATATATATATATTTAATTTTATTATTTTTACTAGATCCATATGGGCAATTTTCACATGTTATGGAACCCAAATAACTGCTAAAAGTACCGATAGGACAAGGTGAACATTTTTTGTTATCTCTCGAAAAATTAAAAAATCCCTGTTTACATTTATCACACTTGTAATCCTTGAATATAAAAGGTTTATAGTGAAAAGCATATGAGAGCATAGAATATAAACATATTAATATTTGTGTTTTTTTTTTTTTTTTTTTTTTTTCTTATACGTAAGTAAGTGATTCACCAGCTCTACACTTCAAAAAAAAAAAAAACTTATATATATATATATTATACATATATGTACTATATATTTTTAATATTACTTTAACATTTAATAATCTTGTGCATATTCCCTTATTCAATTGGGAATAATAATTTTCTGATCCCCCATTTTTATTTAAGGTATCGTATATTATTAATATAATAAAAAGTTGTAATTTATTTATATAAGACATGATTTCTTATATTTATGATAAAAGTATGAAAACATTTAAGGAAACTTAAATTATAAATATATATATATATATATATATATATATATATCATATGAATTATTAATATATCTAATATATATGTATACATTTCATCGTTTTTGTTAAATAAGAATAAAATTAATTATATACCCTATATAGTCATTGATACAGAATAAAACAAAAAATACCATTTTATTTTACATTATATATGAACCCTTCAAATTATAATATATATATATATATATATATATATATATATATATATATATATATATATTACAAAGGTGCAACTAATTTCTATTACTTAATGTAAAGAAATATACATCACCTTTTAAATATAGATATTTATTTCTAAACTTAAAAATGTGCATGTTTGCACACTTCAATATATATATATATATATTTGTATATATAGGTTTAATCTTTATTTAGACGTTATATAAAATTAAATGTATATTTTAAAAAGACGTTTCTTAAAAAAATAAAATATACGCATGTATGTTAAACGAAAAAATATTCATATAAAATATATATGATATAAAAATGATAACTAGAAAAAAAAAAAATAAATATATATATTATTAAAAATAAGAGAATATATTTACATTAATTCATATACATAAATATATATATATATATATATATATATATATATATTGATGACACATCATAGTACTTATTTAAGTTTTCATTTTTATTTGTCTGGATAATATAGGGGGTAATTAGAAGGCAAGTTATCAAAATATTCAGGGGGTAATTGATAAGAAATTTTGGCACCTTCAAAAGATCTCGAAAAGCCCACAATAGGCATATATTTATAACAAACTTGCAAATGAATTAAATTATTTCTTAATCCGTTATAATAATCTTTAAGTGAATATTTTGTAATAAAATTTCTATAATTTTTTTTGGCTTGCTTTTTATTTTTAACAATATAATCTTGAATTATAACTTCATTCTTTATTTTTTTAGGCGTTTCATATGTAACTAAAACATAAACAAAAAGTTGTTTTAAATTCCAATTAAATGCTTTTCTCATATCATAAGAAACATCTAAAGATAATACTGCTTCATCAGCATTTATGTATCTATTATATACAAATCTTTTAATACTTTTCACCTGAATATTGGTTTTTATTTCTTTCTGATCAAATAAATAAAAGGATGTTCCATAATTGAACGCACACAATATTAAAAAACACAGAGCCATAGAATAAAACAACACATTTAATCTGTTTAAGAAGCTATCCATCTTTTCTTCCTTATATATATAAAATTATATGTGCATATATCTATTTTTAAAAAAAATGTGTATGTATTCACACATAACAAAAATATGAAAAGAAAAAAATATTATAATATATATATATATATATATATATATATATATATAATATAAGTAATAAAACAATACTTTTATTTACTATTCTTTATATTTAGTACAAAATAAAAAAAAAATAAAAGAATTACATATATTTTTCGTTAAGAGAGTTCATCTAAAATATGTTCCTTCCGAATACACAATCTAAACATATTCTAATTTATTTTTTTATTTTTTTAACATATTATATATTTTATGAATATAAACAGAATACATATAATAATTTAATATTTAATGATATATATATATATATATTACATATATATGATATATATTTGGTTATTATTTTTTCTTCATCTCCCCTAATTATATATATATATATATAATATATATATAATATTAGTGTATATATAAAAATATATCAATTATCTTAATATTTTACCCCTTTCAATAAAAAAAAAAAAAAAAAAAAAAAAAAAAAATTTATATAGCTTAAAATGAATTTTTAATTTTCTCTTCTTATAATACTCTTTTTCTTATATATATGTGGAAAAATAAAAAATATAAAAATATTACATACAGGGGGTAATTTTTTTCGTTTTTTTCTTTTACATATTATAAATTCTCTATACATAAGTATGTATATATATATATATATATGTAAATAATAATTTAAAGAAATTTTCCCGTTTTTTTTTTCTTTATTTTAATATTGTGCAAAATATATATATATTTATAATAATTATATATATAAAATACTATATATATTCATCTCAACACTTTTTAACATTTCATTTATATAACAAATTAAAATAATACACATATATATATATATATACATACATACATATTTGATGGTGGGGGAATAATTAATTTTTTTTACAATCATGTACATATAAATATATATATATATATATACTTTTATTTTTATTTTTTAATATCTTCGTATTTTTAAACTAGTCTTTCCATTTTTAAAACATTCATTATATATATATATATATATACATATATATATGTATGTATA
This sequence comes from Plasmodium billcollinsi, assembly GCA_900257145.2. Lineage (NCBI taxonomy): Eukaryota > Apicomplexa > Aconoidasida > Haemosporida > Plasmodiidae > Plasmodium > Plasmodium billcollinsi. The sequence goes on from LT990238.1 coordinate 356,957, forward strand.
TTTTGAGGATAAATAAATATATATTAAAAGAAATATACATATAGTAAGTATTTTTAATGAAATAGTTCAACATATACAAAATTTATATCATATAACATTGATTTTTTTTTTTTTTTTTTTCTTTATATAATTTAATAAATCTCTGATTCTTATTGATATATATATAAACACTCTTTCCAATTATTAAAAAATAAAAAAAAATGGGTGACATAAAACAAAACAAATATGACTTAGGTTTAGATATGACAGTAGATGATCAAAAAAAAATTGGGAAGTTTACAAATCTACATTATAAAGAACCATTATATGAACATAAAATAAAAATGATGAAAGAAAATATTATGAATATTGATTCTTCTATTGATGAAGTCTCATTAGCTTTTGATTCAAATGATGTCATGTTAAATATAGGTACACAAAATATATACATATATATATACATACATATATATATACATACATATATACATACATACATATATACATACATACATATATACATACATACATATATACAAACATACATATATACATACATACATATATACATACATACATATATACATACATATATACATACATACATATCTACATATATACATAAATACATCTTATTGATATACTTCTTCTTTTACACTTTAGGTGACTGCTTTTTTAAATTCGACTTGGATTATATAGAAGAACATTTGGAGGATAGAAAATCTGAAGAGCTCGCAAATTTAAATGAAATGGAATTAGAATATAAAACAAAACTAAATGAAAAGCAACAATTAAAAACAGAACTGTATGCTAAGTTTGGAAATAGGATAGATCTTAATTGAATAAAAAACAAATGAAAAAAAAAAAATATATATATTATAAATAAATAAATAATTAAATAAATAGATAAATAAATAGATAAATAAATATATATATATATATATATATATATATTTATATGTATGTATTTATTATTTTATTTTATTATTATGAGTTAACTTTTTTATAAAATTTTTATTATTTTTTAATTTTTTTTTTTTTTTTTTTTCGAATTCATATAAATTACTGTATAATTTTGTAAAAAATAATATTCGTGCATTTATATTTTTTTTTAATAACATAAAATTATAATATTAAAACAAATTTAAAGTTTACAATTATTATATATGAACATATTTATTTATGTTTTTTTTTTTTTTTTTTTGTTTAAAATTTAATATCTAAAACGTGCCTTTAAAAAAAAGTACAAAAAAGAACGAATTATTCCATGGCATGTAATATTCATGTATGTCTAATTAAATCTGATTTTTTTTTTGATATATGTATATATATATATATATATATATATATATATAAAGTCTTATTATAATCATATAAAATATTTATTTGATTTATACCTTTAAACTTTTATTTTATATAATATTTTTCTTTTTTTTTTTTTCACCGTCGTAAGGATTTAATTTAATTCCCAAAAAAAATATATATATATATATATAGAAAATGAAGGAAAATATTATTTAAATATATATTTTTATTGATATTAAAAGAAATAAATATAATATTAATACTAGATTATAACAGAAATTTTAATTTCACTGATATTTTTTTTATATTATAAAGTGCTTTTTCAAATATAATATATATTATCTTAAAAATATATGTAATTCAAATGTTTATATATAAATATTTGTGGAAACATTAGGGCGAGTTTTTATTTCTTATGTAATATTAAAGAAGCCGTATATAAATATATATATATATATATATATTTATAATATATATTATATATATAATACATAAATATATAATATAATATTTATTACTGATGTCCCTTTATATATGATATATATATATATATATATATATATTACATAAAAATTATATATATTATATATGGATATATAATAAATATAATTACAAATTACATTTTTTATTATTTTATTATTATTTTTTTTTTTTTTTTTTTCCTTTTACATTTTTCCCTTCAATTTACTTCCTTTTATTTATTTATTATTTTTTTTTTTAAATATTTTATTTCATTTTATTTTATTTTTTTTTATTTGACGTTTATATTTTTTTTATTTGCTTTAAAAGTTTTTTCTTTATTTTAGAAAAAGAAATATGAAATATAATTCTACTATTAAATATTTTATAATATAAATTTAAATAAAAAAAATTAAAGTATTACAATATTATATATATATATATATATATATATATATTATATAACACCTTTAAACATATGAGATAAATTAAAAAATAAGAAAAAAAGAATTAATATGAAATTTTACATATAAAATAAAACATAACATATATATATAATATATATATATATATATAATTATTATATATTATAATGATTTTTCCTAATTTTGTTTTCATATAATATATATTTATATTTTACAACTACTTTTAATGATTTCTTTTTTTGCAATTATTTTTACATACATTATATATATGGATTTATATATACATAATATTAGAAGAGTTAATACATGAGAACAGAAAAATAAGAAAAAAGAACTGTACTAATAAAATATAAAATAAAAGATAAAAATAATTTATACGCATTTATATAATTATATATATATATATATATATAAACATTTGTTTATGTTAATATAATTTTCTACACATAAAATAATATACATATAATATGATTCAGTTATTCATTTAATATAAATTTCTTTTTTTCATATAATGATAAAAGACAAAAAATTCATTATAGAAAATATTAATAATAAAGTTATAAGTAGAGATAATATGACAAAAAAAGGGAAAAAAATATGTGAACTAAAGGAGTTTCATAATATAAATGACTTTAACAACAGTGTCTTAATATCAAATAATAAATATATATTAAGTGATTTAAAAAAAAATGATAATATTATGCAAAATAATAAAAATATCCCTTCAAGTAATCCAACCGTAAATTTTGTAAAGGAAATAGGACAACATGATTTTATAAACATTAATAAAAATTATACAAACAGTAATGATAATAATAATGATAATAATGATAATAATAATAATGATGATAATAATAATAATCATAATAATAATAATGATAATAATAAAAATTATAATAATAATAATAATAATGATGATGAAGAGTGTACAAGTAATTATAATTATCCTAAAAATATAGTAAAAAATAATATGTTATCCAGCCAAGAAACTAATACAAAACACACACGCTGCAATATAAAACATATTAACCATTTTGAATTAAATGATAAAATAAAAAATTCAACAACTGTTATAGAAAATAATAATCATAACAATATTATAAACATAAACAATATAAACAATTTAAATAAAAAAGAAAATAATAATATAAGTGAAAACTTTGAAGAAAATATATATAATCATTCTAGATCTAAAAAAAAAGGTACCTATATAAAAAATTGTCAAGTGGAAAATTATAATAAACCATTAAATGATAATAGTAATAATATTTCAAAAGGTGATATAAAAGAAAAAAAAAAAAATAATAATAATAATAATAATAATAATAATAATAATAATATAAACTCAACAGTTAATTATCATAATACTAATAAAGATAAAAATATTATGAGTCATCATTGTAATATAAAAGATGATACAACATTAGAAAAAGATATGGAGGAATATTTAAAAAAAAAAAATAGACATATGTCCAATTCTAATATGATTATTAATGAATTATATAATAATTTAATATATGATGAATATTCAGAAAATATATTATCAAAAAAAGGAGTGAAGAAAAAGGATCATATCGAATATTATGAAGAACAGAATATAAATATTCCATCAAACCAAGAATCAACAAACATATCTATTGATATCCCTCCATCTTGTCAAAAAGTATATGACAATGTAGATTATGCAACAGATGAACAATATGATAATTCACAAAGGGATAAATACAACTGGTATATGCAAAAAACCAACAACAATAAATTATTATATCACATAAATAAAAATTTAATATTTTTAAAAAGAATACAACAATATTTTTATCAAAAGTATATTAATATAAAATTTTCAAATGATACTAGTGATTATTATTATATTATACATCTTGAATGGTTTAATAAATTAAAGAAATTTATTAACAATGAATCTAATGATTTCCCTGGTTCGATTTCTAATTGGGAATTATACGAATATAAACATGATGATATTTTGAATAATTATAATATATCAGAAAGTAATTATGTTTTTTGTGATGACAAAAATATGAATGATAATATATATTTAAAAAAACAATGTTTAAAAAAAAATTTAAAAGAAGGAAAAGATTATATATGTACAAATAAATACATGTGGAGATTTCTACAATTTTTATATAATGGAGGGCCATGCATAAAAAGAATATCTAATAATATATATAATACATGCATACCCATATCTTATAATGATATAATGAATAATAATATTATGTATTTATTGGAATCAAGATATATAAAAAATTTATTTTCCTTATTTAATTATATAGACCAAACAAATATATATAATGAATCCAAAGGAGATGAACATACATTATATAAAAATGAGTATCATAATGATATTTATATTGAATATAATGATTATAATAATAATGATAAACATCCACATGATTATATTTTAGAAGAAAAAAATGAAAAAAAAATGTGTGCTCATAATTATCATCAACTTTTACAATTTTATAATTTAAAAGAAAAAGAAAAAAATATCATACTCTATATTGAATATGATGATAAACATATTAATAAAGAAATTGTAGATAAAATAAAAAGAATAAAAAATAACATTAGTAATAATAAACAGAATCTTCTTTTTTCAAACGATGAAAAATTTTCTAGTGATAGTAGTAATATGTTTAATATAATTAATGCAAAACATAATGATAAGTTGAATGCACAAAAATTATTCTTATTGGAAAATGATAAAATATGTGCTAATTCTCATATTAGTTCAAATATGAATCAAACTGAGTATATATCCTTGGATAATTTTGATGGTGATGGTGTTTTACATAATCCGCATAATTTGTCAAGGGGTCTTCTTAACAGTTATGAATTGGATATTAATAATGATAATAATGAAAATATGGATAATAATGATAATATGGATAATAATGATAATATGGATAATAATGATAATATGGATAATAATGAATATGTTGATAATAATGAATATGTTGATAATAATGAATATGTTGATAATAATGAATATGTTGATAATAATGAATATGTTGATAATAATGAATATGTTGATAATAGTAAAATGTACATAAATTGTAATAAATCTCAACGATCTAATATAAAAAAGAGTAACAGCACGAATAGTACGAGAAGAAATTATAATAGAAACAACAACAATAATAATAACAAGAACAATGATAATAATAACAGCAATAATAATAATAACAACAATAATAATAGCAAGAACAACAATAATAATAATAATAATAGTAATAATAATAATAACAAGAATAATAATAATAATAATAATAATAATAATAATAATAATAATAATAATAATAATAATAATAATAATAATAATAATAATAATAATAATAATAATAACAATAATAACAACAACAACAATAACAACAACAATAACAACAACAACAACAATAATAATAATAATAAGGATGATAACACAAGCGATAATAATAATAATATAAATAAAGAACAAGACAAGAAGAATAAAACAACAAATAACAAAAAGAATGAGAATGAAAAATATGATGAAGAAAAACGTAAGGGTAACTTGAATGGAAATGTAGAAATATATGAACTTAAAAGAGAGTTTGAAGAAAATAATCATTTTGTATATAATGATACTTATAATAATAGGAATATAAATAATATTATTAATGATAATAAAAAAAATGAAGAAGATATAAATAAAATTAATGATAGAAATATATATCTTAGTCCAAATATAAGTGCTAACGAAATGAATATAAATAATTTTAATAAATCATATAATTCAAGTAGTAATAAAAAAAATTCAATCCCTTGTAATTCTTCCAATGGTAATGATATATATAAATCTTGTGAAGAATATAATAATGATAATGAAAAAATCTCAAGTAATGGTTATCTAACAACTACTGAAAGCCAGTCCAAAGGTACTACTGATGGTAATACAGAGAGGGGTTCTATTTATGAATACGAAAATGATAATAATAATAATAATAATAAGAATAATATTAATAATAAGAATGATAATAATAAGAATAGGAATGAAAAGAAAATATATTATGATAGTATAGAAAATTTAGATGATGTAATAAAAAAGAGGAAACATATAAAAAATGCAAATAAAAATACACAAAATAATAAAGTATGTTCATCCAATTGTGGTAAAGAACAGGTTACAGAAAAAATAAATAATATTTTAGATAACACACAATTGAATAATATTCAAAATAAAAATCATAATGTTAAAAATAATAATTGTAGTATTCAAAACGGAAGTAGTATAAAAGAAAATGAACAAAATGTTAAGAATATAAATAATATAAATAATATAAATGAAGAAGATGAAATCATAAATTTGGAAAATCATAAAAAAGATCAAATGAAAAAAAACCATATAACGAAACAAAAATTAGATGATATTGATATAAAACAAAGTGATGTGAAATCAAATAATCACGAAAATAAAAATGATGTGGAAGATAACATGCAAATGGATCAAGCAAATAATAATAGTATGGATCCACAACAAAGATGTAATCTTATTTCTGTCTTAAATAAACAAAAGAACCATAAAAATATTATATCTAATAATAATAAGAAAGATGATGACGATGATGATCAGAGTGTTTATTCTAGTAACATCACAAATACAAACAGTAGCAGCTTACATAATAGTTGTAGTAGTAGTAGCAGTGGTGGAAATAATAGTTTATATAACGAGAATGATATTTCTAAATATAATATTTTCAATAATAATAATGATAATTTAAAAAACTTGTTAGTACCAAATAATAACAGTAATAATATGAATAATAATAATAATAATAATAATAATAATTTTAAAAGAGATAATGAATCATCTATAAATTATCATACTTCTATTATGACAAAAGAACAACCTGCTGGTATTATTAATTACTCTACCACATGTTATATTAATGTAGTTATGCAGTGTTTATCAGTTTTTTTCAAACTAATATATACCTTACATAATTACGTAACTGTAAAATATAAAAATGTTAATATGTCAAGCGATGAAAATGAAAATATGAATTCATCTTTTATAAATAAAAATTTCTTTACCAATAGTATACCTTTCAATATTTTTGGAAGTAATAATAACAATAATAAAAAAAAGGATGAATGTTTATTATTAACATTTTCTTTTAAATTATTTCAATTAAGTAAAATGCATAATAAAGGTAAAGTATTATGTGTTAATAAATTATTAAATCTTTTAAATGATAAATATTCTTACTTATTTGAATATAACGAACAACAAGATTGTCATGAATTTCTTCTTCTTGTATTTGATTTTATACACAATATGGTGAAAGTAATTGATGAATCAGTAGACAAAAATAATCAAATAGATTATTATTTAAAAAAAGAACAATCTATTATATCAGATTTATTTTTAGGTTTAATAGAAGAAAAAATTACATGTTCACAATGTGAATATGTTAATTATATATATCAACCAGTTTATAACTTAAGTGTAAATGTTTTTAAAAAAAATCCAGAAAATAACATAAATGATAATTTAATAGAATATTTTAAAAAAGAAGAAGTCAATTCTACTTGTGAAAAATGTAAATGTAAGAAAATGTTTAAATATTCATGTGTATACAAACAACCAAATATTCTTATTATACATTTAATTAGATTACAAGAAGATGGATCAAAAATTGACAAGCCAATAAAATTTGATATGACTGATTTTACTATTGAAAATGTTCTCAAAAAAAAAGATAATCAATTCGTTGAACCCATCAAAAAATATAATCTCTGTGGAGTTATAGTACACAGAGGGTTGAATTCGAATTGTGGTCATTACATTTGTTATACGAAAAGGAAACATTCGAATGGTGTCAATGTGGTAAGAAAAAAATAAATAACAATATAAAAATGAATATATACGTATATATTATTTTTTTCGTATATATTGATATTTTATATAAATATATATATATATATATATATATATTTTATTTTTATGATTTCTTTTTTTATCCATTGTAGTGGTACAAATTTGATGATAGCACGGTAACCTCTGTTGATGTTGAAGAAGTTGAATCAGCTAAAGCTTATTGCCTTTTTTATCAGAGTCAATAATTCAAAAAAATTTTTTTTTTTTTTTTTCAGCTATATGTTATAAGCACATACATATAAATATATATATATATATATATATATATATATATATATTTATTTATTTATTTTATTTATTTTTTTTTTTAAAAATAACATAAATTTTGGATAGTTTCTTATTTTTTTATGATGTATATTTTAAACCTATACCCCCTTCAAAATAATTTCCGTTATTTTATTTTTTTTATTTTTTTTATCAAAATTTGATTTTATGAAATAATCAAGGAAAAAAAACAAATAAAGAATATATTCTTTAATATATATATATATATATATATATATATATATATATATATATGTATGATTGAATGGTTTTCTAAAAACAATTGGATTAATAATTATATTAACTTTAAAAAAAAAAAAAAAAAAATTGATATGCATTCGCGCATCAAAAAAAATATATATATATATACAACGCACATAATATATATACATATATGTAATATAATAGTATTTACTTGAAAAAAAATAGTGTGTAATTTTATATATTTATATAAAATATTAACACACGAAGAAAAATAAAAAGAAGAATGAAAAAAATATATATATATATAGATATATATATATGTATATTTTTTCAATAAAACAAGATATTTAATAAAAAAAATAAAAAAAACAAGGGTTTCTTTATATATATATATAAATATATATTTATTTATGTGTATAATTTTATTTTTTTTAATAAATTAACTTTTCATTTACGTTTTCCTTAAAGCTTTCATTAATATTATCCATATTTATATCATCTTCATCCAAATCATGATCATTAGTACTAACTCCTTTTCCTTTTTTAACCTTTACATTTTGTTTTATTAACTCTTTAAAAACTTTTGAAAATTTAAAATGAGGCATGTGACTACTTTCTATTTCAATATCTTCTTTAGTTCTCAAATTTTTTATACATCTTTTCTTTCTAAAAATGTTATAAAACATTCCAAATTTGTGTATATATATCTTTTCATTATTCTCTAAATGTTTATATATATTATCAAATATCCCATTCATTATCTTTTCAACAGTCTTTTTGTTTTCTTTTGTTTCCATTGAAACTTCTTCTATTATTTGCTTCTTTGTAATAGCCTGAACAGTTAATGTAGTAAAAAAATAAAACAAAATAAAATAAATAATGGGTGATTAAGACAAATATACATACATACGAGCATACATATATGCATACCTACAAGTATATATATATATATATATATATCATAGGAAGTAAAAATAAACTATATATAATCTTTAAATAAATTTATCTTATTTCTTTTTTCTTTCTTTTATGTTAACCTGTGACATGGGTATTTTAGAAGAACTTTGATATAACGCATTTTTATTGTAAGGATTATTAACGCTAAGTTTGTTATTGATTATATTATTCTTATGAACATTGATAAAAGCTCGACGTGAATAAACAACTTGAAATATAAAAAGGACACAATATAATATTACATACATTTTATTAAATAGAGATTATTCCAAAAAAAAAAAAAAAAAAAAAAAAAAAAAAGAAAAATTAATATATATTTAGTATATAAAATATATGATCGATAAATATTTTTTCTTATAAAAAAGAAAAAAAAAAAAAAAAATTATATATGTATTATATATTAGTATTCATTTTAGTCACAAATGGGTAATATGTGATAATTACATAAAAAAAAAAAGGAAAATGAAAAAAGAAAAATTACAATAAAATATATGAATCTTATATGATTATGAATGGCAATTACTTAAATAAATTGTTATAAAAATAATTATAAAAAAAAAAGAAAAAAAAAATTTTTTTCTCTTCAATTATTTCAGAATAAAGTGTATTTATTTGATATGTAAAATACAAAAAAAATAAAATATAATAAAAAAAAAATAAATAATATTATGTATATAATGTTTTTAATATTATATATATATATATATATATATATATATATATATATATAATATATTTTTAATCTGGAAACGTGAAAATAATATTTATTTTAATCTGTAAAATTCGTGAAAGTGTAAGAGTTCAACTAAAAGTGTAATATAAAATATAGTAAAAGAAATTACTTATAAAAATGTATATATATTTTCTCATATATATGAAATATAATATTATACTTATTACACATTTAAAAAAGCGTTTATTCATTTATATATGCATTTTTATTATATACAATTTTTTTCCTTTTTTTTTTTTTTTTTAATAATCCTTATATATATATATATATATAATATTTTTTATATTTGTATTTAAAAAAATACATTTTTTGGATTAATATTTTGAAGGTGTATTGGATATTTATTATTAATTTATATTTTTTATATAATATATATTTATTTTATCACAATATTTTTTCTTTTTAATTTTTTTTTTTTGTTGTAATATTTTTCTTAAAATTACATAAGAATTTTATAACCTAAAATTAAACGTATATAATATAAATATATCATGTGTGTCAAATGGAAATGTTTATAAAGACATAAATTGTATTACAATTCTTAATTATATATAATAAATTATTTTTTAAAACATATTATATTCAAAGAAAATGATTATTTAACAAAATAAATTTTATGAACCTAAAGGAATAAAAAATTTTCACTTATGAACATTATATTATATAATATTATTTAAATCACATACAATATGTAACATTAAAATTAATTTTTAAATTATATATATATATATATATATATATATATATATATATATATACATATTTACATGTTTCTGAAGACATATAAAATAAACTGTTATTATATCAGACGTTAAATAAATTTTTTTTTTGAACTCATAAATGTGCATTTTACAAAAATTAATAAATTTTTCTCATTTAAAATATACGTGTCTCACTAACTTGATGATTAATTTTTATATATAGTTATTTTTTTATTTTTATTTTATGATTATTTAATATTTCAGCAATATTAATGATATAATAAAAATTCATTGTGTATTCAACATGAAATAACATATTATATATATATATATGTATGATAAACTAATCGCTAGTTATTTTAAAATAAAGACCATTGTAAATTATAAAAAAAATGAGAATGAAATTTTGGACTTTCTATAATTTCCTTAATAAATAAATATATATATATATATATATATATATATAATATTTATTAAAACGTTTGTTATATAATATTTGTTCATATATATATAATAAATGTTGATATAAATTTTTTTTCATTTGCACATTATTATATATATTACTTGTCGCATATCATATTAATATATACATATATCTCATATTAATAACTTAGGTATGATATTATTAATATATGTTTTTCATTATGAATTTTTATTACAATAAAAAGAATAAATGAATATATTATTCCTATTTGATTCACATATTTATAAATTCCTTTATTTTATTAAATAAAATTAATAATATGAAATTGTGTTATTTTTTAATAATGTTTTTCATGTTTAACAAAAATAAGTGTATAATTTTGTCTATATAAATATATATGTAAACATATAATTTTTCCTTTTTTTCTTTTTTATTTTTAATGATATATATCATATTACTTATATTTTCAATGTTTCGTAAAAATAATAATAAAAAAAACATATATATACATATTATTTATAAAGATTAATTTTTATTACTTTTTATAATTGTAGATTTATGTTTTTACTACTACGTACAAATGTTAATAATATATTTAAAATATTCACAATGAATATATATTAATATTATATATATATATATATATATTTTTTTTAATTTTCTTTATTAACAATATAAATAAAATTTCATTCAGAATTTTTTTTGCAATATCTTTTTTTATTGTACATGAAAAGAAACTAAAAAAATAAAAAGATGATACATTATTTATATATATATGTAATATAATATAATTTGATTAAAAAAAAAAAATTTATTATATATATTATATACGTTTATATTATATATATGATTTTATTATATATATATATATATATATATATATATATATATTATTTATATATTTTATAAATATATATATTCATCCATTTTATGTGTATATATATTTTTTATTTATTTATTTTTCTTTCTTTTTTATTTTTTTCATATTTTATGAAATATATTATTGAAAACGTTATTCGATAATAGTATATTATATAAAGTAATATATTATTATATTTATTTATGTATATATATAAACCATAAAAAAATTATCCTTATATATATATATATATACATTTTTATATATTATATATATGTATATTTTTCATTTTGATTATATTGAAAAATTTTAAAGATATATAAGATATAACACAGACTTCTTAATGAATTGTACAAAATGAGTGAGAACGAGTAAGTATATAATAAGATATATATTCTTTTTGAAAATAACATAGAGCAATGAAATTAGATTGTTTTATAGCCATAATAAAATGTTGAAAAAAAAAATAATAAATGAATAAATTAAAATAAAATAAATATATACATAAAAATATATTTTATTGTTATATATATATGTATATATATTTTATTTTTATTTCATGGTTTATGTTTTTTGATTAAAATATTTATAGTATTACCTTACATTTATGAGAATACATATATATATATATATATATATATGTGTGTGTGTATGCATATGGCTAGATATAAGATATATATATTGTTTCATCCAATATTGGGCATCCATATCTTGCCTAACAACGTAAATTTCTTATAACTTCTTATAATTTCTTTTAATTTCTTTTAATTTTTTTTTTACGCAGCTTATTATTTCGTATTAGTCAAATTACTACATACGTTAGCAAATGGATAATAAAAGCCAAGGTAGTAAATAAAACTAAACTTTCTACTTTCAAAAACAATAACAGTTTCTTCAGTATAGACGTTACAGATGTACATGGAGATTCAATATCGTGTAAGTTCTGGGGTAGTTCAGCAGATAAATGGTTTAATGCTATTGAACTAAAGAAGGTGTATATATTTTCTAAAGGTAGGGTGTCTATAGCAAATCCCAAATATAATACAGTAAAACATAAATACGAATTAACATTTAATGAAGATAGTGAAATACACGAAGTGAAAGATGATGGGGAAATAAAGATTCAAAAAAAAATATCCCTAGTGAATTTAAGAGATATAAAAATAGCTACAAAAGAAACACCATTCACAGCTGATTTAATAGGTATTGTTAAACATATAGGAACAGTAAGTAATTTAAAAACAAAACAAGGTAATGATATAGCTAAACAAAATATTATTATAGTTGACGATACAAAACATTCTTTTGAAATATCATTTTGGGATTCTAACGTTAATTTAATAAAAGAAGAAATTGTAGAAAATGAAATATATATATTTACTAATATTAATATAAGAAATTGGAATGATATGAAAAATGGTACTTTTGGTGTTACTAGTTCTATAGAAAAGATGGAAAACTTAAATGATGAATTAAAAGCCAAATGTGCCAAAATATCGCAATGGTATAATAATAGTGGTAAATATGAACAATTCACTAATATGAGAAATATTTTATCTAATGATGTTACACAAATTCCAGATAAACATTATGCTATAAGTGATATTAGTGATGTGCTATCTAAAATATCAGGTACATATACACTTATAGGAAGAATTAAAAGAATATATTGGAAAAGTAAAGAAAATGAACACAGATTTTATTATCCTGCTTGCATGAAATGTAAAAAAAAACTATTATCTAGTGGACATGATAATAATATGGATAATGCATTTGATAATCCAGAAGAAGACAATATCGTTTATTCTTGTATGAATTGTGATGAAAATAATGTTAAACCATTTTATAATTATACTTTTAATTTCTTATTTATGGATTTTTCAGGATCTATTATATTAAGAGCTTTTTCAGATGAAGGATATAATTTATTAGGGAAAAAAGCAGAAGAATTAAAAAATCTAGATGAAGATACACTAGATTATTTATTTAATTATGATTTCTTATATAAAGAATATAAAATTGTTGTTAGAGTTAATCAAAAAGCTTATAATGGTATAGAAAGAGTTAATTTTACAGCCATGAAAATATTCCCGCTTAAACCTACAGATATCACTTCTTTATTAACAGAAATACAACTACTTATAGCAAATAACAATGATAATTCACATAGAGCTAAGAGGTCATTGAACGATGATACTAATGACTCCAAAAAACAAAAACTATAAAAATTTTAATTTGATCATACGCGACTATATATATATATATATATATATATATATATATATATATACTTACATATATTTTTATTTATATATGTTATATATATATAATAAATGTATCATATTGTGGAAAAAATTTAAAAAAAAGTAAAATATTCTTTTCCTTTATCATCATTCTACTTAATATTGTAATAGTAAATTGTAAATTTTGAATATTAAAAAACATATAAATTTTTATATTGATTTTTTATTATTTTTTTTTTTTCTGCTTTTTTACAATATATATATATATATATATATATATATATATATATATAGATAGATAGATTATCCTAATAAATAATACCCTGTTTATTCTTTTCTTTTCTTTTCATTTTTTTTTTTTTAATTTTATATATGTGTGTATAAATATATATATATGTTAAATAATATCTATTACTGTTTTCTTTTAAAATATTTTTTTTATTTGAATTTTTTTTTTTAGAAAATTATAAATTGAAAAAAAAAAAAAAAAAAAAAAAAAAAAGAGAAACAAAAATAATTCTTTATTCTTTATTTAATATGAACATAAATTTATTTTAAAAATAATATATATAAATATATATATATATATATATATATATATATATATATATATATATATATTTAGGAGAAATAAAAAGACAACACAAATATATATGAATATGTCCAGATATCGTATCTACGTTGTTGAACCAAATTAATAATATATTTGAGAAAATGAAATATTATTTATTCCCTACTTTTTATTATGAGTTATGTATATTTCGTTCCTCTATATTATATCATTTACTACCATTAATTCACTTATCATATATTCTTGAGAAGCCTGAACATTAAATATAAAGTAAAATAAAAAACATCATTTATTTTATACATAAATATATAAATATAAATATAAATAAATATATATATATATATATATATATATATATATATATATATATATATATATACATATATGCATTATCATTTTTGTCGCATAGACTTGATTTTTATAGCTCATTATATATTCTTACAATTTTAATGAAAGCGATGATAATATAACTATAATGGAACTACAAAACATCAAGAATGTAAAAAGGAAAGGAGAAAAAACATAATTCAAAGAATAAAAAGCCCCACTAGCCAATAATATAAAGAATATATTAATAAAAAAAGAAAAGAGGAAATTAAATTTTATTACTAATAATGTTTTTCTACTTATTTCAAATAATTTTATTATCACATTTATATTATTATCAACAATACAAGCATCAGCACTATCCATAACAACATTAGTTCTAGTACATAAGGATAAACCTAGGTCAGCCGTTTTTAAGGCAAAACAGTCGTTTATTCCATCTCCAATCATACAAACTTTTCCTAAAATAATAAACAAAAAAAAAAAAAAAAAAAAAAAAAAAAAAAAAAAAAAAGATAACATAATATGATATGATATAATATAATATAATATAATATAAATATAACATAATATAATATGATATAATATAATATAAATATAACATAATATAATATAAATATAACATAATATAATATAAATATAACATAATATAATATAAACATTATATATATATGATCCAACTTACCATCATTCATTGATTGAACTTTCTTCACAAATTGAACCTTCTCTAAGGGTAATGTATTAGAAGATACATTTTCCTTTCTTATACCTAATATTTTAGATATATAAAGAGCATTCATATAGTTGTCACCTGTACAGACATATACCTTTTTCTTCTCTCTCTTCAAGAAATTGATTAGTTCAAAAACCTCGGGTTTAATATTGTCTACTAGAGTAAAAAATCCAACGACAATTCCTTCAATACACATAAAAATTATGTTATTGCTTTCATTTTTTTTACTGTTAGAATAGCTATATAAATATTGATATGTTTTATGAACATTACAGTCACATGAATAAATATGTCTTTCCATACTTTTAACTGTTAGTTTTTCTTCAACAATGGGTACTTTATTACAATATATATTTTTATATTTAGTATAACAAAAAAATAAAGTACCAATAGTTATTGTTAGATCATTTATTATACAACTAATACCTTGATTCTTTTCATTCTTTAAATTATTAACATCAAATACTTCATTAATTGAAAAATTATTATTTATATATGTATTAATAGAGGTAGCAAACAAATGATTACTATATTTTTCGATATTTAAACTTAAGCTTAAAAAGAGATATAGCCAATTACTACTTTTTTCCATATATGAACTTTCTTCTTCTAAAGGTAAAGACATGTTTTGTAAATGATCATTTTCATCCATTATATTATTTGATACTGGTTTATTATTATATTTGTTATATTCATTTTCATTACTAGTAGTTTCACTATAATATGAATCATCATTTGATGAAAAATAATTATCTGAATTATTAATAAAATGTTCCTTTAATGTATTATTTAATATTTTGTTATATTTGTTTTTTTTATTTTTGTCTGTAATAAATGAAACTATGCTATTTAAAATTGACTTATTTTCATCCATACAACTGTTGGAAACATTTTGATCATTTTCATAATTTTTATTTCCACTTAATGAACTTTCATCACAATTATTTCTTGTTTCATTTCTTATGTATTTTTTTTTTTTCTTAACTTTATCTTTGTTTCTTGATGTTTTCTTAATTTCTATTTTGAAATATTCTTTTTCCGTAGTAAAGGAGTAAAAGCTCACATTTTTATTAGAACATGAAAATTTTTCAACAAAATTTAGGGTATTATTTTTCATCATATTTTTGCTTCCTTCTAATCCTTGTTCATCTAAATTATTCATATATCCATTATAACCATTTGATGCTTGATCATTTATGGAATAAACAGAGCTATATAACTTATTCACATTATCTTTCATATTATTATTCATCTTTTTTGTATTCTTCCCATCATTTTTTGCACGAACCAAAGCAGGCATCTTTGCATTCTTGTTATCATTAAAACTTACAGATAAATTATTTCCTGATTTATTTTTTAATAACTGATCAATAAACAAATCAATATTATTTGAAATATATATTTTATTTACTACTGGTTTGCCTACTGTTAATGTACCTGTTTTATCAAATATAAAATGCTTACATTCTAAGAATATTTCAAAAATATTAATATTCTTTATAATTATTCCAATACTACTACATATGTAAGAACTTATAGCTATCGATAAAGGACTAGCTAAACCGACAGCACATGGACATGCCACACATAATATAGATAATGAAAAATGTACAGAAAAAAAAACACATGAAAGAAAGCGATTTAATTTAAAATAATTCTCTTTTTTTATATTTACTATATCAAAGAAAGTTAAAATAAACCAAATAAAAAATACAACAATACATAATATTAAGATAAAAGGTATAAAAATACTAGCTATTTTATCTGCATATAATTGTAAATTAGTTTTCTTACAATTTATTTCATCTAACGTTTGTTTTACATATTCAATATAATTTCCTTTAGATATATCTTTAACATATATTATTACTACTCCTTCCACACATTTTGAACCAGCATATACTTTATCTCCTTTATATTTTTTAATAGCATTTTTTTCACCACTTATCATACTTTCATCAACACAAGAAACTCCTTTATTAATTTTTATACCATCAATTAATAATGTTGACCCTTCATAAAATATTAATATGTCGTTTTTTTGAATAAATTGAACAGGGTAACTATTTATATTATAATCATTTATATTTATATCCATATCTTGTGATAAAATTTTATTTATTTCATCATCATCATATAAAAATTGGTTTGATAGAAAAAAGGAACTAGTTGAAAAGGATAGATTATTTTTTAAAGTATCAACTTTTATATTTTCTTTTCCAGCAGGTTGAAGAATATCATTACTATTTATTTGATTATTTACTATTATACTATTGCTATTATTATCTTTACTAAACATCTTGCTTATATTAGACATACTTTTTATTTGTATATTACTATTAAAATTTCCTTCCTCGTCTTGATAATATCTATTTTTTTTCTCCAATATGTATACATTTTTTGCCGTACTTTCATATAAATCCTCCATTTTTTTTTTCGAAAAACTAACTAGAAAATTTTCTATTTCACACCCAAATTTCATTATACAGATCAACAATGCAGATGAATCAAAATATAAAGGAATACCATTTAAATCAATTGAAAAAATTAAACAAAATAATAATAGTAATAAAGAATAAAAATATGAAAAAGAGGAACTAATTGAAATTAAAACATTCATATTAATCATATTATTCTTTAAATTCTTATATCCATTCAATACAAAACTAAATCCATAATATATATATACAAAAGAACTTAATACAAAAATAAAAAATAATCTTAATGATAAACTTTGAACAATTTTTGTGTCCATATCTAAATAAATACTATAATTAGATAATTTGTAAAAGAAATTGTTAAAAGAAAAATGAGAATCATCATTTTTTTCATTTTTATATAAATTATTATAACTTTTATTTTTATTCATAAAAATATTTTCATTTTCATAAGTTTCATTATTTTCTTCATTGACTATTTCACTATTCTTATTTTTACTCATAACTGTATTTTCTTTTCCATCCTTAGTATTGTTTTCATCTCTTTTTTTTTTTTTCTTAATCAAAAAATTATCTTCTTCTTTTTCGTCATATGAGTTATTTTCATTTTCTTCATATTTGAAATCATTAACATGTTGTTTATCCTTATCATCTTTAACATCTAGTTTATCATTTTTAACATCTTGTTTATTCTTATCATCTTTAACATCTTGTTTATCCTTATCATCTTTAACATCTAGTTTATCATTTTTAACATC
This sequence comes from Plasmodium billcollinsi, assembly GCA_900257145.2. Taxonomy (NCBI): domain Eukaryota; phylum Apicomplexa; class Aconoidasida; order Haemosporida; family Plasmodiidae; genus Plasmodium; species Plasmodium billcollinsi. The sequence continues at coordinate 376,260 of LT990238.1, forward strand.
TTGTTTATTCTTATCATCTTTAACATCTTGTTTATCCTTATCATTTTTAACATCTTGTTTATCCTTATCATTTTTAACATGTTGTTCATCCTTAACATCTTTAACATCTTGTTTATCCTTATCATTTTTAACATGTTGTTCATCCTTACCATCTTTAACATCTTGGCCATGCTTACCATCTTTAACATCTTTGCTATCCTTACCGTCTTGTTCTTTACTCACCGGAAGGTTACGTTCACCAATACTATCATTTGAATTATTTGTATCACACTTTTTATTTTTGGATTTATTTCCATCTTCTTTTTTACTTAACATTAGTATACTCACATTTTCTTCATCACTGGAATTATCATTCTTATCTTTTATTTTTTTTTTCTTCAAAAATGTATCATCATTTTTGTTATCTTGATCATGTGAACTTTTGACATTTTCATTTTGTTTATTTTTAAAAAATATATCATCTTGCTTATCTTGATCATTTGCATTTTTATCTTCAGTTCTTACTTTCTTCTTCAGAAATTTATCACTTTCATCATTTTCTTCCTTGGAGTTTTTATCATCCTTCTTTTTTTTGTTTTTTAAAAAAATAACATTTTGCTTATCTTGACCATTTGTATTTTTATTATCAGTATTTTCCTTTTTTTTTAAAAAATTTTCATTTTCTTCATTTTGTTCATTTGCACTATTATTATATAACTTTTCCTTCTTATTCAAAAAATTATCACTCTCATTATTTTCGTCATTTGTGTTTTGATTATCTTTCTTTTCATTTTTCTTCAAAACAATATCACCCACATTATTTTCGTCATTTGTGTTTTCATTAACTTTCTTTTCATTTTTCTTCAAAACAATATCACCCACATTATTTTCATCATTTGTGTTTTGATTATCTTTCTTTGCATTTTTCTTCAAAAAATTATCACCCTCATTATTTTCGTCATTTGTGTTTTCATTAACTTTCTTTTCATTTTTCTTCAAAACAATATCACCCACATTATTTTCATCTTTTGTGTTTTGATTATCTTTCTTTGCATTTTTCTTCAAAAGAATATCACCCACATTATTTTCATCATTTGTGTTTTGATTATCTTTCTTTTCATTTTTCTTCAAAACAATATCACCCACATTATTTTCATCTTTTGTATTTTGATTATCTTTCTTTGCATTTTTCTTCAAAACAATATCACCCACATTATTTTCATCATTTGTATTTTGATTATCTTTCTTTTCATTTTTCTTCAAAAAATTATCACTCTCATTATTTTCTTCATTTGTGTTTTCATTAACTTTCTTTTCACTTTTCTTCAAAACAATATCACCTACATTATTTTTGTCATTTGCATTATTTTCATCCTTCATTTCCTTTTTCTTCAAAACAATATCACCCACATTATTTTCTTCATTTGTGTTTTTATTATCTTTCTTTTCTTTTTTTTTCAAATAGTTATCACTTTGTTTATTTGAATTACTTTCATGCATTCCTTCTTCCTTTACTTTTTCTTTTAAGAAACTATCATTTATATTATGTTCATCATTTGAACTGTTATGATCCTTTTCTTTTTTTTTCAAATAATTATAATTCTTATCAATTTCTTCATTTGAATTTTCATTATCCGTCTTTTCCTCGTTTTTTGAAAAATTATCACGCATATCAATCTGAACGTTTTCATCATTTCTTTCTTCTCCATTCAAAGGAAAATTATCTTTATTTTTCTCTTCCTCTTTAATATTATCTTTTTTATTATCCTTTTGTTTAAGAATATATATACTGTTTATATTATCTTCTTCTTCTTTTCCATTGGACTCATTTTTATTATTCCTCTTCTTTAGATTAGTACTAATATTTTTCGTAAAAGGAGAATATCCATTTTTTGTATTATCACCTTTTTTATTATCTGGCTGTTTTTCTGATATATCATTTTTTCTGAAATCACCAATGGGGATAACGTCATAATGTTCGTCATCATAATAATCATCTTTATTGTAGTCATTATTAAAATTATCATTTTTTCCATTATTATTATTATTAATTTTTTTTTCCTTATTATTATCAACATCTTTTTCATTCAATAAATAATTATTTCTCATATTTTCTGAATTTGCACATTCTATATATTTAGACAGGTTATTCCCATTATCCAATGGATGATAATCCTTATAACCTTCTTGATTATTATAATGACTTGCATCAATTTGATCACTTACCATATTGATAGTATTATTATATTCTATACTTTTCTTTTTTTTAGCACTTAAAATTTGTCCTTTCTTTATATCATCATGTACTGGTTTTCTATTTTCAGCGGAATCCTTATTTTTTTTAATAAATTTAAAATTTGAATTAATAAAAAATGTTCCTTTTTCATCACGACGACTTTGTTTATGAACATATTTATTTAACATCTTTTCATTTGTTAAGTTTTCAAAATATATATCTAATGTCTCTTTATCAACATGGGTATCATTTCCTATATTGTGATAAATAGAAGGATGCTTGATATTATGTGTATCAATTTTATTATTATTATTATTGAAAAATTTTTTTGTATAAGAATAAAAACCATTCATTGATCCCATATTCATTTGATAATTATTCAAAACTATAATGATAATACTTATAAAAATACAAATAGACAATTCAATTAATTTCCAGGTATTATTTGTTTCATTATTTTGACTACTTCTAAAATATTTTTCTTTATCTTCATCATAATAAGCATCAACATTTTTTTTTTTTTTTAAAATTTCTAAAATATAACGTATACCAACAAGTTCAGGGTCATATATAAAGTAAATATATTCTTTTTTTAAATCATATTCTACATTACTAATACCTTTAATATCTTTTAATAACTTATATGATTTTATTATATCATCTCTGTATATGTATAATGTTATTTCGGATAAATTACAACGATTCTTATCATCTTTATAAAGATCTAATAAATCATTATTAAATCCACTTTCTTTTATTTCATTCATAATTGTATTTACAAACATCTTTACATTATTATTACAGTGTATAATATCAGATGATATATCTATTTTTAATTTTAATTTATTTTCTGTAGCAAAACTATTTCCTTCTAAAATTAATTTCTTATCTTTTAAGAAATTAATAATTTTTTTCCCACAATTATCACAAGTCATATTATAAATTTTTAATTCACAAATGTAAATATTTTGTTTATCTCTATAACTTTCATAGTCTCTGAAATTAAAATTCTTTTTCTTCAGCTGCTCTTCATTATAATCATAATAATAATTATTATTACTATTATAATTATCATTACTATTATAATTATCATTACTATTATTATAGTTTTTATTCTCGACATTCTTATACATATCATTAGATAATAAAATACGCTTATCTAAATTATTATAATCTTCATTTAAATAATCTTTCTTAAGTTCTTTCTTCATTTTTTTCTTATCCTTTGCTTTTTTAATATTATTAAATAAATTTAAAACACTGAATTTACTACTTTTCCTATTCTCTTCTACGCCTTCTGATTCTTCAACCTTTTCAACTTGATTAGGATAATAATTTATATCATATAAATCTCCTTTATTATTTGTGCTATTATAATTGGAATTTATATTTTCATTTTTTTCAGACGCATTACAATTTTGAAAATTATCCCCATAATATTTATAATTATGTTCATGATTTGGATAATTCTGATCATGATTTGGATAATTCTGTTCATGATTTGGATAATTCTGTTCATGATTTGGATAATTCTGTTCATGATTTTGATAGTCGGCTTCATAATTCATATAATTCTCCTTATAATTTTGATCATTGTCTTTATAATTTCTATCATCATAAGCATTATCAAGCTGTTCATAAAGATCTTCACCATTTGGATGGGAATAACTATTCACCCCATTATTCATATGGTATATTTGATCAAAATTGTCACCTGCATTATTATCATTATAATCCACTTTTTCATAATTATCTCTATCATTTACACAATATAAATTATTATTATTATTATCAATAAAATTATAATTATTTATATTCTGCATATTCTCATTATCATCAAATGTATTCGCCTTCTTAACAACATTTTCTTCTATTCCTTCCTTATACATTGAAAAAGTAAAACTATTTCCGTTCTTACTATTTATATCAGCATCATCCTTTAAAATGTCACCATTAATATCCAAATGTTTTATACGTTCAATTACTCTATAAGAATCCACAACCTTCGGGTTATAAGAAATGGTAAGCTTTTTGTTTTTAAGTTTCAGATCTTCAACACCCTCAAATTTTGCCTTCTTAATCTTGCTTTTTAAATTATCATCCACATTGTTAATAGTTAATGACAATTTAGCCATAATGACAATAAAAATATATAAATAAAAAAAAAGGAAAGGGAAAAAAAATAATTATAAATAAATAAATAAATATATATATATATATATATATATATATATATATATATATATATATATATATGTATAATATATTATATAATAAATATATATATTATATTATATAATATTATTTTTATGTTATATATTTAGTCTAGGTAGTTGATGGTTGATAAAAAATTATGACAAATCTATATATATTTTTATTATGGTACAATATAAAATATAAATACCGTACACAAGTAGGTAAAATATATTTCTTTTTTAATATATAATTTTGATAACTAACAAAGATAAGTTTTCCATATACCCTTACATTAAGTATACACTCAAAATGAGTAATATATATATATATATATATATATTTATTTATTTATTTATTTATTTAAATATTTGGATAATTACAAATATATACATTATTTTTAAAAAGCATACAAAATATGGATACAAGTAAAAAATAAAAATAAAAAAATGCCCCTAATATATTTATATATATTATATTTTATTTATAAATCTTAACAATATAGTATCCTAAAAGGGTTTAAAAAAAAAAAGAAAAGGATACACATAAAATTTATAATATATAAAATATTATATATGTATAATGTATAGGATAAAAAATGAATATAAAAATAAAAAATAAAAAATAAACTGGAACACTATTAGGTTATATAAAAATACATTTGAAAAATAAAATTATACAAAAAAGAGAAAAAAATAAAATATATGAAATTATAAGCATAAAATAATATATTTATATGTAAATTTTCTTTTTAAGAATAAATAAATATTTCAATGTGTATAAGGATAAAGTATATTATTAACTATATGTGTTTATATAATTATTTATGCTATATATAAATATTATTATTATCTTCTTTTTCTTTTTTTTAATATATATGATAAACGTATAAAAAAAAATTAGGACTTTTCTTAATATGTATTTATTGTATTTTAAATTAAATTCAATTAGGGTTGGGAAATAGTTAAATACATACATGCATTCATAAAATACATATATATATATATATATATATTTATATGTACATAATAGAAAATATCTGAGCACACCTTATAATTTTCTCAAAAAAAAAAAAAAAAAAAAAAAAGTATATATATATATATATATACATTTATATATTTATTTTAATTTTTAAGAAAAATTATATATTACAAATTTTAAATTAAGTAAAAAAAATTGCCCCGTTTTATTAGGAATAATTTTTAGTTTTATATATCAAATAAGTATTTATTTTTTTTTAAAAAAATTCTTTTTTAATTATTTAAATATATATAATATATATATATATATATATATATATATGGCACATAATGAGATATATTAAAAATTACACATCTTCTCACTACATAAAATACCTTAAACGTATATAACTTCTCCAATATTAGATATATTTAAATCATTTGAATACATTTTGTTTTATATGTAATTGAAAACATTGCCTTTGGAACCTAAAATTTAAAAGATATCACATATTGTATTGATATATATATATATATATATATATATACCAACACACATACATATATATTTATTTATTTTAAAAGGTATTCCAGTTTTCCTTGTGAATGTTTTGATTATCTATATCAATATATTTTGTATTCAAATAATTGCTTTGTTTTTTTAAAGAATATATATATTTATTATTGTATTTATGGAAGTAATCAATACTTTGTTGTACTTTTGATAAGAAGTCATTTAAGTAATTATCATCCACTGGTTGATCATAATTAATTTCCATTTTTTTTCTGTATATATGATTTTTATATATTAACATAACTGTAGGTACAAAAATAATATTACAATTATAAGAACCTTGTGGACATAAATTAACATCAATAAAATAAAATTGTAATTTTTTATTTTTCTCAATAATACTTTTAAATTTATTAAACAATATTATACTATTATTATTTTCATAACAACCAAAATATAACACCTGTAAATCATTAGAATTAATAACATTTTTATCATTATCTTCTTCTATTCTTTTATTTGCAGCATCATTTAATATTGTATTTTTTTTTCCCATTATATTCTTATCACTATATAATGTGTCGTCACATGTATTCTCATTATTTATTATATCATTCTTTTCTTTACAAAACCTATTTGTTATTTGTGTATAGTCTTTAAAATATTCATTCTTTATTATTAGGTTGTAGAATTCATCATAATTATTTATTATTTTCAAATTGTTATAATATATGTCGTTTAATTTATATACATTATAAATATATTTATTATCAACTTTGCTCTCACTTTTAATAATAGAATTAAAATTACGAAAAAATAGCCTCTTATATATTAATCCTTTACTACACAAGCCTTTCGTGATTATTTTATTAAAATATAAAATCTTCAGCATTTTGCATGACTTAAACATAATAATAATAAAAATAAGCTAAATTTATATATATATATATATATATATATATATATATATATATATTTTATATATACATTATAATATATATAATAAATATTTATTTAATTATTTATATATTATTATAATTTTTTTTTTTTTCTCATTTCTTGTTCCCCAAAATGTTACAAGGGAATACATAAGAATAAAGAAAAAAAATATATATAATAGTAATATGTTATGACAATTAAAACAAATAACACTTTTTAACGTAAAAAAAAAAAAGAAAAAAAAAAAAAAAAGAAAAAAGATTATGAGCGATAATATATTGTATTATATATATACATATATATGAAGAAAAAAAGAAAACAAAACGTATATTTATCTATTCATATCGTGGTAAAATAAAGAAAAGTTAAATTATTTTTCCTAATATATTAAATACCTTGTGTGTACTTTATTATAGAGTATTTTGTATCATAATAAATAATATATATATATATATATATATACATATTTGTGTACTTGAAAATAGATATGTCAAATGTGTTTTATATTCCCTTTAAACATTTCAATAAAATGGCTTTATATTTATATCAATTTATATATGTTTACAATTTAATTTTATTAATAATTATTCTTTTTTTTTTTTCATAATTTTTATTTATATGGTGTTTAAAAAAAAAAAAATAATATAATGTAATATAATACAATATAAATATTCGTAAACATAAATATTTAAGTAATTATGTGAATAATATTTAAGAATAAATTTTATTTTAACATATATAAAATACATATATTAAGGATGCATATACAAATTTAAAGTATTAACCTATAAAATGTAATATGTGTCCTTAACATTATATATAAATATAAAAGCATTTTTTTATAAAATAACAAATGCGAAAAAAAAAAGAAAAAAAAATTTATAATAAAATTAAAATAATATATATTAAAAATTAATATACAAATATCATGTTTTTTTATATGAGTTAAAAAAAAAAAAGAAGGAAATATGTAGTTTCAATAATTTAATTCATCCAAATAATTAATACTTTCAACAATTTGTGGATCCAATTTATCTTTTATTGGATTTAAAAATTTAATGATTGCCTTCAATGCTGGTTTACTCACAAGTTCATCAATCTACAAAAAAATAAAAAATACATAATTTATTGTATATAAATGAAATATTCTCATATTGATATATATGTCGAATTAAATATATACACAGATAAAAAAAAATATATACATATATATATATATATATATATATATATATTATTACCCTATAATTTTGTGTACATAATTCCTTTAATGTCATTAAGAAATTTGACGAGAGATCAATATTATAATAATCAGCCGTTGACAATTTTTCAAGCATATTATCAGGCACTAAATTGGTAGAAAAAATAACAAAGGCCTCTTCGAACAGTTTCTTTTTCATAAATAGAATGCATAAAATAAGATAAGACTTATTCTCAATAGATTCCAATTTCACATTGGATGGCCACATATTCTAAAAATAAAAAGTAAAAAATAAAAAAAATATACATATATATATATATATATATATATATATATATAATATAATATAAAATATATCACGCAAAAAATATACTTCATAACATATCAAATAATTTTATAACATATATACATGCATATATATATATATATATATATATAATATCGTTTTACTTTTGCGAGGTGGAAAAATCTAAAGGCACATTTTCGAATATAATTATACTCCTTCTCATTATTATAAAAATAATATATCAACTCGTCATTATATATTCTTATTAATGAATTGATCGCACTGTCTTCATCCTTTAAAATATAATAACATATGAACGATATTATATAATTTTTCCTTTGATTTGCAAAATAAGCCAAGATAGCATAAAATTGAGATATTTTATAAAGAATGGATGAATGTACACTTATTATAGAATTATCTAATGAAATTTTATTTAATGTATTAATACTTTTATTATGTACAAATTTAAAATTTCTTGATTTATATAAATATTCATCATCCATTTCATTTTGTCTTGTTTTTAATAAAATGTTATTTGAAACATTTTGTTTATATAATATATAATACATTAAGAAAAAACATTTAATATCTTTTCTAATTTTAATTTTATTTTTAAATAAAAATAAAAAGTCATGCAACTTTCCATAGAATATATTTCCGTCATTATTAATATGTCCAATTACACTTTCATGTAATAATACATCTTGATTTTCTTGTACAATACTTTTTAATAATTTAATACTAATATTAGTTTTTAAATTTAATAAATAAGTAATTTTCAATAATATATTAATATTGTTATTACGTAAAACAAAATGATCAAAAGGTAAATCAGCATTACTCATACTTAATAATATTAAATTAAATTTGTTTTCTGAATTCTCTACATCTGTAATATCATGAGATGTATCTATTATATTATTGTGATCATTTCTAAATTTTAAATATTGTAATGTTTTCATTTTTATATTATTTAATAAATGATTTTCAAAAATATTATTATTATGTAAAAAGATACTTAAAACTAATAAAATTCTTTGTACATTATTTGACACACAAGATAAAAATACAATAGTTGTATATATATTACCAACTAATAATAAATAATAAAATAATTTTATATATAATAAGAAATTATTTCTTAATACTTTATTTATATTTCCTTTTAATTTTTCAGATATTTTCCCATCATTAATTAAAAAATTATTCATAACTTCATCTACTTTAAGTTTAGAACATACATATAAATATTCTTTATTTTCATTAATAATATAACTTGATATAGTTATAAATAAAATTTCAATTCTTTTATTTATACGTTCTCTTCGACATTTTGTATCATTTATATGTGATACATTTTCTTCTTCACAATATAATAGATCAGTATCTATTATATCAAAATTATCAATAAATTTACTTGCATATATATTAAAATTCTTTGATAAAAATAAACATAACTCTATCCATATACTTGTTTCAATATTACAATATTGAAAATTAAAGGCATGTCTATTAGTAACACCTAAGTATATATCATTAGGATTTTTTGAAAAAGTACTTTTACGAAGATTATATATTCCTTTATTCACTTCATCATTTATATCCATTCCATTAGGAAAATCATTCTCATATTCTTTTACAGTTTTAGGCTTTTGAAGCATATTACTAATCATATCAAAAAAAAACGGTTTCTTTTTATTCTTTTTATCATGATTTCTACTATTATATCTATTAACATCTTCATCTTCTCCATAATCATCATTGCTGCTATCATTTATAGTATCATTATAATATATATTACCATCTTTATTACTATTATTTGGATGATGACCATTATTATGACGTGAATCATTCATCATTATCTTATCACCATTATAATCATAATTCATATGTCTATTTCTTATTTCTTTGATATAATTCTTATCAGCCAATAAATCGTCATCAGATACACTATTAAAAACACTTACACCATAATTATTATTATTATTATTATTACTAGAAGTAGTAGTATTACTAATTGGAACATTCTTCTTTCTAATATAAGAAAATATATTTTTCATAGCTATTTTCTTATCACGATTAGTATACATATTTCCTTTTTTACAAAATATATCAGAAAATAATATACATAACAAATCATATGCATATATATTATTTATACATATATATATAATTGAATGAAAAAAATTTATTATATTTGACATGTGTATTTTCTTCTTAAATATATCATTACAATCAATATCAACTTTCATATTTTCAAAAATATTTAACGTATTCTTTTTATTATAAATTAATAATAATATTCTTATTAATAATATTACAAAATCATATAAATAATTATCAATATTCAAATTTTTTATAAATTCCTCAAGTTTTATTATTTGTATTAAACCAATGTAATTGCCACATCTAAACATAATATTAACTAAATAAAAAAAAAAATGAATAGTACTATTCTCTTTATCCATCTCATTCTTATAAAAATTATTATAACAATATGAAAATATAGCATTGGATTTTGCATCAAGAAAATATTCATCTATTTGATTTAAATCTTTTGAAACATAATTGCTTATCTCGATTTTATAAAATTTATCATGTAAATGTTGAAGGGTACCAAATAAATAATTAAGTAAAATATTTTCATATCTAAATTGGGGAATTCTTACCATCTTTCTTGTATTTATATTATTTTCAAAATTGTCATAATCACTTTTATCATTATCATGATCACTTTTATCATTCTCATCAACACTTTCATCATTCTCATCAACACTTTCATCATTATCATCAACACTTTCATCATTATCATCAACACTTTCATCAACAATTTCATCATTTTCATCACTTTCATAACTTTTTTCTTCTTCATAACTATCCTCATTAAGTTCACTTTTATATTTAGCAACCCTCTGTTTTTTTTTTCCTCTTGTTCGTTTTTTTTTTTTTATTTCTACCCCTGCACTTTTTCCCTCCTTACCTTTTTTCAAATTTTCAGTTTTCATATTCTTTCTGATATTTTCCTTTGTTATGGACAAATTCATATTTAATAAACTATTCAATATATCTTTTAATAACTGTTTATACATAGAATCGATATCTAAAGAACTATTATATTCATCTCTATGCAATGAACTATTTCGATATTTATTTAATTGTGACTTAAATATATCATTATTTGAATTAATATAATAATGATCATTAACTTCTATAAAATTATCTAATAATAATTTTTTATCAGATCCTCCTATTAAAACTTTAGAATAATTTAAGTTAGTTTCACTTAGTAATAAATAATAAAAACTTTTAAAAGGTATAAAATTTAAATTGGTTGAATTTACATTATATAACCATATTAATATTTGAAATTCATGTTGATCTAAATCTAATACATTACCCTTTATCATCTTTTGATTTTTTTTTTGCTTAAAATTCACTAGATAATCAACAAAATTCTTAAATATATGACTTTTAAAGTTATCCCACATTAATGAATCATGATCATTTAATAAGGTTAAGGTACTTTTTTGAATATTATTTATATTATCATTAATTATTAAATTTATATAATTATAAAATAATCCTCCACTTGATCCATCTTCTTCATCTTCTTCTTCCTCATCTTCATAATCTATATCATCATTATATATCATGTCAAAAATACTTTCTTTCTTTTTTATAATAGTTAACTCATTATGTAAACCATGGACATTATCTGTACTCCTCAAATTACTTTCTTTATCTCTCTTCAATTCATTAACAAGATTCAGGTTGTCAACAACTCTCGGTTGATCATTTATTAAAATATTATGTGTACTACTTGTTAAACCTGTTCGTGTTTGCATAGTCAAGTTAGTACTACTGGTAGGTAATGTTGACGTTCCACCTAGTGGACTAATCGTGAGAGCACTTTTATCACCTAATAAAAAATTCTTTGATGCATTATCTGTAGTCGTGCTTAATCCACTTGTTAATGTACTACCTAATAAAGTACTACTGCTAGGGATAGGAGTAGTTGTGCTACCTATATTACTAGTTACTGTACCACCTAAATTACCAAAAATGTTACTCCCTCCACTTTGACCAAAACCAGGAGTAGTTAAATTACTATTTAAAGTAGATGTCATAGGTCCACCTAAATTTTGGCCCAAGGAAGTTCCTGCACTAGGGCTCAAACTTGTACTTGCGGTACTTAATGTCATTCCTGTACCCGTCGAACCAAATATATTCTTATTTGCACTTAAATTACCAAAACTACTACCTCCTGATACATTTCCAAATATATTACTTATACCAGACGTACCCCCTACACCTGTACCCGTTAATCCAGTAGTTGCAGTTGTAGTACCACTAGGCGTTGTTAATGTACCCATAGGTGAACTTCCAGTAGTCCCAGATATGGTTCCAAACATATTAGTAAATTTATTTTGACTACTGCCAGGTACAGTACTTGACGAAAACATATTATTACTTGTTAAACCTTGAGATGTTCCTTGTGATGTTCCAAACATATTTGTACTTCCTGGTTGAGTCATTGTTTGTAATGATCCAAAAACATTACCTGTAGATGGTTTACTTTGATTCAAGCCACCAGTAGAACCAAATATATTACTACCAGTTGATGCTGCCGTTGTAGTGGCACTTGTGGTTCCTATAGTACCAAATATGTTACTTGTAGGTTTACTTTGTGTAGAAGATAAACCTCCAAATATATTACTTGTTGTTGATGTTTGATTAGCTCCTGGTAATGCTCCAAAAAGATTACCAGTTTTATTCTGACTAGTTCCAGTACCACCAAACAAATTACCTGATTGCGCAGTAGTATTGGATGTTATTCCCATTGTACCACTTGACATTCCTCCAAATAAACTACTTGTAGGTTTGGCTTGATTAGTCGATAAACCTCCAAATATATTACTACTACTTGTGGAAGTTTGATTTGCTGATGGTAAGGTACCGAATATACCACCACCAGTTTTATTTTGACCTAATCCTGTAGCACTTCCGAATAAATTTCCAGATTGTTGAGTACTTGTATTTGTAGTAGTACCACTAGATAATCCACCAAATAAACTACTTGTAGGCTTAGATTGATTGGAAGATAAACCACCAAACATATTACTACTACTTGTAGAAGCTTGATTTGCTGATGCTAAGTTACCAAAAATACCACCAACAGCTTTACTTTGACCAATGCCTGATGCACTTCCAAATAAATTACCAGATTGTTGAGTACCAGTATTACTTGTTGCTCCACTTGATAATCCACCAAATAAACTATTTGTAGGTTTGGTCTGATTGGACGATAAACCTCCAAACATACTATTACTACTTGCCGAAGCTTGATTTGCCGATGATAATCCACCAAAAATGCCCCCAGTTTTATTTTGGCTAGTAGTCCCTGTATTTCCGAAAAGTCCACCACCAGTACTTTGATTCGTAGATGTACCTAATCCTCCAAATATGCTATTTGATTTATTTTGACTAGTTGATGATAAATTGCCAAATATATTACTTGAAGTAGTTTGATTCGATGACATATTACCAAAAATATTATTTGATGATGTTGTTTGATTACTTGGTTGTAAACCTCCAAATATACTTTTATTACCTAAATTGCTTGTTTGATTATTTAAACCTGAGGAGGATCCAAATATATTTTTTATATTTAAATTATTTTGATTATTAGCATTCATAAATAAACTATTACCACCCATGTTTCCTTGTGTATTATTACTTACATTTGTTGAACCAAATATATTTTTTGTATTTAAATTTGATTGGCTATTCATATTTTCATAAATACTTTTACCACCACTTAAACCAGTGGAAGTACTACTACTCCCCCCTAAATTAAATATACTCTTATTTACTAATGCATTATTAGATTGCTGAATTTTTGAACCTCCAAAAAGAGAATTATCTGTATTACCAATATTTGATTGTAAATTACTATTTCCAAATAAACTCTTATTCGTATTATTATTTTGATTAAATGTTCCAAATATGTTATTATTTTGTGATGCATTTTGCATAAACATATTCTTATTTTTTAATAAATTATTTGAATCTTGAAAGTTCCCTTTATTCAAATTCGAATTATTAAAATTTTGGTTGAACATTTTTCTCACTTTATATTATTCATAAATATATATATATATATATATATATTATTTTTAAAATATTATCATAATTTTAAAATAAATAAATAATTATATAAAAAAAAAAGGAACAAATATACATTCCATTTCAAAAAAAAAAAAAAAAAAATTATATATTCATAAAAATTTAAACTGAATTGGCACATTTATATATATATATAATATATATATATATATATATACAAACGTTTTATTCAGTCTTTTGAATTATATATTTATATTAACGCTATATTTTTTACAAAAAAAAAATGAAAATTTGACAAATACATATGACACTATTTAATTATATAAAACAATATATAAGTATATATTTTATATTATATATATGTGTATATAAAATAAAGATATCATAAATATTGTAATTAGAAAAATAAATAAATAATTAACTTTTAAACATAAAAAAAATTTTATAATAATTATATACAAGTAGAAATACTAAATAATACATATTATATATATTATATTTTATTTCTCTTTTTTAATAACATTTTTATATTATTATTGTATATTTCTTCATAATAAATGTTACATACTTTTTTCTCATACAATTCTGAAGAATAAATAATAAATCTTATTATTTTTATAAAAAAAGGAAAAAAAACAACAATATATTTGATATATTTTATATATATATATATAATATTTTTTTTTAATAATATAATTACTTTATATATTTCATATATTCATTTGTTCTTGTAAAATTTCTCACATTATCATGAAAAAACTTTAAAATTTTTACCATAAATAAATTCCATTAATTTTCATAATATATTTTTTTCTTTAAAACCAGATATTTTATATATTTTATATATTTTGAAATATATTATACATAAAACAAGCTCGCAATATAACAAATATATTATTATATATATATTTATATAAATAATATATTTCTTTTTTAAAACAAATGAATATAGTTTATATATATATCATTTTTTTCAATTCAGTAATATATAAAATATATATAATATTATGAAACACGAAAAAAAAAAAAAAAAAAAAACCCCAAAAAAAAAAAAAAATATATACTTTATATATATAAATAAATTTGTGACCTCTTATTAAAAATGCTTTAAGCTTTTATATAATATATATATACATACATATATATATATATATATATATATATATATATAATAATAATAATAATATTATATATATATGTATTTATATATGCAAAATCTTATCATATATTATATATATATGCTATAATATATAATAATATTATAAAAAATATTGTTTTTACGCCTAAGCTATAATTATAAGAAAATGAAAAAAATAATAATAAAAATTAAAAATTACTTATTTTGCTGTATTATTTTATTATTTTAATTCAATAAAAAAAAAGATATATATATATAAACGAATTATTAATAATTATATATATATTAAAGATATAAATATATTATATTTTATATTTGTACATAAAATAAAAAATAGAAATGTCAATTAAACTTATATTTTTACATATAATATAATTTTTATATTTTTTTCGTAACCTTTAAACCAGCATCATAAATATAGAGAACACTTAAAAATAATATACAAAAGAAAAATTTATTCCATAAAATATTTTTATGTAGCTTTTATTATATTAATAATTTTTAAATATAATAATTATGAAATAAATATTATATATATTTAAGGCAAATATATAGAGGAATAAAAAATATACAACTTTTTAATATATAAAAACAGTACATGTAAATAACCATATTTTAATTATTTGTCTTCATGCATAAATTTACATATTATTACTATTTAAAAATAATTATAAAAATTCTTTCTTCAAGTTAATATATATATAAATATTTTAAATTTTTTATTAAATTCTATAAAAAAGGCACAAAAAAATAAACCATTTGGAAAATAAATATAAAGAATATATATACAATATATATAACACACATATTTATATAAAATTTATATAATTGAATAAAAAAAATCCTTCCAGAAAATGTGGACCAAACATTACTATAAAATTTGCTTTTATTATAACAAAATATATAATATAAATAAATAAATATATATATATATATATATATATATATATATATATATATATATATAATATATATTTTTTTTTTACCTTGTAATTAAGAAACCAAAAAAAAAAAAAAAAGAAAAAAAAAGAAAAAAAAAGAAAAAAAAAGAAAAAAAAAGAAAAAAAAAGAAAAAAAAATTGTTATTTTAAAAGGATATAATGAATTTGTTCATGTATAATTTAAAACGGAGAGGTACATATAAAAATATATACCTTTATATTATAAATTCTACGTTGTGTTAAAATTTATTTTAAAAAATCTCTTCATAGTTTCATAAGTACCCCATGATACTGCTGATGCAGGTATACACAAAGCCATTCTTGCTAAGGAGCCTTTGAAAAATGAGCGCATTCCTTCTCTATAATAAATATTTGATACGATTCTAAAAAAGTTAAAACCTTTAGTTTGAAAACATTCAGTTTGAATTCTTGTTTTTATTACATCAAGGGGATTAGTTAATACTGCTGCTATACCCCCACCTATTCCAGCACACACAAAATAAGATGTAATATGATTAAAGGGTTTATTAAAAAAGTCATTTTTATAATTATCTATCCATATGTTTTTTAAATTTATATTATAATTTTCTTTTTCAAAGGGTAAGGATTCTTGTCTTACTATTTTGTCATTAAAATTTAATAAAACGTTTTTATTAGATGAATTCATTTCTAATCTTTTCATTATTTGATCATATAAAACAGTGTTATTGTTATTTTTATTAATAGAAAAAATATCACATTCTTTGTTCATATCATTTGTCATATTATCTATCCTATTAATATCACGTTCATTAGAATTTATTCTATTGTCAATATTATTTTTTAAATTGTTATGGGACATTTTATTTATATCATCACGTATTATATTATGAGCATCATTATTATATATACTTTGTCGCTCATAAAAATTCACAATATCATTAGTATTACTACTAACATTTTCTTCTCTTACGCTTTCCAATATTTTATCCTGCTTTTCTTGTGAAATAAGATGCTTCTCCAAAGTACTAGAATTGTATATCATATTTTCTTTATTTATCATTTCTTCATTGCATAAGAGTGTACCGTTTTTATTCATATTATAGGTATCATTTTTTATATCCTTACCGATATTAACTTGATTACGTGTTTTACTATGGACCTTATCTATAACCTTATTTTCCATATTTTTCTTATTATTTTGAGTATTTAAACCACATATATATTCAAAATATATTTTTTTCATTTTTTCATTTGTACATATCATAATAATTTGATAGGGAATATTCATCAATAAGGTGATTGGTAAACTTAAATATAAGCTCCTTATACCATTTTGTTTTAATATTTTAAATGAATCTTTCGAATTTTTATTTATACCTAATTGTATTCTTTGTTTTAATGTATCTATTGGTGTAATAATTAAATCATGTACTAAAGTTGCGAGAAAACCTGATACAGCTATACTAAAATAATTCAAATCGTATAACTTAAAATTTGATTTTTCACATTTTATATCATTTGATACTGTACTAATATTTCTATTATTCATTTTTAATGAAGAATTATTTGAGGTCATTCTTGAAAAATACTTTTTACTATATTCAAAGGTTGAAAAATATAATGCATGGGCAGGTATACAACCTAACACTACAACATTTACACCTTTATACAAATTTGATAAATTATTTCTTATAATACTACTACTACAATTATTTCGTTTTGTTAATATATTTATCATATTCTTATTTTTTCCTTTATCCTTGTCATCTACATTTCTAGAAAAATAATTATAATATCTAAAATGTACAGTATTATAATAACCAGGAAAAAATATTGGGTGCATAATATTTTTATAAATATTATTATATCTTATTGAATTTAGAACATTTCTATTACTATATGTATTATTATTACTATTAATATTATTTATGAATACGTTACCATTTTTATTTTTTATATAAGGTATACTATATTTAAATGAAGTAAGCTTATTTAAAATCATATGAGTATTTCTTTTGAAATTTTTATTATAATTTCTTAAAAAAGAATATAAATAATTATTTCTCAATATTTGGTTCCTCCTAACATTTGTATTTCTTATATAATCTACATTATTTGTAATTATTTTATTTTTTAATACTTTTATAAAATTCGAAAAAATATCCCATTCATTTTTTCTACTTGTACATGGTGTCTTTTTTAAAAAAT
The DNA here is from genome assembly GCA_900257145.2 of Plasmodium billcollinsi. Lineage (NCBI taxonomy): Eukaryota > Apicomplexa > Aconoidasida > Haemosporida > Plasmodiidae > Plasmodium > Plasmodium billcollinsi. The sequence goes on from LT990238.1 coordinate 394,965, forward strand.
TATTTAAAATATAATAATGTGAATAATTTGTATGTTTAAATAAATTCAAATAATTACTAAATAATATTTTGTTATCTATTTTATGTGACTTATTATTATATAAACACTTATTTATCAGTTTTATAAAAGTGTCCATCTTGGTATTATTATTATTATTATTATTATTCTTATTATTATTAATAGGAAGAGAGGGATTTACTAAAATTGTATTCTTAATATTATAACACATATTCATAATACTATAATATATATTTTTTAAATTAATTACAAAATGATTATAATCTAAACAATTTCTTTTTAAAGTATAAGAATTTAATGAGGTATTCCTAATATATGCCCCTTTTACATTACCTATAATATATTTATTCCCCATCATTTTCTTCTTTCTTATAATATATGGTTCATTTTTTATAATGTTATATCTTTTCTCACTCATTAAATATTTTCTAAGGGTTAATAATTGATGCCTACTATTTTTTACAATTTTGATTTTTATAAATTTTTTATAACAACCAGCATTTCTTTGATACATTCTTTTATATGCATTTTTTAAAATATATTTTGATCGAATCTCCTTATATGGTAAAGCTATATTTTGGTTTCCTTTATTGTTCATATTGAAGATGGGAAGACTTGAATACAAATGGAGTTTCATATTTTTTGCACATGTATATTTTTTCATTTTTTGTACGTTTTTCAAATCTTCTTTAATTTCATTATGACATATTTGATTATATAATGAATGACAATGTTTTTTATGTACATGATTTTTAAAATAATTGATTTTATTTTTATTTTTACATTGCGTTTTCCCTTTCTTACCATAAATATTTGGATCGTAAGAATCATTTTGATAAAATACATTTTTATATTTCTCTTTTGATAAATGACAAAATTTATGTATATCCTTTTTCATATTTAATACATTTGTTTTTGTTCTACAGCAAATAAGATCCTTATTACATTTATTTGCTATATAATTATTAAACAAATTTTGTTGCATTTTCTTATTTACTACATATGTAACATTCCTACATTGTTTCGTATACGAAGGATGAGAAAAAATATTACGACTGTTATTATTATTATTATTATTATTATTATTATTTGTTGTGTTTATTTTATAATTTGATATATTTTTTAATGGTTTAGTAATATTATTAATATATCTAGTTCTTTTTGTATGTAAAGCTGCCATAATATTATAACAGTTGGTTTTATACTTACAAAAATTATTTATAATACAATTATCACAATTCGTTGATGAGCAAAAATTCCTCTTAAATGTTTGCATGTTTCTGTGGTTATTCATATCTTTATAATTTTTCTCACAAGTATTATTATATGAACCATTATTACTGCGATATATATTATTATTATTGCTATTATTATTATTATTATTAGTAGTAGTAGTAGTAGTAGTATTACAATTATCATATATCATATTATATTTCATATGACCATTAGTTTGAAAATATGTTTTTAAAGTATCCAGTGGATACATAAAAACATGTTCCATTAAACCTGCTATACTTCCACAAAAAATATGTTGCCATAAGGGCACATCACCTTTATATTCTTCCCATTCTTCCCATATAAAATCAAAGGATTCTATTTCAATATCATCAAACGCATCATTTACTGATAATTCGTTCATTTTGTATTTATCTATATAACTATACTGTATATATATATTTATATATTTATATATTTATATTTATTTATTTATTATATTTATATATATTTAACTAGTTTGATATTATGTAAAATTCTGATGAATCATTTTTCCCAAATTTTATTTTAATATACATATACACTTTTCTGTTTAATAACATAAACATGAATTTTTAAAATATATAAATGAACATTAATATATAATATATCATATAATTACATATATGTTAATATGTCTCTATATACAAATACAAATTAAAAATGTTAAAATATATAATGATTTATATAAATATTATAATATAGAATAACTTACTTTTATATTTTACTATATATACATATATATATATTCATTTATTTGCTTTCAAAATAATATATAACATAATTAGTATACATACTAAATAATTCCTTTCTTTCCATTTATTTCCATAGTCACGATGTATTCTTATAAATATATGATAATATTTTTTAAAAAGAATTACATATCTATCATTCAAATTGGTTACTTATTAAAAACACAAAAAAAAAAATAAAAATAAGAAACATATAAAAAAATAAAATAAAAGAAATTTTTAATAAATTATGAATAATATACAATTAAAATCCAAAGTGAAAATATACTTAATTTTATATAAATCAAAGGCCTCACATATATTTAAAAAAAAATAATAATAATAAATGAAAAAATAAAGAAGAAAAAGAAAGATAAAAAAACATATAATAATATATATATATATATATATATGTAATACATATATTATTTATAAATCACATATTCTTGTATTTTATAGTTAAACAAAAATATGTATATATAAATATAGAACATATTTTTTAATACATTGTATTTCTTCGTCAGTAATAATTTATATAAATATTATAATAACCTTTAAATGTACTAAATAAAATTATGGACTTTATTATTTTATTTTAAAAATATTTATACAAATAAATATATAGTATTTATAATTACCCTTTATTTTATAGTATATAAAAAATAATGACATAAAAATATATAATATGTTAATTATTATATATATATAATATAATATATATTACAAAATAAACCAATATAATATAAATTAAAAAAATAATGACATAAATATATATAATATGTTAATTATTATATATTATATATATATATATATAATATATATTACAAAATAAACCAATATATTATAAAGTAAAAATATAATACCACTATAGATATTTTAATATTATATATATTACAAAATAAACCAATATATTATAAATTATAAAAAAATAATACCGCGTATAGAATTTTAACATTATATATATATATATATATTATATATATATATAATATTATAATATATATATTGTTTTTTATTATTATTTTTTTTATATTTTCAACATAATATATATATTATATATAAATGTATATAATTATAAGTTTCTATATTATACGTGTAAAAGAATATAAGAAAAATTAGTATATATATATATATAAATTAAAAATAACATTTTAAAGAAGTATATAATAATATATGTAACATATTATAGCACAAAATGCATGAAATTAAAAAAGAAATAACACATATATTATATATTGATATCTACAATTGATATTTTTGTTTTATTTATTTATTTATTTAATATTTTATCTTTTTATTAAACAAAATGAAATAGATCCTTCATAATTATTTTGGTAGAAATAAAAATATACCTTAAAAATAATTTTTTAGTATATAAATTATAATTTAAATATTAATTACATATAAATTATATATACATATAATATATATATATATATTTATATATATACAAAGAAATATTATATGTCAATAAAGTTATATATTTTAAATATTTTTATATGCTGTGTTTTATTTTTATATTACTACATGAATATTAATATGGTTATAATTAAAAATATGATATTCAAGCTTACAGTATGAAATACATATATATATATATATATATATATATATAATATGTACATATATGTATATAATTTAATACTCTGAATTATAACTTAAAGTTTTATAAATAAAAAGAAAAATATAAACAAGAAATGCAAATGTACAAAGGTTTTTATATAAATTTACAAAATTAAAAATTTTTAAGTTAAATAAAATTTGGAAAAAAAACATAAAATTCATATTTATATAATATTATATATCTTCAAAAAAAAGAAAAAGAAAAATTATAAATTTAAAGATGCTTTATAATATTTAAAGACACTTATTTATAAGTACACAGAGGAAATAGGATCAAAGAACTTTTTTTCTTAAACAAATATATGCAAAGTTAATCAAAAAAAAAAAAAAAAAAAAAAAAAAAAAAAAAAAAAAAAATCATATAACGACGCATATACATATATATATATATATATATATATATATATATATGTTGTAAATATTTAAAGTGTCTTTTATTTTTTATGAACAAAAAGATATAAGATATATATTGTATATATATTTATAAGCATTTTTTTTTTATATATTACGTTAAATATATAAAAATAAAATATATGTTTTATAAATGTCTTTAAAGTTATTTCCAAATAAAATTTTATTTTTATTTAATTTTTTTATTTGTCTTATATTTATATTTTATTATATTACAAAAAAAAAAAAAAAAAAAAAAAAGTTACACACATAGATGTATATATATATATATATATATATATATTGTTTTCCCCCCACAATCTTCTGCATCATATTTGTATCAATCCTTGGAACATAATAATGAAGTTCCCCTCAATTTCCATATAGAAGGATCTATATCAGATTTTAAATGTATACGGAAAATAAAATATTTATCAGTCCGAACATTATATTTATATACTGGACAATTGTAAAACATATGTTTATTATTTTCAATAAATTTGATTTTTTTATCCTTATTTGATACAACAGTAATATGTATTACTGGCATGTTTTCACACAATATTTTGGGTGAACTTTCTTCTAATTTTCCTTCTTGCCAATTCCATTTTGAACCTTCTATAAATAATCCATGTATATTAAATCCATGTTCTGGAAATTCTTTTATTTTTTCTACATCATAATTTTTTATGTCTGTATATAATACAACTTCATCTAAAGAAAGTTGATCTTTTTTATTTAACCTTGTAATTTCTTGTTTCATACTTGTTAAAAACCCTTGAGGATTAAAAAAACCAGGTAACCAATATGATTTCAATTTACCATTATATATATAATTCATAATTTGTTCATATCTTAAATTAAGTATATTTAACCATTGATTTAAATTATTACATATCCAAGATATTTCAGTTTCACTTGCATCATATATCCATTTTTTAGGAACTGATTGTGAAAAAATATATTTCGTATCATTTTGTAAATCAGCTGTCATAATTTTAGAACCATCAATAGCACTAATAATATCATTTAAATTGACTTTTACTAAATCTATAACTTTTTTTATTCTTTCCATTTCTTGTAAGAAAAAAACTTGAAGTGGTGAAAAATTATACTGAACGTTCTTTTCTCCTTCATTATCATTTTCCCAATAAGCAATATCTGGAATATCTAATGAAAGTTCATTTTCTTTTACCAAACACATGTTTTTATTTTTATTATCACCGGGAACTATATATTTCCCGACATTTGCAGTATAATTATTTGGATTATTTAACATAACACTTTTTTGTAGTATATTATTATTAACATTATCATTAGTATCTATATTATAATCTCTATTCTTACCTTTATAAGAACTATTTTCTAATATACCAAAATTTTTTGTTGTAGCACCCAAGTTGCATGTTACATTCAATTGAGCATTTGTTTGCATATTTGGTTGTATATTCTTATTTTTTCTATACAAAATTTTTTTTACATCTTCTAAATTAATATCTGTTGGTAAATTTTGAAGTATACCTAAACACATTTCCTGTACAACCGTTTCCATACTTTTCTCTTCTCCTTGATCTACATCTCTTGGTTGAATTTCTAAAATAGAGTTTAATACTTGTCGTGATTCATTCACACGATATGTTATCTCAGCATTATTATGTAAATCTAAAACAGATGGGGTATCAATATTTGGTATTTTTTCTATAAAATTTTTAAAATTAGTAATTTCATAAAACTTAGGTAAATTTAAATATTCACAAGTACCTTCACTTTTCGTTCTAAATAAATCTTCATTAAAATAATATTGAACATATGTTAATAATAATTCTCGATCTAAATCATCTGTAACTTTACCACCATATTGGACTTCAGCAAGCATATAATGAATAGACTCCCAATCAATTGGTCTATTAACTAATAATGTAGAATATAAATGTTTTTCTATAAATAAATAAGATGCAAATAAATCAGTTATACTAAATTCGTATGGTACACACCAACCTAAAGGACCAAATTTTTTCCTTTCACATAAAACACAATGAAGATATGATAAAGAATATATAATTTTTCGATATTTATCATCATCAATCTTTTCTAATATATCTTCTTTTATTATATCTTTATATATTTTTCTCATATTATTTTTTATACCACTACTTAAGGAAGTAGATATTTTTATACTTCCATGTAATATACATATAGGGAATTCATCATCTGGTTCTGATGTTAAAAACAAACGAAAATCTTCTTCTATTTCATTTAAATTCTTTAACATATTATACACCTCTATAATGAAATTTTTATTTAAATGACAATTTTGTAATATTAACCAATTACCACTAATAATAGCATTTTTTAATTTTTCTTTTGCTATAACTTCTTGTCCTTCTCCCATTGATATTTTATCAGTAGGGTATTTCTTAAACTTTTTAGCAAAATCATCTATCATATTAGTAGGATCACTAGCTAGGGATAATAAAAATAAAAATGGTTTCCTATTACTAGATTCAGAAAATATATTTTCTAATGTCTCATGTTTTATAGTATCACTATTTCTATTTAAAACTTCATCTACAAATTTATTTGCACATAAAATTGTTCTATCCTCTCTTAAACATCGAATTAAACACAATTTTATGAAAGAACTAATTTGACTATTAACATCTAAACGTTCATTATAATAAGGTATATTCTTATTCTCTATGTCTAATATATCATAATAATTTTTCCATGTGTTTTCATTTAATTGAATCACATTTAAAATATCATAAAAAAATCGATTATTTTTATCATTTCCAAAGGAATGGTTGGATAAAGATATAATATTTTTGTATAACTTTTCATTTTTGAATAACCATTTTGTTGAGCTGATTTTACCTTTCCCTGCTCCTTTTTTATGTAAATCGATTTTATTCTTATTACTTATATTATGATCTGTAATAGAGGTATTATTTTTGCATGAATTTATATTTCCAGCATTATTGGAACTATTAAAATTCATATTATTAATATTAATATTATTATTATTATTATTATTATTATTATTAGTAGTAGTAGTAGTAGTCGTTGTAGTCGTTCTGGATCCAGTTTTTGTGCTAGATGATGATGACACAATATCACTTGTATTTGTATCCTTCTTATTTTTATCATTTTCATTTGTTCCCAAGTAAACATTCATAGTATCATTATTCGTAGTATCATTATTCATAGTATCATTATTCATAGAACTACTATCCATAGTATTATTTATCACCGCATTTATTGCAATACTCATGTTATTATTATTAGTTATTTCCTTATTATTTTTCTTATTCTTCTTATTTTTTAGAACATCTATTGGATCATTTAACATATTTGTATTGGTCATCTCATTATTTATGTCATTTGAAGGACTATAGTGAGATAACGGATTTAGAAAAAAACTTATATCCTTATTACTTATTATGTTATCATATAATAATATTTTCAAAGATATTAATAATTTAAATATAATTTTATGGTGATCAAATAGGCATCTTTCCATATATGAAATTATTAAATTTGTTAATGTATATAATATCGATTCTACTCTTTTTTTAATATGCTGTCCTTTTTCTGCTTTTTTAATAGATAAATCAAATTGTTCCAAAAATTGATGTAACGATGTATTATAAATATAATTCACATTAGTTATATCAACGATACAAAAATATAATATACTTCCTCTTAATGCTACACTTCTATATTGTTCTCTTTTTTCATTGATTTCTTTTTTCTTTTCGTTACTATCTTTTAATTTTGTTTCAAGTTCTTTAGAGAGTAATTTAGTATTATTTAATACTTCTATTAATTCTTCATCTTCTATAAGATTAGAACTACTTGTATTCAATTTATATAACAACTGCTTATCTAAATCTTGTAATGATTTTGTATTATCTTTTAATTCTATCATAATATTTTTTAATGTTATTTCTAAATGTTTCTGTTCTTCTGTTAATACTCTACCTAATAATTGATCTTCCAGACCTTTAACTGTCACTGTAAAATCAATAACGCAACATCTTGCATAAATTTCAGGACTATAATTAGGGTTAGGTATATTAGTGGTCATAAATAAATTAAATTTCTCATCAAAATTTATTAAATTATTTTCAATCAATATATAATTCCTTTTCCCTTTTTTTATAATTTGTTTTTCTAAAACTGAGTCTAATATAGGATCAATATATTCCTCTACATTTTCAATTAATAAGGTTTTCCCTTCACTTAAACAATATTCTAAATTATCTTTAAATTTAGTACTATTAAATGTGGTTATGCATCTTTGATTAGATAAGTCATTCTGGAATTCTTTATTCTTAATCCAATTACTTGCTTGACATTGTGGATCTATTAATAACACATATTTATTGCTATTTTCACAAATCAATGCATTTTCTATACTTAATTTATCATTTGGTAACTTCTGTACACTCCAATCACATATTTTTGTATCATCAGAAGACAACACATATTTTATAATATCTATATTAGATGATACTGGGATGTTTTTTATATTCTTTGTATAATTATAAAAAACATCATTCATAAGATAATTCCTAAATTCTGTATTAAACATTCCACAATATGTTATAAAAGAAGAGCACATAAAAACATCACCAACAATTTTTTTCTTTATATTTGAAAAATTATTAGAATCATCTGTCCATCTATCTTTTTCACTAGATAAGCCATTAATTAATTTGTTCGCTTGTTCAATTCTTTGTTTAGTTTTTAAAGCAGTTTCTTCTAACGCCTTCTTTTTTTTAAACATATTTTCAATATCCAAATTTAAATTTTCAACAAACAACTGTGCTTTCAACAAAGAATCTTCTGCTTCTGCTAATTGTTTTAAAGCATCTTCTAATCTACCTGTTTGAATTTTTAAATAACTCATTTTAGGCTTAACTATTTTTGAAGCCTGATTATACATAGCCATAGCACCAACCCATTTACATAATCCTTCAGCGGCAACAGAAGCCTTTTTAGCAATTTGAGTTTTAAAAAAACTAGATTCAATATATGGTTTAAGTAATTCAATAGTTTCTTCATTAATATTATCTTTCTCATTTTTAGAAAAATCAAATAATAAATTTAGAAATCTAATATCGGCCATTAGAGGTTTTGCATATTCATCAAAAGAATCTTGTATAAATTCTATGTGTTGTTTATTTACATATTTTACATCGATTTTAGGTTCTTTCAATTTCCCTTGTAATAATATTAATACACCATCAAAAACTATTCTAATAATATCAGATGGTGTTTTCATACTTTTCAATTCAGTGATATCTTTTCCTGTTATACTTTTAATAGCTTCTTCTGCCTCATGTAAATATGGCAAAGCTGCTTTTAAATCTTTATCTGCTTCTTCTTGATCTTTTAAAATTAAATCTTTTTCCTTAATACATTTATCTCTAAATTTAGAAACTTCTACACTTTGTTTTTCAGCTTTGAGTGATTCATCCTTTACCTTTTCTAATAATATATTCATTTGTTCATCAGATTCTTTTAATTTCTCTTCTTCCGATGTTAAACTTTCTCTCATTTTTTGTACGTCCATAGCTGCCTCATTTAATTTTTTCAAACCAATATCTACACTTTCTTTTAAACATTTTATTTCATCATATTTCTTAACATACATTTGTTTATATAAATCAATAAAAGACAAATAAGATTTCGGAGTTACGTATGTATTTCTTCTCATTCGTTCTTTATAAGTATCACATGTATCTGAGACCTTATTATGTACAATAGCAAATAAATTGAAAAAATCATCTTTTAAATTATCCTCAATATCTATATTAAAATTATTTAAATAAGCTGTTGAAACATTTACAAGAGCTTCTAAAGGCCATTTTAAAAACCAATTAATAGTTACACAATTATATATACATGGAAATTGTTGATATCTTAAAGCAAATTCTTTATGTATAGGAGAAAAACATAAAAAAATATGAAGATTATTTCGAACATTATCTAATAAATAATCAAATATCACATTTGATGAAACATTAAAATCGTTTATAACTTTTTCATCTTTTTTCTTTTTCTTATTTGGTATATTTTCATTACTTATACTATCATTATCAATACTACTTGTTGATGAAGCATCGCTTTTTAATTGTGAATCTTTTGAATGATATTCATCCATATCCATATCATCTATATTATTATAATCATTTTTATTTTTTTTTTTCTTTCCTCCTTTTATTTTTGATGATTGATTAGATTTATTCATTTCTTTTAAGTATGATTCTTTCATCTCTGCACATATGGCTTCTTTTTCATCTTTAATAAAAAGGCCATATACTAAACCAGTAGATAAAATAGAATTTACATGTTCTAATATAAAATCATTTTTTTCAATATCACTATCACTTAATAAAAATGTTGTTTTCTTATTCATTTGACCAGCAGATATATATAAACTTTTTAAATCTTCAAAAAATAAATTCTTTGTATATGTCTTCGTTATATTTAATTGGAATAATATTTGTTCACTTATGAAAACACTAAGTTTTGTTAAAGATCTTTTTCCTGAACCACCAACACCTACTAACATACATGAACCGTTTGGAGTTTGCATAACTCTATTAATAATTATTAAGTGTTTTAATGAATCGTCAAAAAAAACTAAATCTAATTTCTTAACATTATTAATATTATATTCTTTCATATATTCATAAACAATATACCTTAGTCGTTCAAAATCTACAACTATTTTGTAATCTTTTTTCATCCAAGAGAAAGAGAATGTATTAATATTATCAACATCTCCATTATTATCTCCTTCCTTCGTCAATATATTATTATTATTGTTATTTATAACATTTTGATTATCCATTTCGTTTTGTCTATTTATTGCACTATTCCTTCTAGTTTTAGTATCATCAATTTTTTCATTCAGTTCATTTGTATTATACACTTTTGTAGATATCAAATTATTAGATGTCTCATTTATGTAAGATGGTGAAATAGTTATGTTGATCTTATTATTTTCCGTTTTCTCTTGTGCTGTATTGTTTTCTATTAAATCATTTTCAATCATATATAATTGCTGCTCCTTTTCTGATACATAGAAATAACTGAAATATATATTCTTTTCACAAATATCCTTATAAGAAGGATAATATTGATTAAATATTTGTTTTAATTGATCTAACGAAAAATTTTTATCTTCAATTCTAGATAATTTATCTATAAGAACTCTTTCACATTCGTGTTTCCATAAACATAAAAAATTGTACAAATTATTATCAATAGATTCATATGGACATAATAGCATAGAATAAAATATTTTTGCTAAATCTCGCGTTGTATATAAATAATGAAAACGAGAAGGAACTGGTAAAAGATGTTTCTTTAATCTACCAAATAAATTAATTGTGCACAATATTACTTTATCAATATTTTCAATAATTTCATCTGAAAAATTTTGTTTTTTATTAAATTTGGTTCTTAAAACAGTACCATATATAGTATTTATAGAATTTAAATTATATGGCAAGATATTCACATTAAACCATTTTGATTTTAATCTTTTAGGTATATCATTATTTCCACAACCTGGATGATTAATACATCCTATATATTCCAAATCAATAATTTTTTTAAAATTACCTCTCTTATCTTTATCTAAAAAATAAAATCCTTGGAATTCTATAAGTTGTCTTAATAGTTCAAGTGTACTTTGATCACCCCATTCATTAATTTTGGGCATAGACATATCATCAATAAATATAATTGATTTCGTATTTCCAATAGGACCATACGTTTTTCCTGTTTTTCTTTCTAATTCAGATTCAATGAATAATTGAAACTTCTCAGGTGTTGTAACACTCGAGAAATTAAATCTTTTGGTATTTTTTTCTTGTTTGGATGTATATAATAAAGCTATTGAAGTTTTTGCTGAACCAGTGGAACCTAATAATAAGGTACTTTTATAAGTATGGAAATTATAACATCTAATAGGTATATTAGATATTAATTTGATTATATGTTCTACTTTTGTTGTTTCGATAGTTGGTATTAATATAGATGATATAGAATTTATATTACGTGGCATTTTAAATGGACCAACATTCCATTTAACTAATTTTTTTAATTTCATATCAAAATAAAAATCATATATTAGACTTATTTCATTTTCAAATTCTTCTCCATCTTCTACATTTTGTTCATTATCTAATTCTATATTGGTTTTATCCCCTTCTCTGTTTTGTTTGGTACATATATTATCATTATAATCACCTTTTTGTGGTAACTCTTTTTTTTTTTTTGGTTGTTGTTGTTTTATTTTTTCATTTTCTTCAGTATATGGTTTTTTCATTACTCCCATAACATTTTTTAATATAGGTACATTTTTTAGCAAAAAGTTATGTACTTTTAATCTATCTTTATATTCTAACAAGCCACACAATCCCCAAACTATTGAATATAACATAATTTCTTCGCATTCGTCTATGTTGACCTTTTCATATTTTGTACCAGATGAAAGTGTATAATTATTAATGCTATCAAGTTTTGTGTCATCATCATATTCTTCTTCTTGTTCTTTTTCTTCTTCGTCTTGTTGTTCATCATTATCTGCTACTTTCTTATCTATTTTTTTATTCTTTTCTTCATCATTTTGTTCTTTTTGTTCATTTTTTATATTATCTAAATTTTTTCCATACTTATCATTTTTTTTTTCCAAAATTGCAAATAATGGTTTCTTACCCAAATCATTTGGAAGAGTCATATTTTTTGTATCTTCCAGTTTATTCGATGATTTATGTTTTTCATCAATTAATAATGGATCTTTCCCTTTTTTCATTTCAGAAGAAGAAATAACATTTTTTTGTTCATATTTATTATTTTCTTCTTCAATATTTGATTTTATCAATTTTTTGTTTTGAGGCAATAACTTTTTTTCATTGGTATCCAAAAAAAAAATTTTATTTAAATCTTCTTCATTGTACATAAAATTATTAATTGCATTAATATATTGAATGATTTGTGAATTTAACAAATTTATCGTCTGTAAAATTAAAATAGAATCTGTGATATCCATAACAAATTTACAATTTTCTTTTAGAAAAGATAAGATTTGTATTTTATCTAGATAAAATATAAATAATTTATTAAATATAGCATATAATGTCATACCATATGTATTTACACACTTTAATTTTTGTAGCCAACTATATATAAATGGTCTATAACCTAAATCACTATCTGAAATATATACAATACCTGCTCTACTTACAGTAGCAGGTGAAGCATTATTTAAATTTTCAACTTCAAAAGCTATTTTAGTATTATCAGTCATAGGAATTCTATCATTATTAGCTAATGTTAATATTTTATTATCATCTAAAACAGTATTTAGATTCTCAATCCATATAGCATCTACTGGACCGTCACATACAATCCAAGTATTATATTTTAAATTATTATTATTATATTTTTCCCATATATTTGCAAAAATTCCTGGAGTCCATTCTTCACTCAAATTATCTTTAACACCATACATATGTTCAGATGTAATCGCTTTTGGATTTAATGTTATAATTTTTGTAACAGTTCCTATATTTGTTAATGCAGATGTTAATATATTTAATATTTCTGTTTTCCCAGTTAATGTATTTCCAACAAGCATAAAACCATGACGCACTAATGAAGTTTCATATAGTTGTAATATTTTTAATATCCATTTATCTTTTGCACACAATTTCTTTTTCTTAATTATTTGTAATACATTCTCTTCAATTAATTGAAAACTTTTTTTTGTTATATTATGAAACTTTGGAAATACATCATTCAATAATGATAAAAATAATAATACATCATCATGAATTAATTTTGATAAATTCATATCTCTTAATGTTCTCATAAGTAACATTTCTTCATCATTTTCATTTGGTCCAGCAGATCGTTTGGTATCACCAGCGGTACGTAATACAGATAAAATATTTCTTAAACCGAAATCATAATGTTTTTGTTTAGATAACTGCTCTTCACATAAGTTATATAATGACTTAAATTTGTTACTTAAATTATCAATATCTAAATATCCAACAGATGCTAATTTGACTTTTATTATTATTTGCCTATCTGGAACCATCATAGATATAAATCGAAAAAATATTTTCAAATTTTCTGGTAATAATTGCCTACCAGCATACCCAGGATTCATTGTAATAAAGTATGCCGATGATGGATTCAAATTTATAGATTTAGAATCTCCCGGAAATAAAAAATATTTCAATGATTGTTTTTTTGCTGTAACTATAGATTCAATTTGCATAGCTACAACAGATAACACATCTAAATTAATTCTATTAAATTCATCAAAACACCCCCATAACCCACTTCTACATAATCCTTTAAATATTTTTGCCATATCTTTATATTTATGTTGATTAGAACAATTTGTTACTATTACATATATACCTAAGGTTCTACCTAAATCTTTAACTGTCTCCGTTTTTCCTGTCCCTGCTGGTCCAGCCGGAGCTCCACCATAACATAAACCCAAAGCTTGAGCACATGTTAAATAACATCGATCGGTTAAAGGAGTTATACATAACCTTTCTTTTATACCTAAATATTCATAAGAATAAATAAAATCTACATCAGATATACTTATTAGAATAATGTTTTTTTCTACTTTATAATAAATTCTTGTTTGTTTTATCCAGTCAAAATCAGTAGTTGTTTTAATTTTATGCTCTTTAATTTTTGCAGATATTTCTGTAAATAAATCTCTTTGGTGTACATGTATAGTAACTAATGTTTCATATTTGGTTCTATTTAGTTTAGTACCTAAATCGGATAAACATATATTTACAAGTTCTGACATTATATAATTAATTTTTTTATTCGTAACTTTTAAAATATTTTTTTCTGAATGATATTTATATATACATTTTTCTATGTCATTTGTCCACATTACTTGTAAACATATTAATGCAACTTGTGCTATATTTTTATCACAAAATTCTTTTAAATTTAGTGTTTTAAATAATTGTGATGAATTAGATACACCTAATTTACATTCTTTTTTTATAGCTCTTTGCATTTCTCTTTCTAATAATATAAGCCAATTTTCTATATTACCATCAATAGTAACATGATTTACTAACTGAACAGTTTCGATATCATCTTTTTCTTTATTATTAATACAAATAATTCTTTTTTTATTTTGTATAGTTTTAATAGTTAAATAATTAATAGCATCAAATAATTTAATTAATTCTGATTGTATGATATTAATATCTGAACCTTGAGATAATATTTTTAATAATACTAAATTGGATACAAAATAAAAACGAGGAAATTTGCTTCTTTTCCCTTCTAAATAGGATTCTAATGATTTTTGACAACTTTCTAAACCTTTTTGCATATTTGGTAATAATTCTTTTAACATACTACTTTGACAACATTCAATAACAATAGATGATTCGTTAGCTATATTAATTATATTAATCCAATCCTTATCAATTTGATGAAATCGTTTCGATTCGATAGGCATTTGTCTAGCTATATCTCCACTAGTGAAAACACTTTCCATTGAACACCATAACATTTGTACTTTTATCCATCTTTCTACAATATCACTACAATCTGATAATTTATTTAATAATAATAATAATTTACTTTTAAATGGTTTACTATATTTAGTTGAATTTATATTATTTAATAATATTTGACTTTCTTCTAAACTTTCTTGTATTTCAATAACTTTACTACCAACAAGTATACAAGCATAATCTCTATTTTTCCATTTGCTAAATTGAAAACATGTTTCATTCCATATTTTATATTGCTCATTAATTTTTTCTTCAATACTAGCTTCTTTCTCTGCACTATCACAAATATCTAATATATCATCTTTCTTTTTTAATAAATGATAATTTATTATATCCTTAATAAAAAAATCCATATTATCTAAATCTAATTTGTTTAAATTATTTATGTATTCTTCTTCATCCAAATATGCACTTTCTTCTAAAAGTCCACCATCTTGAAATGATATATCTTTTTTACTGATTATTTCTTCATCCGTTTGATCTTTTATTCTTTTTTTATTTTCTATATTTTTTTTCTTGATCTTTTCATCTTCAAGTTCACTTGTATTATAAGTATTTTCATCTGTATCAACATGAATAAGATTTTTATGATTTTTTTCATTTTTATGATTATTATTATCTTTATCATCATTATCATCATTATCATTTTTTTCAATCATATTCATCTGAATACATGCTTGATTTGGTTGACCATCCAAATCAATGTTTAGTTCAACTTGTTTAACATTTTTATTCTGGTTACTCATTTGCTGAACATTTAAATCTTCAAGTACATTGTCCTTTTCCATATCTACCAAAGGGTCCATTTGGTGAGCTTTATCATTTATTACTTGATTATTATTATTATTATTATTATTATTGTTGTTGTTTTTATTGTTGATGTTGTCCTTTGGATAATCTTTTTCCTCATCTGCATAACTTTTCTTTTGAATTTTTTTCTCTTTACCTGTGATATCTTTTTTTTTCTTTTCCTTCAAAATGTTTATTATTTCTATCCAGTGTCTTTTAAGAATAGTTTTTTTCTCCAATTCATCTACAATTGGTGTAATT
This sequence comes from Plasmodium billcollinsi, assembly GCA_900257145.2. NCBI lineage: Eukaryota > Apicomplexa > Aconoidasida > Haemosporida > Plasmodiidae > Plasmodium > Plasmodium billcollinsi. The sequence goes on from LT990238.1 coordinate 411,622, forward strand.
TCTTTAAAATAAAAAATTTCTTTCATTAGATTTTTATATATTACAATCATCTTCAGATTTTTTGGTAATTGACAACATTTTTTTTCAAAGGATAAAATTTCGTTTTTTAATTCTTTCATTTTTTGTATACCATCAAACCATTTAAGATTTTTCCATTCATTTAACTTTTCTTTTAATTGTACATATAAATCATAAAGAGAATAAAAATTATGAATTTCATTCGAACTTAGAAATAAATCAGAATGAGGTTGATGCTTCAAACCAAATATAGATTCCCCTTTATAATAACTATTATATTTATTTTTTAACATATTAATTTCTTCTTTATATCTTTTTAATAATTCAAACGCATTTAATGGATTAATATGTTCACTTTTAAAATTCATCTTAAGAAAATGTTCTCTAAATGTTTTTATATCAATTTTGAATGAATAAATATTATTTATCAATTCATTTTTCATAGTTGTTTTTTTTTCTTGTATTTCTTCTTCTACATGTTTTGTTAAATTTATTAATTCATTAAATTTGCTTAGTATTAAATTCTTTTTCTCTATCTCAAATTTATAAAAGGATACAAACTTTTTTTTCATTACATTTAATTTATTAAATGTGAATAATAAATTCTTATTATATGAATCATCTAAGTTATATAATTGACCAGAAGATTTTTTCTTTTCTAAATTATTTATAAATTTTATTTGATAATTTTCTTCTTCATCATAATTATTAGAATGTCTTAAAGAATCCATGTGTTTTTTTAAAAAATTACTCATATAAAATTCTAAAATATTTAACATGTCATTTATAGGATTTAAGACAATATCAATAGTTGATTCAAAAATATGTATTTTCTTTATTATATTAATAACATAATATAAAGAATCTATGTCTATAATTTTTTTTTTTAATTTTATTTTTAATGTATTCATTTTCTTAATTAACATGTCACTTTTTTTCTTAAGAGGTTCAATAATATTTTTAGCACATTCTAATGCTTCATTTTCAATAATATTTATTAAATACATTTTAAAACTTTCTAAATTGAATTTAAACATATTTAGCATATAACAACTTTCTATATTATTTATATCTTTTTTTATTTCTATAAATTTTTTTATTTTCTCTTCTTCTTCTTTGTATTTCTTAAAATGATTATTATCTTCATCATCACTATTATCATCACAATTATCATCACTATTATCATCACTATTATCATCACTATTATCATCACTATTATCAATATTATCATCGTCTAAGATTCCTTTTGTACTACTCTTTATATTTACATTTTCTAAATCATCCTCATTTTCTGTAAAATTTAATAAGTTTCTTTCTTTTTCCTCATCATCTTCTCTATCTTTCATGTAATTATCCATGTCTAGTATTTTATCATTCATCATATCCCTTTGTTTATTATAATCTCCTTTCACATTACCCTTATTATTATTATTATTATTATTATTATTATTATTATTATTGTTATTGTTATTATTACTGTTTTGTTCCTTTTGTAAGTGAAAATTTTTTATAATATATTTATACTTTTCAAACTTTTTAATAAAATTGTCAACCGCATTTTGAAATACAAATAATTTATCATTTAACTTTAATAATTCATTTTCAATATTTTTATCTTCTTTTATTTTCTCATAAAATTCAAAGTAATAATTCAAATTGTCCACACAATTTTCATTTTCCATATTTAACTCTTCTTGTATAGAAGTTCCTGACTCATTCATGTTATTTTTCGAAAAATAAGAGAAATCTAAAACTTGGTCAAATATATTTTTTTTTTTTTTCTTTTTTTTATTAATTTCTTCATTTGACAAATATTTATTTTCTTCATCTGACAAATATTTATTTTCTTCATCTAACAAATATTTATTTTCTTCATTTTTTTGTTCGCTTTTTTTTTTAATTTGATCTCTTTTTTTTGTTTTATTAGATAAATCTTCCATATATTGTTCTTCATTTTCAACATTTCCATGAAATTGTCGTATTAAATCTTCTGTTGTTATCCAATTATCAATGTATATTAAATTATTAATAGAAACGTTGATAATTTTTTTTATATTTTCCTTAATGCTTTTAATGGAAGGATTAATGATAATATCATTTTCTTGAATTAATAATAAAATTTCAACAACATTGTAATTAATATTATTATTATTATTATCATTATTATTATCATTATTATCATTATTCATGTTCTTATAATTCATCATATTGTCAATATTATTTTGTGTGTTACCTTTGTTTTTATTATTATAATTTTGATTCATTTGATTTTTATCATTCTCATCAAAATTAGACCATGTGTTAATTAAAATCTTAATATTTTTTAAGTATATTTTTTTTAAGGTAGACAAAAATATTTCATAATAAAAATTTCTAGTATTTATTATTTCTTCCTTTGTTATTATACTTTTTAATTTATCTTCATATACATATTGTATATTAGTTAAAAGATCAAAAATAGCTGTTTGGATTTTCTTCGATATAGAATTACATAAAATTATTCTTTTATTAAACATTTTCTTTTGTCTATGTATGACTAATCTTTCATTTTTATAATCAAGAATTTTATAAAGTAACTTTATATTATAATATATATGATCTTTTATAATATAATATAAAGAATTTATAGATTCATCAAAATAATATAATTCTTTAAATAAGTTATCAATTGAATCTTCTAAGGCATAATTATTCCAAGTATATTTTACTAGAAATGGCAAAATTAATTGATCAATATATATAAAAAAATATTTCAAACTTAAATCAATACCACGTTTCTTATTACTTTTCATCTTTTTTATTAATATTAATATATTATAAAATTTATAATAAAAACTATATATTTTGGATTCTTGAGATATCATATTTTTTATTTCTTCAGGTAGTTCAAATTCAAAAGAAAGAAATATTTTTCCTTCTCTTATTATTTTCTTAATTCTATTATCGAAATTTACTATTATGTTTTTTGTCTTTGGATGTTTTACGAAAACAGTTACATTTAAACTGTTCATATTTTTTGTGTACGACAACCAATGTTTAAATAATTTATTTTTATATTCTTCAATAAATTTAGAAATTTTTAAATATAATTTTAATACTTCTTTTCCAATGCCACCTTTGAATAAAATATTTTTTCTTTTTTCTTTCTCCTTATCCTTCTCATTATTATTATGTAGATTATTGTTGTATATTTTTTTTGGTCTTGATTTCTGTATTTTTACTTTTTTGTTATATTCATTTAATTTTTCTTCTTCCTCTTTATCTATAAAATTTTTTTTTTCTTCTTTTTCTAATTCAATTTCTTGCTTATATTCGTCATCAGGTACATGTTCTTTTAATACATTATTATTTTTATCTATAGATAATACTTCCTTTTTATGTGTAATTACATTTTCATTGTTTTTTTTCTTATCATAATCTTCTAACAATTCTAAAACTTGCTGTTGTACAGAATTAACTATTTGAACCTTATCATTAATTTTTTCATAAATAGGTTCATCAGAGGATGCTGATTTTTTTATGTCTTCCATATCATTATACATTTCCTTATCGTTGTCTTTTTTGTCAGAGTTGTTTTTTTTTTTTTTACTTGTATTCTTTAGGTTCTTATGTATATCATGATTGACAAAGGTATTAATATTAATGTGGAACTTTTCATCATAAATAATATTATTGTTGTTATCATTTTCATCAAGAAATATTTTAATGATATGATTTATCTTATAATTAATGCTTAAGGTCCAAAATATATTTTTTAAATAATTAATATTTTTATTTGTACTTAAATTGTTTTTATAATTTTCTAAATCGTTATTTATAGAATTTAATATTTCTAAAAACTGTTGTAATAGTATATCATATTTTGTACGTATAAAAGTAATTAAATAATCTCTTATGAAAGATTCTTTAAATTTAAAAAATATAAAAAATGAAAGCATAATATTCGAGCTATTATTTAATAAATTAATCATATGTTCTTGTAAGTCACTTTCTAATTCTGATATATATACTCTTAATTCAACAAAATCTCTATCAAAATAGTTATCTGTATAATTTAACATATCATCTGTATGTTTTAATTTAAATTCTTTTATATATTTGTTAAATGTCTTGGTAATATTTTGTACACAATCAAATTTTATACTTTTTAATATCTGAAATTGTTTAATACATAAAAATAAATCTACTAATTTTTTTAAACGTCTACAAAATATTTCTAATTTACAAAATATAACTTTTGAGTTTAAATCAACACTTATACTTGTTGAATTATTCTCTTCAAAAAAACATTTCAGACTTTCAAATTCTTCTTTATATATTTCATGTAATTTAAAGCATAAATTAAATTTCTCAATTAAATTATCAGGATCTAATAACCATAAGTTATGTTCTTCTTTTTTTAGTTTATCTTTTTTTATATCATCATTTATATATATACTTCCTTTTTTTCTATCTTTTAAATTCTCAAACGATCTGTTACCATCGTTCTCTCCATCATCATAATTATTACTATTATTATTATTATAATTATCGTCTTTATCATAATTATTTTCTCTTGTAAAACCATTAAAATGATCTTCCTCCGGTTCTTCCACTTCATAATAATCATCATCATCATCATAATTATCACTTTCATTATCATTACTATTATCGCTACTATTATAATTAACATTATTATTATCATTATCATCATCGTTATTATTGTTATTATTATCATTATTATTAACATTATTATCTTTATTTTTTTGGACTGAATAATTTTTTCTATTATTTTTATCAGATAAATTATCTTCCATATCTTCATTATTCTCTCCATCCATATCAAGTCTTCTTCTTTCTTCATTTCTTGTATTCTCACCTTTATTTTGTTTCCTTTTTATTCTTCTGATTTTTTTTTTTTTGGCACAATAAATTTCCTCCTTACATTTAATAATCATCTGATTGGTTATTTTTATAAATAAATTGTTAAGCTTATTTGGAGTATTATAAAAACGTGCTACTAAATAAATCATTTTAATTGAATTTAAAAGAGATGGTATATTATCAATAATGTTTTCTACGTTACATAAATATAAAGATAAAATAAATTGTTCAATACTTTCTAGATATTTTATATTATCTTTACTTTCATTAAATTCATTTTCAATTTTCGTTTCTAATTCTCTCCATTTATTTAATATATCAAATGTATATGTATATTTTTGTTCTTCATTATTTGTATTATTAATATTAATATTATTTATAATACTTTTAATTTCTTTACTTCTTAATTCTTCAATTATAAATAATAAATATCGATGTTTATATCTCCAATATTGTATTTCGATAAATGGACCAACATCTATATTTGATGTCTTATATAGTTGTATTTTCATTTGCATATCATTAAATAAGTTTTCTAATATATTTAAATATTTTGTTAAATGTGCAGTTTCATTCTTTTTCTTATTTATTTTATATTCAGATTCATTTCCTTTCTTTTGGAACTCTCTAATAGTTGATAAGGATGATGAACAAGATGAAATATTTTTATCTTCCCATTCTTCATCATTTAATATATTTTCATCGTTTTTTTTATCATTATTAATTTCAGAATCGTATATTTGCATTCTCAATTTTACTTTCTTTATATCTTCTAATATTAAAATGAATTCATTTAGCTCTTTTATATAAGTATTAAATTCCATCATAAATTTATTTATATCATCACTAGATACGTTTGTATTTATCAACTTGTTATTTACAAATAGTGGATATATTATCTTATTAAGCATTAATTTTAAAGTATCCAAAATATTAGGAGATAATATTCCATATAATATTTTCTTATCATCTTTTATATTTTTATTTAAATGCTTATAAAAATAAACAATTTTCTGATCAAATTTTATATTCTCTTCCTTTGCAATAACCATTTCGTTATTTTCTAAACTAAACAACAATAAATCATTTTCCTCATCACATAGAAACTTTTCAACAACAGTTTTCTTTTCTTCAATATTTTTATCTATTAAGTAATCAATATTATTTTCTTCTTTATAGGAAAATTTAAGTTTATTCAGAACCCACTTGTATGTGTTATAAATTTGCGAATCTTGATTTTTCCTCTCCATCATTATAACTATTTTTTTCTAAATATAGGAGGTAAATATTATAAGGGATTCACAAAAAAAACAAAAAAAAAAAAATACCAAAAAGGAAGAAATAGTAAAATATATACACATATATATATATATATATATATATATATATATATATATATATATATATGTGTATTTAATTATTTATATTTATATGTTTGTGTGTGCTCAAAAATTATAAATTATAATATATACGAATATTTTTTATTTCATTGTTTTTTTTTTTTTTTTTTTTTTTTTTTTTTTTTTTCTCATCCCATTGAAAAAATATAGAAAATATAAAAAAAAATAATAATATGCCCATTAGTAATATGAATTTACCTAAATAGTATGCCGTGTGTTCATATTTATAGAACATCATATATATTATATATACGTTTATTATTAATGATAACGTGTCTTAATATAAGACATATCTAAAATTAATATATTAATATAAATTAAAATTTATCAATATTTAGAGAGAAAAATTTTGGCATAACTCTATATTTTTTAAGCTAATAAAGGGAAATAAATAATCAAATACATACATACATACATACATATATACATATATATATATATATATTATACACTTTTACTATTTTCCATTTTATTATCCCATTCCACTCTTTTATATATTACAGAGAAAAAGATTATTTTATTTTCTATTATTCATTCATAAAAATAACACACAAAAAAAAAAAAAAACCGAATATGTAATCAGTTGTATTTTTTTTCTAAAATTTCATAGAGTTTAATAACAACAAAAAAAAAAAAAAAAAAGGATATAATAAAATTATATTTACTTCAAATCATGCTCACATATAAATTTTAATAGTTCAAGTTTTTAATATTTGAAAGAAAAAAATATTCATACATTAATATATATATATTAAAAAAAAAAAAATATATTTATCATGTTTCACAAAAAAATTAAAATGCATACAAAAAAAAAAAAAAAAAAAAAAAAATTATCAATTTTATAAATGTTTTTTTTTTTTTTTTTTTTTTTTTTTTTTTCCCTTAAAAATAAATTCTATAATATGATTACATGATGTAATATAAAAAAATCTACATGTATGATTAAATTTTTAATTTACAAATCATTTTATGAAGTAAAGGTGTTAGATTCTTCTAATAATATTCTGTCACTAGAACTGCCTCTCTTTTTTTTTCTTTTAGATATTTTCTTTTTAGGTTTTTCTTTATCTAATTGATCAAGTTTTAGAGAAGATTTATAAAATTCTAAACCTTTTTTAAGATTTGAAGCTCCTTCAGCTTCTTCCAATTCTTCCATTTCTTTGTATGTATTATCTGGGCTTTTACCTTCACCTTGATTTTCTGTACTTGTTGATTCAGTAGGACCTTCAGAGCCTGATAACTCATCACTAGTAGATGCAGCACTTGTACCTTTATCTTGTTCTTTTAATGCTCCCATATATTTGTATAATTCTATTTCTAAATCTTGATCCTTCGTTTTTTCTTGTAATATGTCTTTTTCTGAAATAACATCTAAGAAGTGGGCACTGCTTTGTTTTTCATTAACATGATGAGCATCTTCATCTACAGTTTCTTCATATGAAGCTTCATCCATAGTTTGTGGTTTATCAGTTTCATAAAGAACGTCTTGTTTTCTGTATCCAATACCATCATTAGATGTTTCTAATTGTACTGGTATTTCTGATATTTCTTCTAAGTTCTTCTTCTTTAATTGTTCATTGGTCTTAATGAAGCTATCGAAGTTGTATAAGGCAGTGAAAACTGAAACAAAATAAAAATTAAATATAAATATAAATAAATATATATATATATATAAATATATATTTATTTATTTTTTTATCAAATTATTATCCTCATATGTTATTAATTCTCTTACCTTTTTCTCTTGAGAAAATATCGGAACTTTCGAAATCCAAGTACATTGTACGCATTTTATCATATCTTGAACTTTTCATTAAGTTATCTATACCTTTCAATATACGATCTACTATATTTGGATGTATCATTCTGGATTTTATTAATTCAAATTCTTTTGGATAGAAACATGAAAGTTGTTCATAATAATATTCGTTGATATATAATACTGATATAATAGATATAAAATAAAGAACGAATTTTTCAGAACCCTTATTGTAATAAGTTACTAAAAATTCTATAATCGCATATTCAAAAAATGGACTACTAGGATTTGAAGATACTAAATTTGATAATCCTAAATATAATGATAAGAATGTTTCAGGAATATATATATTTCTTCTGTATAAAACTGATGGAACGTGTAATGAGGCTTTACTACAAGCACGTGAATATCTTATAGCCTTATTGTTTTTATATAAAAAGTTTCCTTTTAATAATGTTACACTCTTAAAAAATTTATGGATATATAATGAAGTATATCTTGTTAATGATATCATACTTTCCATATTTAATAATTGTCTAACTATGTTATAAGCCTCCACATGAGTAGATATTAATATACATAAGATTCGGAAACCTCTGTGTATATCACTCTTTTCAGGTTTACCTGAAGCATCTTTTGTAAGAATAAATTTCTCAATGATCTTACATAACTTTTCTGCAGCAATACCTTTCATTGTTTCTACATCTATTTCTAAATCTAAACTCTTTCTTACATTTTGGCATTGAACTAAAAATTGTAAAAAAAATTAAAATAAAAAAAAAAAAAAAAAGTATAAGTATTTATACATATATATATATATATATATATATATATATATACTTATTTATTTATTTATTCATTTATTTTTTTATAAAATACATTAATGAAATAAATTAGTACATCATCCATATGTTATATTGTACAAATATAAAAAATATATTATAATATATAATTATACAAATAAACAAATATATTTACTAATAATTTCTTTTCTTACTTTCACTGTTGTCCTCCTTAAAGCTAAAATCGGTAATATTGTGGCTCAATTCTTTAACTGAATGAAAAAAATTAAAATAAATAAATAAATAAATATATACATATATATCAAGCATAGCATCCTTTTATTAAAGCAATTCTAGGTTTCACAAATATTTTATTTTGTATTTTCTTATTTATTTCATAATGTATTGTTTTGTTATTTTTCTCCTTTAGCATACCTGACACTGGACTAATGGGAGCTCCACTTTTTTTAAAAACAAAGAAGAAATTATACAATTTATCTACGAAAAGGAAGAAATAAAAAATAAAATAATAATTAAATAAACACATAAATAAATGTTTTTACAATGATGATGCAGAGATACACAAATATATATTTATATATTTTAATAAAACACACTTGAGTATGTATATATATATATATATATATATATGTATGTATGTATGTATGTTTATATATGATATATTACCAAATATGCTATATGTGTAGGTACTCAATTTAATAATTTCTTGAAGTTCAACATTGTAATATGGATTGTTAGGTATATCGTCATGGAATGATAAGAAGATCAAATTTTTGCTATTTAATTTCTTAAAACATTCTGTATCTAAATTTTGGACACTATCTAAATAATTTTTTGGTTTATATACATCGAATATAGGCACATTCCATACGGATTGAGGTTTGATTAAGGTAAAATCCCTGTTACTTAAAAATTTTTTAAAATTATCCAAGTAAGGATTCTTTAATGTTTCAAAAAGGAATTGTAAGTGGTCACATAAGTCTGCAGACGGATGATTACTTTCTATTTTCTTTTCACATGTTTTTCTAAGAAATTCATCAATACATTTTAATATATTATTACTATTAGCACATTCTTTAGTATAATGTAATTTTATGTTATAAGTTGGACATTGAACAGATATATCATTTGTACTTTCATTTTCTATGATAACTTTTAATAATTGTTTTCTTTGTTCATCTTCAACTGTTGAATATAAATTTTTTATAGCTGTCATTTGAGAACCAACCGAAGAAAGAAAAACTTTATATTCTTCTTTATTTAATTGATATTTTAAAAATTCTCCACTTTCACCATCTTTTATATTAGTTTTTATTAAAGGGGGTAGTATACAATATTTGTGAAATTCTTTAACTGGGAAATATGTATATTTACCTTGTGGTTCTACTTCTCCAAAAGTATATGAAAAAAATAATCTTTGTTCTTTATCAAGAAATTTCATAACAGGATTTACAAATGGTTCTTCATATTCTTTTAAAAATTCAGATACCCATGATCTATTTAAACAAGGTGTAAAATTATGAATGTTTTTATCTTTAAGATGCTTTGGAACTCGAAATTTCACAGACAAAAAATGTTCCACGAACCAGTAAAATTGTTCAGGTTCATCCACAAAATCTAAAAAGGACTACAATAATATAAAAAAAAAAAATAAATAAATAAAGACACATAAAATTTATATACAAATATACATTTTAATATCCTGATGTGCTAAATATATTAAATGAATTCATATTATATATACATAAAATAAAAGAAGTACACAAAAAGCATAAATTTTATGTACATATATATAAAAATATTTATGGTCACGTTTTTTTTTTTTTAAGTACACATATATAAAAATAAAAAAAAAGTACACCTTTAAAAGTACAGTCAATATAATAATTTATTAAATATAAGAAAAAAAAAAAAAAAAAAATTAACATTCACATATATACGTATGTCCATATTATGCATCATTTCATTCTTTTATTCATTTCAATTTCTCTCACTCCAGCGTCTGGGCCATTTCCTTTAAAATTATAATAAAGAGCAAAATTACAGTCTAAAAGGGTTTTTAATTTCTTTGTTACAAAACCGGCGAATACATCTTTTCCCCAAACTAAAAAAAAAAAAAATAAATAAATAAATAAAATACAATAAAATAAAATAACACATGAATATATATAAATATATATATATATTATATACTCAACTATAAATGCACTCGTACACTCATTTTTATCTAGTGTACTTTTTTTATTAAAAAAAAAAAAAAATTACCGTTAACGGTTGAAAATGATAAAAAAGTTATAATAAATAATGTTACTAAATGCTTACTACGCATATTTTTTAACTATATCATCCTAAAAAAAAGGAAAAGACAAATGAATATAATTTAAATATAAATTCGTATATATATATTAATATACACGTACATATTGTTATTGTGTAATTTTCCTTTTTTTACCTATAATATTATTTTTATTATGTTGGTCGTATTATTTAATATATATATATATATTATTATATATAATATTATCTATTTATTATTATTATTATTTTTTTATTAAATTAAATCAAATAAAATCTAAAACCGAATATTAAAATACTATAGTATTCATATTATAAATATATTACTACAATATATCATATGAACATATATATATATAAATATAATTAAAAATTACTAAAAATTAAAGCATAGATAATGTATATGCATTATTATATAACGTATTCTTTTGTTAAAACACAAACAAAAATGTTACATAAAATTATTAAATAAAAATACTAAAATCTTAAAAATCTAAATCACATTAAATATATATATATATTTATATATATACATATAATTCATATATATATGTATATATTTTTTTTTAAAGAAAAATTATAAAAGTTTTGGTCAACACAAAAAAAAAAAAAATAAAAAAACAAATTATTATGAACGAAAAAACATGGGGGAATTAATTATACATAAGAAAAAAAAAAATTATAACACAAAAGTATAGCAAAAAGTTTTTTCTTCTTTTTTATCGTTTTTTTCATGTTTTCCTTTTTTTGTCATTTTTTATTCATGTTTCTTTTAATTTTCATTTCAATTGTAAATTTATTATTATTATTTTTTTCTTTTATTACTTTATTATGTATTATATATATATATATAATATACATATATATATATATATATTATATATACATATGCGTGAATAAATCTAAATACAGGTTTTTATTAAATTTAATATACATGTATTTTTTATGATAATATATATACACATATAAATATATGTGCTTAATTTTTATTTCTGCACTAAGGATGTATTATTTTAATTATTTTATGTTTAAAATAATATAATTCCCTAAAATGTATATGAAGTTTATACTAATAATATTATAATTTTTATTGTCTTTGTTTTAACAAAAAAAAAAAAAAAAAAAAAAAAAAAAAAAAAAATGGAAATTTATTAATATATATATATTTTTTAATGCACCAGTGTGCACCCTGGGTACATATTAATTTAATTAAAAATTAATATATTTATATATATATTAAATATTTATAATAATATATTGTATATGTTATTATAACATATTTATATTATATGAACATATTTATTTTAGGTTAAAAACAATGTTTATTATTTTTTTTTCTATTTCTTTTTCTTTTTTTTAATTTATACACGCTATTAATTTTTCGGGTATTGTATATATATAAGTCTATATATATATTTGTATACACATATCAAAATGTGTATATTAAACATTATAAATATAGTTCCCCCCCAAAAAAAAAAAAAAATAGTTCCATTCCTTTAATGTGTATATTAGCGCATATATATATATAATAATAATAATATAATAATTATATTTATACATATGTGTAAAAACAATGGTTTAATTATTATTTTTTTTTTTTTTTTGTAGAAGAAAATTATTATTAAGTACACAAATTAAGTTTATATATATATATATATATATATATACATATTAAATAATTTTGTTGTATAATTTGTAAGATATTTGTTTTCTTTTCCTTTCTCTACCTTTTATTTTTATTTTTTTTCTTTATATAAATATTGAATAAAAAGTCACACCATGAAAGTCTTAAATTTTTATTTTTTTCTTTGTTTTACATCATTTAATGCTAAAAATATTTGTACTGGAATTGTAAAAGAAGATATTAAAAGAAAAACAAAACAAAAAAAAAAACGTCAGGGAAACGTGATATAGATATATATTATCGCTTTTTATATTTATAATACATAAAAATTAAAGTGTTATGACTTTTAACCAATCTCTTATTTAATTCATTTATTAAAAAAAAAAAAAAAAAAAAAAAAAAAAACCCTAAATTGTGTAGTATAGTTATAAAATTATTTATACTAAAAAAAACAATATACTATATGTACATATATATATATATATATATATATTTATTTATTTATTTATTTATTTATTTATTTATTCATTTACTTTCAATTTATTATTTTTACTTTACTCATTTTGTTGTGATTATATATAAAATATTTTATTTGAATCCAATTTATGCTTATATATGAGCAAAAATTGTCTATAGGAAAAATATGAATAAAAATTTAACAATTATGAAAAATTTTATTTTGCTTTTAAATTTATTTATTTCATATACTTCAATATGTTATGATTAACATTATTATTTTATGTACAAACAAGTACAATTGAATTTATTAATTTATATAATACATACCGTTTAATTTATTTATTATTTATTTTGTGTATTAATTATTATATAAAAAAAAAAAAAAAAAAAAATATTTTTCCTTTATAATTCTTACAATATTTACATTTTCATATTAATCTATGTATTTTATCATTTTTTTAAATATATATATATATATATATATTTATTTATTTATTTATTCATTTATTTTATTCATGTTACACTTAATAAAAGTATTATATTATTTATTATATATGTATTACACCTTTATGATACTATTTTGAATTAAATAAAAAAACAAAGAAAAAACAAGGAATTAATTAATTAAAGTATTGATTAATATATACATATATTTTACTATTTATTAATTTGTAAATATTTCCTTTTCATTTATTTTATTAACTAAGATAATTTAATATTATACACATATATGTATATATATATATATGTATTTTTTTATTTTTTTTTTAATGCATACTATTTTGTTTGTATTTTATTTTATTTATTTTTTTATTATTACACACATTTAATAAAAAAATACATGTATTTTTTAACGATACCAAATGAAAAAAAAAAAAAAAAAATAAATAATAAAAATAAAGACAATTTTTAGAATATATTATATATTTATGTGTATTAATCTTTTTGTTTTATATATCTTTTACGTAGTCATAATATAAAATAAAAAGAACTTATATACATATAATAGTAAACGCAACTAGCTATATTCTACATGAAAAAAAGAAAAAAGAAAAAATATAAAACAAAAACTGTATATTATATAACAAGAAAAAATTAAAATATTACAAAATAATATTTTTCCGAGTATATTTTTATTTTTATTTGTAATTTATTAATTTGTTTATGTTTTTTTCTTTTTTCTCTTTTTTATATTATTTTATTTTTGTACAGATATCTTTAAAAAAATGCTAATGTATAATTTACATATAAATCATTAATCATTTATATGTAATAAGTGTATTATAATTTACATATTATAAGTCATAATATATTTTTTATTAATTCGCTAATATATATATATATATATATATATATATATATATATATATTTATTTATTTATATATTTATATATTTATATTTATATATGATGTACGAATTAAGCAATAAATACATGATTGATGTAAAAAGATGTATAAAAGTATATAGAACGTGTCTTATTTTACATGTCATTCTAGCCATATTACAATTGTTGACCCCTAGACCATTTTTGTTTCTTTCCCATTTAGTAGTTATATTTATTGGGATTGATTGCTTTTGTTCATATTTAACATTTAAGTATTTTTGTTTTACTGTTGTAAATATGATATGTGGAATTAGTGACTTTATATGGTTACTTTTCAAATGTATAGGTAAAAATAAATTTCAATGGTTAGATCCTCAACACTATTGGAAAATAATTAATATGGATAATATATTTCTTGAATTTTTATCAACATCATTACACTACATGATTGAAGATAAAGAAAGTGATGAAGAATCACCTCAAAATTTACAAAAGAAATATGAATATATTAAAAACTTTTTTAAATTATTACCAATACAAAAAAAAACATTTGCATGGAAAATTTATATTGAGCTATTTATAATTGTTATAGGAATATTTTTATATTTTATTGGATCATATATTAGTTGGCAGTTATATAAGTATTCTTTAAATTATAATCATAATGATCTTATATTTCCTAATTATCATTATGGTACTTTTCACGATGAAAATAATAAAAACAACCCTTCACCACAAAGTAATTTTATACCTTTTATTGGGCAGCCCTACAGAATATCTGACTTTCTAGAAAAAAATTAAATATCAAAAAAAAAAAAAAAAAAAAAAAAAAAAGCAAAAAGGAAAATCAAAGACAATGAATATATCTATATCTATATATATATATATATATACATTTGTTGTATTGGCTTATTTTTTTATAAAAATATGTGTATCATTTATGTTACATATATTACATGTTTTATATATATATTTTTATTTTATAGACATTATATATATATAATATATACATGTAAATTTTTATAACATATATAAGATTTTTTTAAATGTATTATATATACTGACACTCCTTATTAATTTTTAACTATATTTAATCATTTGATTACATTAGAATATTTTTTTGTTTTCATCATTTCTCTATTTATTAATTTATTGTTATTGTTATTTTATTATTTTATTATTTTATTTTATTATTTTATTATTTTATTTTATTTTATTTATTTTTTTTGTTTTTTTTTGTTTATCTTACATTTTCTTTTTTCATTATATTAAAAATTAAAAACGCAAAAAAAATTCCATTCCATTTGGATATTATAATAATATACTTATGTGTAAGTATATTTTTCTGATTATATTTTTCTTTTATTTTTTCACATATAACTTTTAATAATATGATTTTTAAAAATTGTAGATATATTTATAATATATTTCATTTCTTCCATACATATATATATATATATATATATATATATATAATTGTAAGTCATAATGGTTCTTTTCTTTACTTTCATTACGTTTAGTCAACATGATAAAAAAAAGAATAAAAAAGACATTGAATTATACATATGTAAGTAATTTTAAACTTATATATAATGAAAAATTCTTAAGTGTCTATTTTTTAATCGTTTTTATATATGTTCTCTTTTTAATATTTCCAAATGATATATTAAGAAAAAAAAACAAAAAAAAAAAAAAAAAGAATAGTAAGAAAAATCACTTATGTTATCAATTCGTAATTAATTTATTAATATCTCTATAACGTATATATAAAAAAATTACGATAATAAGCCCATGGGAACATATATTTAGATCTAATAAACATTATTTTATTTTTTTTCATTTGTAATAATAATTCATTTTGTAGATCAAAATAAATAGATTGAAATTCACATTTTATTGTTTATTTTTTAATATATATATATATATATATATATAATGTTAACTTACATTAATTATACATTCTATGTTTTAAAAAAATAAAGAAAAAATAGAAAAAAAAAAAAAAATATGGAAAAGGAAATTGCAGATGAACCCATTAGTTTAAAGTTTTGCTATGGGATTAATAATTCATTAAGTAGCGTACATATTGTAGAAAGAACAAATAAGAATAATGAACACAATAATGAAGACAAGAACAATGTTAAAAATATCAAAACTGTTGATAGTAATAGGAGAGATGACCATGCCTATGATGAAAATATATACCCTTTTAATAATAACGTTGAAAAAAACAACACTAAACATATAATTTACAGCTCAGATAACAATATTGTTTTGTTAGACGGAAAAAAACAAATATTATTTAGAGGACATTTCAATAAAATTTCAAACGTTATAAAAAGTTATAATAATGAATACGTTCTTTCATGTGATAAAGGATTGAATTCTTTCATAATATTATGGAGAATAAATGACACTTCCTTTTTAGATCCCATAAAAAAATTTTATTATAACAGTGCAGAAAATGAAAAAAAAAAAGGAACACATACATATATCAATAAAAAGAAAAATCAGGATGAATCTGATATTAATCAATTAAATGATAGTACAATAGACAATATTCCAGAAAATGGTGATTCTATAAATGATAATCTAGGATACGAATGTATAGATATAAGTCATGACAATAGATATATATGTGCATTAACCGAAGAAAAAATATATATCAAATCAAATACAAAGTATCTTGATGAAACAGGAGAAAAGGGAAAAAATGAATCTAAAACAAAAAATAAACAGGGTACATTAATTAAACGAAATAAAGGGAATAAAAAAAATGATATTTATTTTCAATATATTATAATTTTCGATATAAATTCGATAGATCATCCTATAGTATGTACCGATAAAATATTTGGAAAAGACAAACAAACAAAAATTAGATTTAATAAAAAATATGAAATAATTTCTAATAGTTCATCTAAATTATATATATATAATTTTGAAAAAAAATATAGACAAATAAGTCATTATAGTCCTTCATTATATAAAAGTAATAAAATTAATGAACAATTCATTTTTACAGATTCATGTTTTGTTGACAACACTACAACATTATTAACAGGTACTACAAATGGATACATAATCGTTTGGGATTATAGTTCTATATTTATAAATAAAACAAAACATAATATTAAACAAAGGGAATATCAAAAATTTTTAGAAATTTCGAAAAATGTATCAATTAATATTCTTCATAGTTATGGAGATTTTATAATCCTTGGCTTAAGTGATGGTAGTGTGAAAGTATTTGATAAAGAGTTAAAATGTTATGCTTGGTTCGAAAATAATCATATAGGTTCTATTAAATCAATATCCTTTCAATTATGTGATTTTAAAAATGATTTCTTTTTATGGAAACCTTTCATTATATTTTCGGATAAAAATATTATTAAAAAAATATATCCAAATAGTTTTAATAATCAAAAGAATACTACAAATCAAGATCAAGATTTCTTATATAAGACAAATTATGATTCTCAGTATGTACATACACACACATTTAATGATTCTGTTCCTGACAAATATTACAAAAACAAGGACGACTTGTATATAAATAAGCATCGTACACATAAAGAAAAATCAATTCTAAATATAAATGACAGTAAGGTATTTTCTGAGGAAAGTAAAGAATCTACCAGTATAAATAATAGTAAAGAGTATAAGAAAACATATATGGATACTCAAAATATAAACGAAATTAATTATATATCATCTAATCAAATAAATAATACACCGACTAATAGAATAGTTTTACAATTTAACAGCTCTAGAATAAGTTGTATTTGTGTTAATCCAATTAACAATGAAAATATAATATATATAGGAAATGAAAATGGATTAATTGAGATATTTGATTTTGAGAAGAATGAAAAAGTACATAGCATATATTTAAAAGATAAAGAAATTGTATCTATGATTTTTACTAATAATGGTAAAGTTTTGTGTATCGGTTGTAAATGTGGCTTTGTTCATTTAATAAATTCAATTACCTTTGAAATTTTTTTTAATAGTAAAGATATGAAATACGAAATTAAATATTTATATTTTAGTGAGGATGATAAAATATTTATTTCTTCTGCAATACATGCAAATATTATAATATATAAAAATGATAGTGAAGATACATATGACTGGAAATATGCATATAAAATTAGTAACAAAAATAATAATAATAATATAATATTTAATGACTTACATATAGTAACACAATTACCTACTGAACATATATATAATATTGTAGCAATAACAGATAATCGTTATATCATTTTTCATTATTATAACTTCAAAAATAATACAGTAAATATTTCTTATATGAATATCGAACAGATTTATGTACCAACTTGTATTTCAGGAAATTTATATTTTTATAATAGAAATATTATATGTATATGTAATGATGGATCTAAACTTAGATATATGGATTTAGAAACAAAAAAAATAATAAAAACTATACATCTACCATTTAAAGAAAAAAAAGTTCAAAAAATGTTACCCCTTGTAATGAATGAAGATAAATATAATAACAATAATATTTTTGATAAAGACAATGACCAAAATAACACAATAAAATATAAAAATCATTTTGATAAAAAAAATATTTTTTTATTTGTATTAAATGAAAAAATGATTGTATTCACACAAACACCAATAGATGCGAATTGTTTGAGATATATAGGAGGAATTATATGTAGTGGAAATATAAAAGATGTTATATCTAAAAAAAATAATATATTTATATTAAGTAAAAATAAAATATTCTATTATCAAATTCATACAAATATATTAAAAAATAGTATAGATATTCAAAATAATAGTTTACAAACTTTTATTGAACAAATTGGAGGTACAAAAAGTCCTATGTATAATCAAATAATGGACTCATTCTATTATTGCGAAATTCAAAAAAATAAATATGAAAAGAAAAAAGAGAAATATAATATTAAAAAGTTGTTAAATATTTTATCTATAGAATATATATTTGCATCTATAAACATTTTCTTATCTAAATTTGAAATACAAAATATAATACAAGAGTATCATTTTTATTATAAATACGTCATAAATTTATTAAAGCAAAATAAGGATTCAATAAATCATGTAATTAATGTACAAGATGGACAACTCATTAATTTTAAGACAGATAATGATATACTTCTCAATAATATGTACTTTTTGCAAACAAATCACACAAAAGGTAAAACAAAATAAAATAAAATAGTAATAATAAATATGCAATAATATATTAATATATATATATATATATATTTATTTATTTATTTATCTATCTATTTATTTTAGACATTTCTGGACGAAATATCTCAATTTCTGAACAATACATTTTAGCTAAAAACTCTATGTCAAAAAATGTAAAAAAAGAAGACAGTGATTTATATACAAATAATATAAACCAAATTAATCATATCAACAATATGAAGGAAAACCAAGAGGAATTTAAAAATACAGATATTACTAAAGAGTGTGAAAATATATATTTCAATATTAATGCATTTATTTATACATATTTTAATTATATAACGGAAGAAAATACAGATACTGAAAAAATTATTGAAGATATTATAAATTATTGCAAAAATGATAATAAAAAAGAAAAATTGTCATTCAGTGATCTTCTAAATATATTAAATAACAATGGAGAAATTATGGACCATATGGAGTTTAAAAGAATATTTCAAATTTTTACAAAAAATGATGAATCATTTGAAGAAAATGATTACTTAAATGTGGATATATTGAAAGAAATGCTAGAATAAATAAATGAAATATATACATAAAAAAAAAATATATATTAAAAAAAAATATAAAAAAAATATAAAAAAAAATACTTGTAATTATTAAATATCCCTTTTTCATAAATTTGCATTGTTATCCCTTGGAATTTCTATATCTGTAGTAAAATCATACTCAATTGTTGGTATGACCCCAGATATAAATTTTAACAAAAACAAGAGATACAAATCATGCCTAAAACGAAATACATACATATACACATTTATTCTCTCTTTTATTCTTTTTGTTACATAAGAAAAAATATATATATATTTTTATTTTTATTATTATTTTCACATTATCACATTTCTGTTATATTATTTGTTTATTACCTTGGTTCTTTTTCTTCACTTATCCAATTATTAACAACATTCAGAATTGCCTCTGCATGCCTTAAAAATAAAAGCATTAAAAATAATTATAATCAAAGAAAGAAGGAAAGAAAAGAAAAAAAATTACACGATGCACATTTAAATAAAAAAACAAAAATAGATTTCTTAATTACTTGCATGGATGTATAGAAGCTGTCATAACACCAGTACACGGATGAGGATCATACTAAATTAAAAAAAAAAAAAAAAAAGAAAAAAAAAAAAATATATTTTTTGATATATTCTTCTATAAGTAGGATACTAGCAAAATACAATCATATAACATTATAAGAAATACAATATTATTTTTATCTTTACTGTGACTGTTTTATAACTATAATCTGATAATATATCCTCAAAAATCTCCTCTGATTTTAAAGGATCTCCATTCTATAATTAAAACAAAAAAATATATTATATAAAAAAGTGTATAGATGGATACATGTATATATATATGTATATATATATATATATATATATATATATATGTATACCTCATTATATCCAAAGAGCCATATGCGAGGTGTTTGATAATATTTATCGTACGTTATACTAACATCATACGTACGTATTTTCATAAGATCTATATAAACAGATATATATATATATATATATAATAATAATATAAAGGATTTGAACAAATGAAACATATTATATAAAGCTTTTACATATTTAAACAAGTATAGTTTTTAAATTTTATATATCAAATTATTATAATAAAATTATGTTAAAAAGAATTACTATCATGCAATATATTCTTTGAGTAACAACTTGTACTATTTATTGATGCAGGATCATGCTCCTATCAAAATAAAATATATTAATATGTAAATAAATAAATAAATATATATATAATTCATTTAACATTATACTATAATTATTGTTTCATTATATTTCTGATATTTTTATTTTACTTTAATAAGGTTATTTTCCATATAGAAATTGTTTATATCAATTGCTTCATCGCAATTATCGTCTTCTTCTTCCTCTTCATAATTATAAATCTGTTAAATTTTATATGAAATAAGAACATATATATTATAAATCGTTTATCATATTTTTTTTTTTTTTTTGTTTTTTTTTTGTTTTTTTTTTGTATCCTTTTGTACATTTTTGTCATTCATCGTATAGTCAATATTAGGTAAATCTACCAAAAAAAAAAAAAAAAAATTTAGTTATATTATAAAAATGTATTAATTATAATATTTAATGTATTTATTCAAAAGATATGTTGATGAAATTAATAGATATATATTCTTGTAATATGGAAAATAACATATTATTTATCATTACATTCATATATATCTGTGGGATTGTTATCTTCTTCATAACTTGGGAGTAACCATTCATTATCTACAATTTTCTATTTAGGATAAAAAAATTAAAAAAATTAAATTATACATAAATATATAAATAAATAAATAATTAAATATATATATATATATATTTATTGGTATATTACCAAATCGTGGACTATATTTTTTAGGTCTTTTATGCGCTGTTTACATGGGATATTTTTGGTAATTAAAAACTGTTTTTTTTCTGGTAAATATGGTACTACCCTATCTTTATCAGCTTCTTGCCTAAAAAATAATGAATAATTTATATATGGATATACAATTAAGTATATTAAAACCTTTCACAACGACATACGATTTTGCTTCTATAATATTATTCCCATATCTACATAAATTTTATTAATCTTTTTTTTTTTTCTTTTTTTTTTCACCATTCCCATGTTTTAAATTTATACACTAAAAAGTCTCCAGAATCAACAAATTCTGAGGGAGTTAAAGTACCTAAATTATAAATAATTTTCGTTCATATATTGAAATAATTTTGTTCTTATATTATAAATACTTAATCTAAGTTATAAATGATTACTATTATATACATGCCATAATTTATAACTTTATAATAAATAAACATGCATACCTACATAAATATATATATTTTATTAAGAAATAATATATTTATTTTTTATATAATTATACCATTTTGAATAAAAGTAGATGTATTATTAACTGTTTTAAAATATGAATACAGCTTTCGGCAAGTATCTCCTATTTTGTGTTTTACATTTATTTGGTCACTCATTTTATAATTGAAAATAAGGAAACTTCTTTCTATTTTCTTTATTAAATATGAATATAAAATTGTAATAATATATAATAATAAATTAAATATATATATATATATGTCAGACCATTTTTTATTTACTGCAAAATGTAAACATGTTTATTTATATTTCATTACATATATACATAATATTTTAAATAACGAATTAATGGTGGGCTAAATATTTACTATATGAACAACCCATTTACATTTAATAATTAATATTTTATTTTTACACAATAAAAAAAAAAATTGTACATATGTATATATATATATATATATATATATATATATATATATCAATATTGTTATTATAATATAAAAAAATAAAAAAAAGACGTCAGCTTTGTATAAATTAAAATTATAATTTTTTGAAAATATGAACCATTTTTAAAATATTTCTCCTTTTAAGACTAATAAAAAAAAAAATTTAATAAGTGAATATACATAAATTGAAAAGCTTAATATTTAAAAGAATAAATTATATTAAATATATATTATGATCATTTATATATTTATTTATTTTTTTTTTTTTTTTCTTATAATTACATTTGTTATTGTAATATATAGAGAAATATTTAAAATATTCCCTTAGCAAAATTTATTTTCTGTTCAATTTTAGTTTCGCATAATATAAATTTACACAAAAAAAAAAAAATAAAAAAAAAAAAAATAAAAAAAAAAAAAAATAAATAATAATATTATATTATGTATATTGTTTATTTTATTTTATTGTATTATTTTTTCCTTCTTTTTACTATATGATAACAGAAAAAAATTTTATATATAAATTGTTCAAAAGTGAAGAAAATTTTTTTAATTTTTTAAATAACATGAAATTTCCCTTTTACTAGTATTATCTTATTTTTATTTATTTGATGAGTATTATTAATTTTTTCTTTTAAGCCCATACGTAATAATTTATTATATATTATTATATTATATATATATATATATATATTATATATATTTTATATATGTATAAGTAATGACCTTATTTAAAATATATAATATATAATAATATTTTACTTATTAATATTTAATTATTATATATAATATATATACTATTTGTAATTATACTTTATATGTTGAATGCCATTTTTTCATATATTATAATTACAAATTTACCTATAAATAAAAATAGAAGAAAAAAAAATAGCCACATATATTTAATATATATATAATTTATATATTAAATTTTAGAATAAAATTTTCATTTATATATAATTTATTCTAATATATTATATATATAATTATATATAATCATTTTTATATTTATATATAAATATTTATTTATAATATTATATCATTTTATTTATGCTTTTATATAAATTATGTATTTAAAAATAAAAGATGTTACATTTTAATTTGTAAAATGATATAAACGTAATAGATCCATAAATTTAAAATAATATTTTAAACCTTTGAATTTATATATTATTATAATATATATATATATATATAATAAAAATCGAAAGAAATGAAAAGGATTGTTATGAGGAATATTTATAAAAATATTATTATATAAAAAAATAGAACTTTTAACGTTGAGTATATTTTCCTGTACCAAAGATATATCCAAATATATATATATATATAAATATATATAATTCTACGAAAGTTTAAAAATATTATTACATTTTTTTATAGCTATTTTAATTATATAAATTTGAAATAATTTTCGTTTCATAAAAAAAAAGAGCAGAAAAATTTTATACGAGTTTATTTTTTTTATTAACTTTCAGAAAAGCAGATACATTGAAAAATAAAATATATGTAAATATTATAGCTTTTGCTTTAACAATCCATAATATTATAATATAGCCAAGTGAATACACATATAGTAAGGATTGGAAGAAAAAAGATGTAGGGGGTAATAAAATATTTCCGATTCTGAGTTTATAAGTATATATATAAGAACAATTATGTGAAAAATTAATCAAAATATATATATATATATATATATATTATTTCATTTTTGTTCATACAATTTTTTTTTTTTTACCATTATGGTGTATTTTAATAAATATATCAAAATTTTTTTTTTTTTTTTTTTTTTTTTTTTTGACAACCAAGATATAATATTTTTTGTATGTCTGAATATTATAATATTTTTTCCTCTATTTAAAATTTGAACATTTTTAACTGACTTAATTCTTAAATTCTGTATGTATATATATATATATATATATATATATATATATATATATATATATATATATATGTATATATATTCTTTTTTTTAATATTATATTAAAAATAAAAATTTGACATGAAACAGAACAAAATAAATATTGTAATATAACTTATAAAGAAAAAAAAAGGAAATAATAATATGAAAAAAGAACATAAAAATATATATAAATATATCTTTATATATATTTTGTTTATATATTTTATCGTAAAATGTATATGGAAAAAAAAAAGTATGAACAATGGAAAATATTTCAATAGAGAATGTTAAAGTCAATGAAATTTATAATAAAAAAAGGAAACAAAACGTAGGTCAAAAAAAAAATGCAAATAATAATGAGATGATAAATACGTCCACAGATATAGCTATATCTGGTGAAAATTACCAACCTAAAGAATTAATAAAAAAGACAAAAAAAAAAAGTAAAATATCAGATACAGAAAATATGAAAATTTCTAAAGAAAATGATGAGGGGAAAAATAGTTTATCATTAAAACGTCAATTAAAGAAAGGAGATAATTTAGATATTGTTGATAATTATAATTCTATTAATAATAATGAAGATGAAAAACTTGAAGATATATTAAATAAGGATAATAAAAAAAAAGATGATACAAATAATATTCTAATAGTTAATAATAATAATAATAATAATAATAATAAATTGAATAGTATGTTGCCTCAAGATAACAGTGATGACAATAAAAGATTAGATATTTGTAAAGATGGTAATATAAATAGAAATAATGAAAATATAAAGAAAAAAAATAATAAAGAAATTATATCCGAATTAAAGAATACTCTTAATATTGTTGAGAATTCAAATGCACAACATAATATTGAAGGTTTAAATAAAGAAGAAATTAACATGCTTGATTCATGGTATTTTGCTAATAAGATGAAAATTATTCCATACTTATTTGACGACAAACCTATACATATAAATTTATTGAATTCATTATATATGTTACATCCATATTTTAAAAACCATAAAACAAAAATTATAATATATTTAAGGTTTGTAAAAAATAAATATCAAAATATTATTAAGAAGAATAGTGAAAAATATAACAATGAAACAATAGAAATCGAATGTAAGGCAACCATGTTAAAGATATTAGGAAATAAAATTGAAAATTTTAAAGATATACAATATATGGATAAAGTTATTACGTTAATACAAAATGAAAATTCTTATATTAATATGAAATATATTTTCCACTTTATTTTAGATGTATCTAATGATTATATAATATATGAAAATTTTTTACAACAAAATGGATTATTATGTATAAAAAATATTTTACATAATATTGCTGAGAAAAAGATTATAAAAAAAAATATACCTTTATTAATCATATTATTGAACTTTTTGAAAAATTTAAATATTAATCTCAATCATTTAAAAACTACCCTTATCGGCGTACCTATAAATTTTATAGCAAGGAATAGAATAGATGAACAAAATAATTTGGATTACGTTACAGATAATAGCAAAGTTCAGCAATTAGCAAAAGAATTAATAAATAAATGGAAATTAATTAGAGACCACGCCTTAAATAATAATAACAGTAATAATAATAATAATTATTATGAAAATCAAAATGATCAGAATGGAAAAAAGGAAATTGTAAATATTAACAAAGTAGAAAAAGATATAGAAGAAGCACAAAAAGAAAATACAAATAATAATAATACATATAACAATAATAATAATTTTATGTCTA
Source organism: Plasmodium billcollinsi (assembly GCA_900257145.2). Lineage (NCBI taxonomy): Eukaryota > Apicomplexa > Aconoidasida > Haemosporida > Plasmodiidae > Plasmodium > Plasmodium billcollinsi. Next base: position 438,371 of record LT990238.1, read on the forward strand.
ATATGATTAATGCTACAACAAATCATCATATAAACATTTTAAATGATAATAAACCAAAATCAAATAAAAAATCATCTAATTCGGTTTCAAAAAATGAAAATAAAAATATCATGCTTCAAATTATTGATAATATAAATGAAGAATATGAAAAAAAAAAAAAACGACATTTGGAATATAAAAAAGCCAAAATTGAAGGTAAAATTAAAAAATTTAGTGCTCTAAAAAATAGTACAGAAAAAAAAAAAAAAAAAGAAAATCTATTAATCAATTTAAGTAGCGATAACTTGATTCGTCCCCATAGTGATAATAATAATAATAGAATTCATTCTAACCCTATAATTAATAATAATATTTTGTCGCATAATATGAATGGCATGGATTATAATGATATATATTCCAGTGATAGAAAAAATTATAATAATAATAATGTTAATAATGAACATTTAAGCAGAGATATATATAATGATGGAATGGCGAATTCGTATAATCATATGAACAAAAATGTTAATTCACAAAATTATACAAGGGTGAGAGATCATTCAATGGATTCTCCAAACTATATGAATAAATATAATATGAATAATAGACCTAATTCAAACGATGTATCAACAAATAGGCAACCCTTTTCTCAGTACGGTCCAATAAATACACCACCACCCATAAATAGAAAAAATTCTCACAGTAATAATAATAATAATAATAATAATAATAATAATAATAAATATATTAATGATAATTATTATAATAGCACTAGTATGATTCCTAATAAATATAGTCCAGATGGCAGATATTCACCATCCCACCTTCCCACAAAACAATTTCAGAATGAAAAATATGGTAACTTTCCTCCACATATAAATGATCCTTTAATAAATAAAAATAAATATGAGAAACATAATTATAATCCTTCGAGTCGTCATACGTATGACAGAAAAAGTAATGAAAAGAATTATAAGCCATCCAAATTTTCAACAAAAAGAACAAACAAATTTTCATATGATGAACCATCATTTGATAATAATATAAATGTAAAGGATGAAAAACAAAATATAAAAGATCCCTTTGAATATTATTCTAATAATAATATGCAGAAGGAACCGTATAAAAATAATAAAAAATTAGAAATAGAAAATATAAGAAATCTACTCAATAATAATGTAAATATGTCTTCACAGCAATATGATAATAATGATATAAATGAACAAATGAATACACAAATAATGAAGGATGATAACAATTTTAAAAATTCAAGACAAAGGCATATCAAGGAACAGTTTGAAAGTCTCAATTTATTACTAAACAGCAGTAATAATAATACTACTACTACTAATAATTATAATAATAATAATAATAATATGGATGAACCATTAGATAGTTCTTTAGATGATATTTTTTCATTTTTTAAAAAGTTTGAAAATGCTCAAGAAAATTATCAAATTAATACAAGTGATTTTATTTATCCATCTAGTATATTTCAAGATAGTGAAATAAAAAAAAATGATATCATCATAACATTTAAATATGTTAGTCATGGTAATATTCCAATATATATAAAATATAATACAACATCAAATAAAAATATGATCAACACAAAATTTTCAAATAATAATTATCCAAACGAATTAAATAATATGGAACCATATAATAATAAAGATCGAGATCATATTATAAATAATTCAAATCAAAATTTTAATATATTACCATTATCTGAATTATTTCATCAGTCAAACATAAATGAATTAAAATTGCCTCCTATCATGCCACCTATATTACCTAATTTAAATAATTCACAAAATATTATACCACCTATAATGTTTCCTTATAATAATTCTAATGATTATGCTAATGAAAATACAAATATAAATTGTGGATTTTCATCAGATAATATTTCGTATAACAATAAGAGCTCAATAAATGAATTTGTTAAAATTTTTGATGAGGGCATCCAAAAAATTTTACTTAAAAATAAAGACGTAATAAATATATATGAAAAGAAATATATAAAATAAAAAAATATATATATACATTATTTTTGTATGCCTCTAAAATAAATATGAATATATGTATTATATATATATATATATATATATATATTAATGTATAAATTTTTCTTTTAATAGTTAGCTAACTTGTTAATGAATAAACCAGACGTTGTACAAAAAATGTTGAAAGGACCACAATACATTAACGTAAGTTTATATCAATTATTACATGGAATATATATATATATATATATATATATATGTGTGTGTGTGTGTACATCAATTTTAACACATTCATTTATTTATTTATTATAATTTTTTTTTTTTTTTTTTTTTTTAGGAGGCCTTATCCACTTTAGAGAACGAATTAAAAAATTGGAATATATAATAATGAACCATATTATATAGAATATATAATTTATATACAGATATCCATTTATCTTTTTAAAATACGTTTATTTTTATATATGTATATTATTTAAAAATATAACATATTTATTTATTTTATTTTATTTTATTTCATTTTAATTTTTAATTTTTTTTTTTTTTTTTTTTGTATTACAATGATTATTTTTTTCATTTTCTATTTCCCTTCATTTTTAACTATTTGTAAATGTTTATAAACAAATAAAAAATTATATAAAATTATATCAATAATTGATATTTAAATAAAATATATTACAAATAATTGTAAAATTTTATGTACACATATTTATATAATAAGTAATGTGCTTTTCTCACATATGAATAAGTTTTTATTATCAGTTTTGAAAAAACAAAAAAAAAAAAAAAAAATTACAAAAAATTAGAATCTTTTTTTTTAAAATATGGAATAATAAAAAAATAAAACGAATAAAAATGAAATAAAAAAAAAACATAAAATACAAACATATAACTATTAAAATGTATATATTATAAATGTGTTATAATTTCTTATAAAATAATATATTATCCATACACTCAATTATTTCTTTTACGTTTTTTTTTTTTTTTTTTTATTTCTTTTTTATTATGTCACTAAATTATACTCTCTTCCTATTTTCCTTTTAATCGCCTTATAATAATTTCTCATCCATACTTTGATTAGAATTTATTGAATATGAATTAATTTTCTTATTCTCTTCTTCCATTTGTATATTACTTAATAATTCAGTATCCTCCATTTTACAGAATTTATCATCTTCCTTATTATCATCCTTATTACCCTCCTTATTATCATCCTTCTTATATTCCTTATTATCATCCTTATTACCCTCCTTATTATCATCCTTCTTATATTCCTTATTATCATCCTTCTTATATTCCTTATTATCATCCTTCTTATATTCCTTATTATCATCCTTATTATATTCCTTATTATCATCCTTATTATCATCCTTATTATCTTCCTTCTTGTTCACGTTTTTATTTTTGCTTTCTTCCGTTAGCAAAATTTTACCATTTTGATCAAAATTTTGAATATCTTTTTCTAACTCTTCATTAAATTGTTTAATAAAAATATCTTCAACCTTATCATATCCTATTTCTTTTATTTCTTCTACAATATTTAGATCAATTAATTTTTTTAAAGTATTATAATTTTTCGTACTTCCAATAGTATTCACTTTATCAAATATTTTTTCACATTCAACCGCTTTATCATAATCAGGAAAATATTCAGGATTTTCTTCAGGATTTAACAAATTGACTGGTATATTAGGGTAGACTTTATTTAAGTGTTCTTTCCATTTCTTTAGTATGGTTGGTAGTAAGGATGGTTTGTATACTCTTGAAAAGAATGCAGCATAAGCAAAATTATTATTCGATAATAAGATATGTACACATTTATTAATTTTATGTAGTAAGAAATAACAAATAAAAGCAATATTAAATTTTTGGTGATTTAAACACATTTGTCCTAATTCTTTTATTCCTATTTTATCGCCAAGTGTTGATAAAATTATTAATAATGAAGAAAAGTCATTTGTTTTTTTATAACAATATATAGCCATAGGTATATCATTATATACTAAAGCGGTATCTCCTAATTTTTTATATTTATTATGTACAAATGAATCATTTTCTTTTCTTTCTAATTCATTAATGATATCTACACATAATTGTAAATTTCCGATTGATAAAGATAGTTCAAATTTCTTTTCTAAATCATTACAAATATTTAATGCTTTATTTTTATATCCCATTTTTTCTAAGAATAAACTTAATTTATTATATAAAGATTCTGGTATATTTTTCATAATATTATCTGCTGCAATAAAATCTTGACCCATTATATATTTCTGATATTGTAGATAAGTTATTGGTAAAAAGAAACTATAAAAATTAAAATTTTTATCTAATAAAAATATACGATCATATTCATATACATAACCACAAATGTATAAATATTTATCAATATAAGCATATATATCAATAAATTTCTTAGTATAAATATACAATCTTAAATTTTTGGATACATAAAGAAAACTATCATAAATCCATATACCACTTTCTATTGATTCATTAATTTCACTTTCTAACTGGAAATAATTTTCTTCATCCATTTTATTTTCTTTATGTTGTGGATGATTTATATTTCTATTTTGTACCCCCATCAATTCAATGCTTCCATTATTATTATTATTATTATTATTATTATTTATGCTATCATTATTTTTGTTTATATTATCTTTTGATAAGTTCCCATCAGAATTCAAATAATTTAATATATATATACTATCTTCTGTTGATAAAGCTACATAAGTACCAGAATCATTCCAAAACACATTTTTCACATTAATGTCAATTTTTCTTATTAAAGAATAATCACTCCAATCATAAAAACAAATAAAATTATTTGACTTAACACCTAATAAGTATCCTCCAAATAATTGCGTTATGGTATATGGTGTTTGAAAGGTATGATGAGATGTAAAGTCTTTATATATACTTACTTTATTTCCCTCATCTTTTATAGCATAATCTCCTGTATGAGACCATACAAAAAAAGAGCTTTTTCCATATGCTTTATTTCTTAATACTTGAGATGTATATATATTAAATTCATGATGTCCATTTACACATATAAATCTTCCACTTGGATGGAATGATACATTAGTTGGATAAAAATCACAATTTCCTAATTCTTTTTTATTTACTTTATATATGTCTCCATCATTATAATTTTCTTCTTGTACATTTTGTAAATTAATAATATATATATCTGTATTCTTTATATATATAATTTTATTTTTAAACATTGTATATATAGGAACATCTGAACCTATTTGTATAACAACTAAACCTTCATCATAACCTATACATAAATCATTCTTTGTCTTTTTAGCACATAAGGACCAACATCTATCCATGTTATAATTTAACGTGCTCTCTAATTTAAACATTGAACTATTCCATATCTTTACATTACAATCTTCAGACGAAGAAAGTATAATTGGCAAATTACTATGATATATTACACAAGATATATTTTGTGTATGCCCACTTAATACTTGTATACATTGCTTTGTATGATAATCCCATATACGAATAGTTTTATCATCACTACCACTAATAATATAAGATGTTTCTCCAGAACATGAATAATCTATACAATTAACACCTTTTGTGTGACCAGATAAAGTAAAATGAGGTTTTGTTACTACAGATGTATTGTTTTGTACACCCCATATTTTAATAGTTTTATCCAAAGAAGCTGAAGCAAATATATATGTATCTTTAGGATTAAATTTACACATCATAACATAATGAATATGATTTTCAAACGAACATAATTTCTCAAAATTATTTTCATAATCATATAATTTTATAGTCATATCATCTGAACTTGTTAATATATACGGTAAAGTCTGATGAACTTCAATATATCTAATATAATCTGTATGATCTTCGAAAGATTTTATCTTTTCAAAAGTATTATAATTATAAACTCTTATAGTCATATCATCACCACCACATATTATCCATTGTTTTTTCTCAATAAATTTAGCACATCTTATAGGAAATACAGAAACCTCAATATTCTTTATTGTATTCTGATTGACATAATCAAATATAACTAACTTACCACTATATAACGAAGCTAATATCCAATTCTCACTCTCATGAATATCAACACATTTCACTTTACCAATCCGTGAATTTAATTTCTTCTTTATATCTAAATTAAGTGGCATTTCTTAAAATAAAAAAAAAATAAAAATAAATAAAATAATATATATATATATATATATATATATATAATTGTTAAATGGTCAATTTGATAATATCACTTAAAATTAATACAATACAAAATAAAATTCAAACATTAAAAAATATATTGTATATTTATAAATTCATATTAAAATCATTTTCCTTTTTATATTTATATTATATATATATATATATATATATATATATATATATTATACATATATTTCTATTATTTTTTTATTTTTTATGTATCCCATAAATATCATAAAATATGAGAAACATTATAAATTCATAATTGCATAGTTTTAATTTCATATGAAAATAAATAAATATGAATATATCATAAATATATACATTTATATATTTATATATATATATTATATTTTAAATATATCCTAAAAGATATTTAATAAAAGAATTCTTTCATAATATATTTTTTATTTTATATAAACAAAATAAAAAAATAAAATATAATAAAAAATTAAATAAAATAAAATAAATTTTAATAAAAAAATAGGAACATTTATATTATATATACATTTTATATATTTCATATAAAAAAATATTTATTATTAATATTATTATATATCTACATTACTTTTATATAAATTAATAATAATTTTAAAAAATATAATATATCAATACATTGTATGATCAATATTTTAAAAATATATAATATATATAATTATATTTTTATTTCTAATATATATTTATATATAAATAATATATGTATGTTTTATATTATAAATATATAATATATATATATAATATATTTATATATATTTCTTATATATAAAACAAATTATATTGATTTTTTATAAAGGCCTCGAATAATATATTAAAAAAAATATCAAGTATATTATATATATATATATATATAACATTTTTATATACATAATATTTTTGAAAAATATATGAAAACATAAAATATTATTTTAAAAGATTAATATATATAATTTTTTTTTTAAAAATAATAAAATATACCAAAAAAAAAAAAAAGAAACATTAAATATAATTAAAAAGAATACATTTATATTTCGATTTGTTCTATAATTTAATATTGTTTTGATAAAAATCTGTTTATCACATTTTTAAGAAAATAAGAATAATATGAAAAATAATATATTATATATATATATATATATATATATGTAACATTATTTCTTTAAGATGCCATTAAGAATGGACATTGAACATTTATTTTTCTTGATTATTTAAAAAAAATATGTCCTCACAATTTAATATATATATATATATATATATATATATATATATATATATATTTTATTTGATACTTAAATAAAATTATTGATATATTAACATTAAAAGACTTCAATTAAAAATTGATAAATACAGAAATATATATTTTAAAAAATGATATGTTAATTATAGTTCCAATATATATATATATATATATATATATAATAAAAATATAAAGTCTTTTAAATATTGTAAATGATAATTTTATTATAACTGTCACATGATTTATATTATATTTCAATGAAAAAAAAAAAAAAAAAAAAAAAAAGTACACACATATATAATTATGTTTATTATAAAGAATAATATAAATTATTATAATGCCAATGTCATTTATTATTTTCCACTTAAAAATACATATAACTTATATTTACTGATGTACAACAATACCTTTTTTATATTATATTAATATATTTTAAAAAAAATTTATTAAAATAAAAAAATATAATTTTTATAAACGTATCATATTTATGTATTTTACTTTATATTAAATAAATAATTAAATAATTATACATATATATTTCTACTTTGATACATTTAATTAAAAAAAAAATAAAGAATTAATATAAAAACATTTTAAGCTATTTAATGAATAACAAATTTTTTTTTTTTTTTTTTTTTTTTTTTTCATGCATTAGAATGGCTCTTCTACATTTATGTTTTTTTTTAAAATAATATATGTTGGTATGTGAATTAATAAATTCTTTTAATTAACAAATATTAAAAGATCATTTCTTAGATATTTATTTTATAATCTGTAGGAATTTATTTCTTTCATTTTTTTGATTTACGTCTTTGTATTAATATACTTTTAAAATATTTTTATCATTACATTTATTATAACTTGTTTATAATTATTACATTTTTCTCTTCCTCTTAAATAGCCTAAACCGATTCTATATATATATATATATGCAATCTGAAAGAAAAAAATGATATACATATTCTTGTATGTATATTTAACATTTTAACATATATATATTAATATTATAAATATGTGCAACATATTTTCCTACCTATATATATGTATACTTTGTTATATAAAAACATAAAATATATATAGCATGAATAGTGTTTCATTTTTCACGGTTTTTCCTTCTATACAAGAAAATAAAAAATTATATAAAAGTTCATAGGTACACATATATTTATAGATATAACCAATATAAATAAAGCAATATAAAAAAAAAGGGGGGAAAATGATTCCCTCATTCATATAAAAAAGGAAATAGTCTATATCATTAATGATCATATTATAATCATCTTTCTATTGAATAAAATATAAAAATGAAATAATATAATATACATATATTTATATATATATATATATATATATATATATATATATATTAAACTATTTTGTCTATTATTTATATTTGTTTCATGTGGACATTTATAAAATAAATAAGAATGTTTTTAGTAATATTTATAAAAGGTATATTATAGTATACGACAAAAAATATGTAGTGAATATATGGATAATGAAAACATACAAAATATAGAATTTAAAAATTTGTATAAAAAAATATGAACATTTTAATAATATAAATAATATAGATAACTTGTTATCATGTAAAGTGAATAAGAGTTTTAATAACTGTAGACATGTGAATCCTATAAAGGATAAATATAATAACAATTATGATCATTTAGATGAAGTATTTAATAAAAATAAAAGAGAAGAAGCTGAATTGGTAAATAGCTATTACATTAATTTTTTAAACAAAAAAAATATATATGGTTTTGCAAATACAGATAAAACATATTATGATAATATACATATAAAATGTCGAAGAAACAACATTAATCCTAGTGTTAATACAAAGGAATGTAAAATAAAAAATAAAAAGGAAAATATGATAATTATGAAAAATTTGTTAAAAAAACTTTCATTCAATCTGTTTTAATACAGGACTTTTTATAATATAAAATATGTGGTATATATTTTTATAAAAATCCTCAATTTATATCTAAAAGATTAGCATATATTTCCTTATTCATTCAAAAAAAAAAATGATGCTGATATTATAGTTTTACAAGAAGTATAGGATGAAAAACATGCATAATTCTTGAGGATAATATTGAAATCTCTTTATACATATTATGCTAGAGATTCTTATTGTACTCAAGATTTTATAAAAAAATTTTGTAAACAAAAAACAATGTCACGTATATACGGATAATATATGTTATGAAAAAAAGTGTAATCATGCACATATATGTTATCACAATAATAATAGTCCATTCTTTCATAATTTTATTTACAATTCTATGGATACAAATTAAAAAATGTTCAGTATAAATTATAATAATCATAAAATTAAATATGTATTGAAAAATTCAAAGAGATTTTATAGGATAAAAAGAAAAACGGAACTTCTTAGCTTTACACGATGGTTTGTTAGTTTTTAGTAAATATCCAATTATATATTTAAAAACTTTCATTGTTTTAAGCATGTTACATATTTAGAAAATTTATTCGGGACAAAATGTTTTCTAGAAGTAGTTATTTGATGTTTCTTCCTTTAGTTATATGACTTTGGTTAACATGCATTTAGCAAGTGTATATGTACATGTGGAATCGAAATATATAGAAAAAATAAGATATTACGAAATAAAACAAATCATGAAAATAGCTAGTCAAGCACAAAAAAGAAATACCATTCCAATTATTATTCATGATTTAAATGCTGCACCTAATTTATGTCCAAATAATTATGCTTCTTATATTCAGAATGGGTGGAGGGATGCTTGATTATCTCTGTCAGAAATAGAAGAGAAAATGAAAGTACATATTAAAAATAAAGTCACCAAAAGAAGAAGAAAACATTATAAACATAATATATCCTAATAATATTTTTTTGATTTGCCAGAAGACAATATATTATGTTTACAAAAAAACAAAAATATAATAATAAATAACAATAACAAAAAAAAAAAAAAAAAAAAAAAAAAAAAGGAAAGCATAATATATTCTCAAGTAATAAAAAGAATAAACGTAATAAAATGTTCTATTATAAAAAATGTTCTTTTCCATATCAAAACAATGATTTCCTTCATGAAAGAGAAAAAATTCTAAATAATAATCATAATAATAATAATACTTTATATATGAATCATAATTTATTACTATACAATTATTGTAGTGTATATGTCAACAGTATTATTATAATAATAATGAATATTATAAGAAATGTTTACACAATCAAAATAAATTATATATTTTAGATAACCATGATTTGTATTATGAACCTTCCAATTACATACTAACAACGAATAACTTTAGAAATTATCATGTACGAATAAGTAAAAAAAGTATAAAAATAAAAAAAAATTTTAATATATCATCCAATGATAAATTCACATACACACCACACAACTTAAAAAATAAAAAAGACAAACATTATTCATACATAAAAAGAAACAAATATATATTTATACACAAAAAAAAAAAAAATATATATATTTTGAACTTAAACAACATAGACAATTTCTGTACATGGTAAATATTAATTATAAGAAAAAAAATAAGAAAAATTATAGGTTGAAATATTTGTGTTACAAAAAAATAATTAATAATAATAGTAAACCTATAAAATATGTATCCAATCATGATTCCTACAAAATCAATAAAACATTTACATCTAATAATTATAAAAACATATGAAAATATTATCCATAAAAAAAAAAAAAAAGAAATATATAAAATGTTCAAAATTATACATTATTTATATAATAAAATAAAAAGAATCATACATTTCTCATATATTTTTCATCCAATAGATTATATAAAAAAATCTAATAAATAATAATTATATTACAAAAAAATAAAAGTACAAAAGGGTTCCATATTTTTTAAAAAAATATTTTCTAAACAGTTTATGTGTGATGATAGCACTAAGATTAAAAGTTGCTCCTCAGACAATACATATCATAATTATTATTATTACATAAATAGAAATAACAAAAAAGGGTTAAAAAAAAAGAAAAATATGTATTAATATAAATAAATATAATAAAACTATGAACGATTTAAATAATAATAATGCGATGATAAATTATAACAAAATATATAGGAAAAAACTATCCTTTTATAAAAAAAATATAATTGTTTTCATAAAGGAAAAACACAATTTATACTTGATAGTAATGAATAAATACAAAATGATTTATATCATAATTATTATATGCATACAACGGTAGATACACATGGTAATAATTATTACAATTTATATACAACTAATGTATCTACTAAGGAACATAATTCTTATACAAATTTGTATTAGGATGAAAAGATAAATCGTCAGAAAACATTTACAGATGAAAAATTAAGTTGTAAAAATATATTATTATATGAAAAGGGAAATATTACACAATTTGAAGATTGTATTAAAAATTATTATCATATGGTTAATAATATATATCAACATGATACCAATGAGGAATATCAAAAGGACATATATTATTGTGAGAAAAAAAAAAAAAAGAAAATGAATATTATGATTTGTCATATGAAAATACGAACAAATACCCTTCAAATAATATACATCAAATAAATTGATACCACAAAATATATTCAAATATAGAACAAAATATTGCTACTCATACAAACGAATGCTTATAACATTGGATACAAATATAATAAATGATCAAACAGTTATTAGAGATCGTAATTATAATAAATGTGAGAAAAAAAGATCCATTGTTATTAAAAAATAAAAAAATAAAAAATATATCCTCCTTAAATAGAAAGCGAAAGTAAATTATAATCAAAAGAAAACAAGTTATAAAAAAAAAGTATTAAATGATGAATTTACAAGGGATCCATTAAATCCTCTAAATTATATAGGGCCTCATTCTAAATATAATGGGTTGAGGTGTGACTATATATTTTTTCCCTCTGTTAACTATCAAAAAAAAAAAAAAAAAAAAAGGAGAATCCTAGTACAAATCGTAAAACACATAATAAAGAAAATGTAAAAAATGAAACATACAATTTAACAAAAAGATATTTAAATAATAAAAAAAAGTATACCAACACTTATTACAAAAATGATCACAATAATGAAAACAGTGTAAATGATTCATCATTCCAATTTCATACATATAATAGATTAAGAATTTTAAAATATTATTATTTCAGGAATGCAAAAATATTGTTTAAAGAACCATTAGTAATGGTTAATTCTAATAATAAAATAAAAAAACTTAAGTGTTGCTATTCTTTTTTAATGAATTTAAAAAAATGTACGTTTTGTAAATATGTCGAACCATTACTCTTTGAGAATTGAATTAAGGTTAAAAAAAAAATATACTTGTAAAAAGAATATGAAATCAATCAAATGGAAAATTCAAATATGATTGATATATATCTTTTTAAAATTAAATGTTTCTCATATATTTATTATATTATAAAATATTTTATTTTATCTATCTATATATATCTATATATACTACAATTCTTCTTTCTCTCACATAATATAATGAGCATATAATTCAAAAGTTATAAATTCAAAAAAAAGAAAAAACCTAACTAGCTCGAATAAATTAATTATGCACATTCATATATTTTATTATTATTATTATTTTTTTTTTTTTTTTTTTTTTTTTTTTTTTTTTTTTTTTTTTTTTCTATGAAATATATTTAAAAACATTTTTATAAATAAATAATATTTTAATAAATAACTATTTATATGTTAAAAAAATATGATTCAAAAATTTCTAATTAAATATGAGAGTTTATATTAATTCTTAATATATAGATTTAATTATAAATAAAAACAATGAAAAGACAAATATTATAATATATATATGAAATATATTACTATATGCATTTGTTATGGGTTATGGATACTTATTTAAAAGTTCAATATAATAAAAAAGAAAAAAAAATAAATAAAGCGTATAACATATGACACACACACATACATATATACATACACAAAAAAAAAAAAAATATAAATAAAATAAATCAAATTAAAATTAAATAATTGGGAACACATATATCCATATGATATATTCTTTTCTAAATAATATATGTAAAAATATATTTATGTATATATATATATATATTTTCCTTATCATGAAAAAATTCCTTTCCTATTTCAAATTAGACGTAAGGTCCACATTTGACTTCCCGGTATTATAAAAATTTTATTTTTTTGAAATCTACTTAATTTTTCATAACTATTATAATATTTATATTCTAATCCTTTATCATTTAAACATTTTAAATATTCACTTTCTTCATTTTCCACATTATTTATATAATTTTGTTCATTTGATATGTTATTAATGGTAGTATTTTTTTTATATGTCACTATATTAGATTTATTTTCCTTGTCTTTTTCATTTTCATTCCTTTCAATAAGTACATCATGAATATATAAACCATCATATACATTTTGAAAAGCTTTTTTATTTTCAATATTTTCCATTTTATATTTTATATCCAATTGAATATTTTTAATCTTTTCAAATATATCATACAACTGTTTATTTTTTTTATATTCATCTTCTAAATTAATGTCATCATCACATATATCATTATTATTTTTTTCATTTTTACATAATAAAATATTACTAGATATTTCATATAATACACCTTTTAGTATATTGTAAATATATATTTTTTCCTTATATGAAATAATCAAAAAGTGAAATTTTAGGCTTAATAAATTATCACTTATAGATTTCTCTATCTCCAATATTGGTATATAAAATACAATAGCACTTTTTAATTTATTATTTTCATTTATAGATTTTTTAAATAATGTTTCTACATTAGTTTCATTTTCATTATTATCCATTTGCGAATTAAATAATGAATTGTCATTATTTAAATTATCATTGCGAATATAATCTTTTTCTAAATCATTATGTTGATAATCATTACAAATAAAACAAGTATACGGAATTATTTCATTACTATAATTTTCATTAATAGATATATAATTTTCTTTCACTATATTTATACATATATTTTCTCTTATACTTTTGGTAATAATTATTTCTTGGATATATGCTTCTGTTAAAAAACTTATAATACCATTGTTTAAATAAAAATATTTTTTAATAGGCTTATAGTTGGACATATGTAAAATTTCTTTATAAGTTGATAAACTTGTGTCATCTGTTCTTTGTACGTTTTTATTTGAAGGTTTATATAACGTTTCATTTTCATTCTTTAAATGGATATAATTATTATCTATCAGCATATTATTCTCATCAATATTATTTATCTGCATATTATTCTCATCAATATTATTTATCTGCACATTATTCTCATCAATATTATTTATCTGCATATTATTCTCATCAATATTATTTATCTGCATAATAATTTGATCATACATATTATTTGTCGAATCAATTCTATTTTCATTATTTCCGTTTACACTATAACCATTCATACGATGGTTTTCTATTACTTTTTTATATATATCATTCAAATATATTAAATATTTATTTAAGAAATAATTTTTCATATGAACTTGTGCCTCGTCTGATTTTTTCTTTTGATAATTACACTGGTCACATATATTTTTTAACATATCATAATTGTAATATGCAACATTATGTTTATCAATTAAACTTTGTAAAATTCGATGAATTACTATATCTATATATCTTCTTATTGGTGAGGTAAAGTGAATATATTTATTAAGAACAAGTCCAAAATGCGTTGTGTTATTTTGTCCTTGTACTGTTGGTATATATATGGCTTCTTTATAATATTTTAATAAATTATATTGTAAACATAAGAACTGATTTTCATTCAATACGTTTTGACTCACTGATAAAATATCATTAATATTACTATTTTTAATATTTATCATTGTGTTAATTTTATTATATGTTTGATAATCTATTATTTTTAATAAATCTTTTTTAATGTCTTCAGATGTATCTTCATGTATTCTTAATATACCTAACATATTATTAATAGATATAATATTTGCTACTAAAAAATTAGTAAGTATCATCATTTCTTCAATTAACATATGACTCCTCTTTTTATATTCTAATATTTCAATATCGACATTTTTTAAATTCATAGGTTCTAATAAATTAAAATAACCTTCATCTATTAAAAATTGATTAAAACTTTTATACATATTATTCTTATTATTAATATGATTAATATTTCTTAATGATGATATATATTTATTACTTAATTGTTCTATACTTAATGGAAGTATTTTTTCCGAGTTATTCTTTTTATTATTATTTAAAGAAAATAATAATGAATATTTTTGATATATATTTTTCCTCTTTGTTTTTTGTTTCAACATTTTTGATAATAAATGTAATCTGAATATATCACCACCAATTTTTTCAGATATATTATACTTGTTACATATGTGATCAAAATTAGATATAAAATAGTTTAATGATATATTCCCATTAATTAATATTATCTCTTCAATACTGTTAATATCTTCATCCTTTTTCTTTATATTTATATATATATCTTCTATATAATCTTCAACCATATCATAATTTAATTTATATTTACTTCTAATCAATGTTTTTTTAATTTCTATAAAATGTGCTTTGTTCTTATAACCATTATATTCCATTTTCGTGATATTATATGGGTTACTTATATTGTCTACGTAGAAAAATATTGAAAATGCTAGCTTTTCTCCTTTCGTGTTTAATGAGCATATTTCTTCGCTTAAAATTGAGGGCAGCATATGAAGGACCCTAAAAGGAAAAAATAAATAGATATATGTATATACATATATATATATATATATATATATATATATATATATATTATATTATATTATATTAATAATAAAATAATAATATAAAATAAAAATATTTCTATGCAAAAAACAAGAAAAAAAAAAATTTCATATATTCATTTCATTACGTAAAATCCATATACACAGTGTTGCATATTTTTGAAGCTAGATTATCATAATACGAATTAGGTGTAACAAAAAAGGACACATCTGATATATGTATTCCTATTTTGTATCTGTATTTTAATCCTTGTTGTTCCTTATTATCATTTATAAATTCTATAGACAAAGCATCATCCAAATCTTTAGCTTTTGTTGGATCTATAGTAAATATATCAAGGTCTGTAATTATATTCCTATTCGTTAGAAAGCTTTTCAACATATATTTTTCTAACATTTTATTCTCTTTTTGTACATTTTTTAAATAATCTATCTTTTTATTTATTTCTTGGATGGAATATTCTTTTTCTTTGTTATATCCATTTAATAATAATAACTGTTCCATATTATTTTTACGATTAATAAAAGAATTCATAATTTTATCACTGATCACAATTTGAGATTTCAAATAATTCATATCTGTTATTTTATAAATACAATATTGAATTTTATATAAGTGTAAAAATAAATATATGATACCGAAAAAATTATTTTCATTACCTAAAATGGTAGTTATATTTCCTATAGGATTTATTTGTTTTTTTTCCCATTCTTTAAATTTTACAATAACATATACATTTAATTTTTCTCTTCTTATATAATTTAATAATATATTTGTAATATTATTGGAAGAGTCATAAATAAAACAAGGTAATCTAGAATCTGTTGGTTGTACTTTTGCATAAACAGAATTATTTTTTTCATTCACAAAGGAGAATATATTGGATGGATTTAATATATTAATATTATTATTATTATTTATATTAGCATTATTGTTACATTTAAAAACATCATCAACTAAATTATTTTCCATATTATTATCATCCATTTCTATATAGCAATTTTCATTTTTTTTTTTATTTTTATTAAATTTACTTTTCTTTCCAAAAATATTATTTATTTTTTCCTTTATATTTAAATAATTTAAAGAACCGACCACTTCCACATTTTTCCTTTCAACAATTTTCACAACTCTACAAAATTTACCCTTTTCGTTTTCTTCATTTTTTTCATTATTATTGTCTTCTTTTTCATTGTAGTGAATTTTTACATCCTCTATCTTGTCCTTTCCTTCATATTTTTCTTTTTCTATTCCTATATTAATATCCATATTTGAAACACTTTCATTTTTGATAGTTCTTCTTTCTGTATATGCATATACTACATCATCATTTAAAGCTCTATTCCTACTTATATAACCATACACAGAATAAAGTTTACATTTTATTAAACCCTCTGTTTCTTTACTAATAACAAAGCATTTATTTGTATCAAAGGGTGAAATATATAGTACACCTTTAAATAAATAATTTTTCATTATCATTTTATCCTTTTGAAGTTCTAACATTTCTTTTATTTTATCATTATCCCAGTGAGTTTCATACTCAACAAATATATTATTCTTTTCGACATTTGGTAAAAAACTATTTTGTGATGAAATTATAATTTTATTTGATACCTCTTTATTTTTATAATTAAACGTTTGTGAATTATTTATATCATCTTTTTGTTCTCCTTCAATATTATGAATTTTTTTTCCATAATTGAAAAGACCTTTATTATTATTATTATTATTATTATTTTTGTTACTTAATAAATAATTCATTTTATTATTACTAGTGCTACTACCACTTTTTACATTATTTTCATTTTTTACTATTAAATAGTTTTTTTTATTATCCACATTTTTTGTTCTCTTATTTTTATTTATTGTATCCAGTTGAGATATATTATCCTTATCATTTTTTTTAATTAACATGTGCTCATTCTTTTCCTTTGTTATGTTTTTCATTTTTAATTTATTATTTTTATTCATACCTTTTTTAGAATATATTTCTTTTTTTAGTAATAACTCTTTATTATTAATAGGTTCATTTTTAACTTTTAAGTAAATATCCTTTCTTACTAAATATTTATTTTTTTCTTTTAAATATTTCTCATTTTTTTCATTATTTTTATATGGTCCTTTTATTTGTTTCGATATATTATACACATCATTTGATGGAATATTTTGTGGAATAATCCATATATTGTCATTTTTAAGTTCTTCTTTATTATTTCCTTCATAATGTGTAGTGGAAAAACATGCATCCTTTTTTTCACTTTCTATGCGATTTTTCTTTGATAATTGATCTTTATTTGTTACAGTTTTTATATTTTTTTCATCTGAAGGGACATATCTGTTTAGACATTTATCGTTTACTTTTTTCAACTCGGAAAAGATGTGTTTATAGAAATGTTTTTCATCTTTATCCTTAATATTATTATTAATACTATTATCGTTATTATTATCTTTCATATTATCACATTTTATGTTTTCATTTTTTATATTATAATTTTTTATATTTCTATCTTTCATATTATCATCTTTCATATTATCATCTTTCATATTAACATCTTTCATATTATCATTTTTCATATTATCATCTTTCATATTATCATTTTTCATATTATCATCTTTCATATTATCATCTTTCATATTATCATTTTTCATATTATCATCTTTCATATTATCATCCTTCGTAGTGCATCCCGACAAATAATTCATTGACCTACATATATTTCTATCATTTTTATTTAAATTATTATCCCACCACCCCTCTCTTCTTTTCGTTACATTATGTTTTTCTTTTTCTTTTATTTGTAATGTCCTTATGATTTGTATATTTTCATATATTCTTCTATAAAAACAATATCTTTGAACATTTTTAAAAAAAAACATATTATAACTTTTCCTCTTCCAAATTGCTAATATATTAATTTACATATCATTTTCTTTATATAAAACATCTAACAACTTTCAAATTATAGATAAACTGTTCAAAATAAATTAATCATTTATTTTTTTTTTTTTCCTAAACTATATATATATATATATATATATATATATATATATATTATATGATGTACCTTAATGGATAAATATGTATTTATATATTTTCTTTATAAATTAGAAAAAATAAATTAATAAATAAAGAAAAAGGGAAAGGAAGTTAACTATGTCATATATATATATATATATATATATATATATATTTATTTATTTATTTAAAAAATGTTTGCAATTTTTTCTTAATTATTATAGGTTTTATATATAATATGAAGAAATGATAAGTATATAAATTTACATAGCAATATTTTTAATTACACAAAATTATAATATATATATGATTATATATCTATCTATCTCTATATATAAATATATATAATGTAATATTATATAATTATGTACATTATTATATATTGCCGTACACATATTAACACAGAACCAAATATATATATATATATATATTTTTTTTTTTTTTTTTCTTATTGTTTGTTCTGTTAAATGTTTAAATTAGTAAAATTTCTTTTCTTTTTTTTATCATACAATACTTTCATAACATATATATATATATATATATATATATATATATATATATATATATTTATTTATTTATAATATTTTTTTTTTCATATAATAATTATATTTTATGTATACGATATAAAACTTAAAAAATATTAAGATTTTAGTATCCCCTTTTTTTTTTTTTTTTCTTTCATTATTTATAATATATATATATATATATATAAATTATATGTATATTTATTTATACATTCATTTTGTCTTTATTTCATCTTATTAATAATTTTTTTTCATTTTAAATATACAATGGGTAACAAAATATCTACAGAAGACCATATTTTTCGTTTAAAATTAAAAACAAAAGAATTAGTAAAAGAGAATAGAATAGAATAAAATAATATATATAATAACGAGTATATTCATAAGTATATACACTGATATATCTTGTTTATATGTTTCAATTATAATATTTATCGTCGTTCCTTTTTATGTTATTCCTTACTCTTTAGGAAAAATTATCTCAAAGGTCAGAATTAGAAGAAAAAAAATTAATAGGAGATGTAAAGAAGGCTATACAAGCAGGAAAAATTGAGTTGGCCAGGTTACAAAATATAATATTATATGAATACATATACATATATATATATATATCTATATATATATATATATATATGCACTTATAAGAACATTGTGTATTGAATATATGAATTATATTTTCCCTTTATATAGATTATATGCTGAAAAATGTATAAGAAAAAAAAATGAAAAAGTTAACTATTTGAACCTAAGTAACAAATTGGATGTACTTGTCTCTCGATTAGAGGGCGCACATAGGTGCGCTTCGGTTAGTATACAGAAAATATTATAAATAAAATAAAAAGATAATAAATACTTTACAATAAAAAGTAACATTGAATGATAAGTCATATGTGTGCAATTTAATTATACATTATATTTCTTATTTTATTTTTTAGCTTGTAAAAGATGTTGGCGTAATGATTCCTCTAATACAAAAAATTAATGCAGAAACGAATGCAATTAAAATAGGGAATGATGTGACTAAGCTGGAAAATATTTTTGACGAAATAGTATCGCATAAAATAAGAAATAATAATAAATAAATAAATAAATATATATATATATATTATTTTTTTTTTTATTTAACACACATTATTCACATGCCCTTGTATGTGTTCTATTTTGTAGAGCATTAGTTCCGAATTAATAAATGACACTGTTCAAACCTCCTCCGCAATAAGTGCACCAACAGAAGAGGTAACATAAAAGAATCAATCAATATATATATATATATATATATATATATATATATATATATATATATATGTATGTATATATTATATAATGTAACCAATATAATATTATATGTTCCTTTGTATACATTTCCTTTTTACCCTTTATTTAATTTACCTCCCACCCCAATAAAAGGTTGACGAATTAATATCTAAAATTGCCGACGAACATGCCTTAAAACTGGACGGACAAATCGGATCTGTTCATCCTATAAATAAGGTGATAAAATATATATTTCTAAAAAGAATAATATAAAATTTACATATGTATATATATATATATTTTATATTATGCCCATTTATATCCTACATAATTTTATTTCGAAATTCACAAAATTACATATCCCATTTATATTTAATCATTAGTATGATTACAAAAATAAATATTTTAACAGTCTTTTCATATAAAATATTCAACACAATATTTACATAAATGTAAAAATGGAAGAATTAGCATGTTTTGTTTAAATCAATAATGTTCTTTTTTTCTTTTTTTTAACAGCACCTAGAAGAAATATCTAATATGAGTGAAAGGATAAAAAACTTGAAATGATATAATAATAATAATGATATATATATATATATATATTTATATATATATATGTGTTTATTTGTTTATCAACTTATATATTATTTTATAACATTTAAATTTTTTTTCATTTGTTTTTATTCCGTAAAAAAAAAATAAATAAATAATATTTTCATATATGCATATTGCATAAATATTTATGTATAATTTTTTTTTATTGTGTGTGTTTTATGATCAAATTTTAAAAAGAAAAAAATGAAAAAATGTTTTTTCTCAAAAAAGACATTTATAAACAACATATTTATAATATTCCAATTATCCTAAGAATTAAGATATTCATAATAATCAAAAGATAAAAAGATAAAATAGAAAAAAAAAATCCAGAAGATGTCTTGTTTTTATAATATAAATATATTTATAAAACATATGTGTTAATTATATATATATATATATATATATTTATATATATAAATTTTCATATGTTTACACAAAAAAATTGAAAAACAAAAAAAATGAAAAAAATAGAAAATAACAAAACAATTAAATATATAAGAAACAAAAATATATATAAGGAACAAAAATATATATAAGGAACAAAAATATATATAAGGAACACATAATATGATAATATATATATATATATATATATATATATATATATATATATATATATATATATTTATTTATTTATTTTTATTTATATATTTATATTTATTTATATGTTATTTTTTATAATATAATTATCTATAAATTTACATATTCAGATAATTATATATTTACACAAGAAAGCAAGTGATTAAAAAAATGTTTGGCCATACTAAATAATATTATGTCGTTCTTCTTTTTTAAAATAGATAGATCCGTATCAATTACATAATTATTGGAACCTATATTAATAAAAATACTTCTACTATTATGATAAAACATATTACGATTTTTATCTTTATTTTTTTGCTCTATCTCATATTCATTTTTATATTTATCAAATAATATTTTGGTGAATGCAAAAAATGCTTCTCTTCTATTAATATTTTTAGAATCAAAACTATTAATCAGTTTATAAATTTTGTCTAATTTTTTAGTTGTAATTTTTGTAGATTTCATAACATAAGAAGAATTATCACATAAATCTTTTTGAATATAAAATTTATAACCTTTATTATCATTAAAAATATATTCTAGTAAATAATCTTTATCATCTTTTTTCATAAAAAAACTCTTTATATATTCAAAATAAGATTTTTTTTTAATCATAAAATTTTTATCACTAAATATTAAATTAATATATGGTTTAGAATTTTTCATAGTAATAGAGTTTTCAATTAGCGTACTTGAATTATTACAAATGTTATATAACGTTTTTAAATATGAATTAAATTTGTTTGTATAATTATTAATATTTAATAAATCATTATTACCAATAAAATGTATAATATTTTCATAGGTAGTATTACTTTTTTCTAAAGCTATAATATTGATGTGTTTTTTTAAAATATCTGGATTCATAATAATATTGTCAAATAAATTAGGATATTGTTCTTTATCTACTTGTACAATTTGATAAATACAATTTTTATTATTCTGTATATTATTACTGAACATATAAGATTTTTTTTTTTCTTTATCATATATATAAAACATAAGATATATATATGTGCATAAAATAAAATCATCCTTATACTCACGACAATGATAATTATTATTACTATTATTATTATTATTATTATTATGGATAATATTATTTTGATTCTCCTTATTAACATCAATATATTTATTAATATTATCATTATCTTTTTTGTTATACATGTTTTCTTCATTTTTATAAAATATTACATATTTTTTCACCTTATATACATTTACACATAATGTTTTATTTATAATATCATCTTTCCCAGGCTCCAGTTTCCTATTTAATATATAATCAAAATTTATTTTATTTTCCTTTGACCATTTTTTATAATCTATTTCTTCTATTTCTTCAAATGCTAAAATATTATAAAATGAATTTGATTGAAATATATTTCTTGCATAACCTGTGAAAAACCATATACTTTTCTTCTCATTTAAATCTTTTAATTTCTCAATAATATTTTTATCGCTTCCAAAAATAAATGATCCTACTTTTTGTTTAATACCACTTAACAATCCTACCTTATTATTTTCTAATATGGAACCATACATATAATTCCTTCTGTTTTTTAATAAGTCGTTCTTCTCACCTATTTTGTTTTTTTTATATTTCATATCATCTTCCTTTTTTCTTTTTATAAAAAAGTATTTCCTTCTTGTATAACATAATGAACCCTTACCATCAGGATATAATACATTCCTACAATTACTAAGAACGCTCCTTTTGTTTTTTTCTACATTATATGCAAAACAAATTTTACTTAGAGGGATAAAATATAAAATCAAAATAATGTATATATATTCTCTCAGGTTCATAATTTATAAGGGATAACAACAATTCTATCATACACATATATATATATGTATATATATATATATATATATATATATATATTATAGTGAATATTAAAATAAATATAACATATATATACTTTTCCTTTTTGCACAACAACTTAGCTTATATTTTACAAAATTATATAACTACAATGCTTATCAACATTTTATATATAATGTGAATTGTTTATAAATGAAAAATTAAGGATTTATAATATTACTTTTTTTATTATTCTAAAATATATATATATATATTAAATAATGTTTTAATTCATACATTTATATATATTTGTTTTTATGTATACATATTTTTATATATATACATGTTTCCTTTTTTTTTTTTTTTTTTAGTAAAAAGAAAATAAAATTTAATGCATCATATTATATATAATATATGTAAGAATATAATATAGTATTATATAACACAATATAATGCAATAATACATATATATATTAATATGTGTATAAAAATAACTACCTAATAAATACCAAATTTATATATCTTTATAAATATAATAGTATTAAAAATATATTATAATTTTCGTATATTTGTAATTATTAATAAATTTAATTATTTTATTTTTTTTATAAGTATTTAATCTTTTCTTATGAGTATATCTACTACATTTTATCCTTATTTAGAAAAACTCTTATGTTTTAATATCTATCAGAAATATTAATATATATTTATATAAATTAAACAAAAATACTTTATTTATGTATGATATAATTATATTATTAAATAGATTCCTTTTCTTTCATATATGTAGATTCTAATTATAACGTACATAAAAAAAAAAAAAAAAAAAAAAAATATATACACTGTCCTTCCATTTGAAACAAAAACAATAAAGTTACATATATATATTTTTTAATTATAATTAAATTCAATTTTTAAGAAAAAAAAAAATACTTTCTATTAAAATATCAACAACGAATTATATGTATATTTTATGTATATTTTATGTATATATTATGTACATATTACAAAAAAAATAATAATAAAAATAAAGAATTACGAATAAAATATAAACTTTTCTATTATAACAGCTATATATATATATATATATATATATATATATATATATATATATATATTCATGTATTTATATAAGTATGTCTTATTGATTTTTTTTTTTCAAAACACAGAATAGACATTAGCACCTAACTGTATTGTAAAATTTATTATATTAATCTTTTGAAATGAAAGAAAAAAAAAAAAAAAAAAACATATAGTACTATTATTATATATATATATATATATATATATATATATATATATATATATATATATATATATGTATTTATTTATTTATTTATTTATTTTTGTTATACCCTTTTAATATCATAAATTATATATATTTTTATAATAACATTTTATTATATTTTTTATAATAATATAAAAACAATAACTAACAAAAAAATCAATATATACACAATATTATATGTTTATTTATATTACAATTTGGTAAGGGGAAATAATTAAGCGTAATAAAGTTATAAACCAAAAAAGCAACATATTATACATACACATATATATATATATATATACATATATATGTGTCGATGTGATGCAATTATAAAATAATTAAAAATATAATAATTGTTATTTTTATTTTCATATATAATAGTAATATAACTTATATAATACATATAATGAATAATCACAATTTTAATAACCAACACAATTCAAATAATATCCATAATGAGGAAAGCGAAATGAAAAATGGATTGTTCTTAAAAAAAGATATTGAAATAAACAAAGATGACGAAATAACAAAAGAGATAGACCTAGAATTTGATGAGGAAATAATTTCCCGTCTACTTTGTCTTGTACGCAATAAAAATGTCAAACATAAAATACTAAAAATAAATAATTTAATAGATGAAAATTTATATAATTACATCGTAAATAATGAAGAAAATAAAAACTATATTAACAATAATCAACATGTGATAATTGAGAAACAAGCAACAAATGGAAATCTGCATAACGAAAAAGAACAATATAATATTGAAGAAAAAATGAATAATAACATTTATCAATATTCAACTGAATTAAATAAATTTTTAATCGATAATAGTAATTATGATACATCTACCCACTACAACAATAATAATAATAATGATAATAATTATGATAATAATAATGATAATAATTATGATGATAATTATGATAATAATTATGATAATAATTATGATAATAATTATGATAATAATTATATAATCAAGAAAACAAAAGAGAATAATGAATTTTACTATAAAAAAAGAAATGATAATATAAACAGCTTAGGTGAAACGAATAATGTTCTCTTTCTGTGTTATGATGAAACAAATGACGATTGTAATACTTGTGATAAATATAGAAATAATTATATGTCTAATATGCAAATATCTAATAATATTGATATAAATAAATTAAATGATTTGAATGATTATTTTTTTATTCTTGGATCTACTTCTACTTCAAGAAAATATATTTTAAAAAAAAGTAACTTAAATTTTTTATCAATCCGTATACATATTGATGAAAAGAAAATTGGATGTAGAAAAAAACACGACCCTTTTACATTGACATCTAATATATCAGTAGCCAAAGGATTAAAATTATTAAGTATGATCAAAAAGGATTCACAATTAAAAGAACAAATTTTTGAGCTAGCTAAAAAGAAAAAAATAATATTATTAGTAGGAGATGAAGTTATTTATTGTAATAACAAAATATATGAGAAACCAACAGATCAAAAAGAAGCAACTGATTTTCTTAAATCATATAATAATAATAAATGTTTTAGTTATAGTAGTATTACTTTAATTGAATATGAAACAGAAAAAATTGTTACAGGTATAGACGAATCAGTTATTAATATTTATGATATGAATGATAATATAATTAAAAACATATTAGAGGATTCTTCTATATACTTTTGTGCAGGTGCCTTGAAAATTGAAAATATATATATGCATAAACATATAAATGTTATCAAAGGAAATATAGACAGCATTTTTGGCTTGTCAATAAATTTGTTATTTCATTTGCTTGCTATTTTGTGATATTCTTTTATTTTTATTTATTTATTTATTTGTTTATTTATTTGTTTATTTATTTGTTTATTATTATTATTTTATTTTTTTTTTTTTTCCTCTACGTATCATTTTTATTTTTGATTTCGTATTTTGTTTTATGTAATAATTTAAATAAAATTTATATCATTTTATTATATAATAGATACCTCTTATTTTATATGTTAATATTTTTGTTAATTTGTTTTTTATTTTAACTTGTTCACACATTTGAATGAATAAATAAATATAAATATATAAATATATAAATATAAATATATATATATATATATATATATATATATATATATTTATATTTATATTATGAGAAATAGGAAAAATAATGAAATATATATTTCTAATACCATATATATATATATATATATATTTTTTTTCTCAATTTTGTTAATATGAAAAAAATAAAGTTTTTGTATAGAGTAATATAATGTTAAATATTATGATTATATATCACTGAGTATATATACATAATTTTCTTTTCAACATATCATAAATTTATATTTCTTTTTTCTAATGATGTTGAGTTAATATTTGGAGCAGTAGGTGATTTGGATCTTCCTTTAGCTAATAGATTTTGAAAAAAGCTATGTAATGATTGGTCAATTTTATCTTTATTTAAATTGTTTTCATTATTTTCCTCTGTATATATATGACTTTTGTTAACAATAACATCAATTTTATTTTTTTCCCACGTTGATACGTTTTCATCGTTATTTTTAATTTTATTTATGTCATTAGATAAATTTTCTAAAAAGTCATTATAATAATAATCATCTACTACATTTTCATTTTGTTCGACGATGCTTTTATTTGGTATAGGCTTAATAATAATTGAATCATATGGTTTATCGAAATTTTCAACAAACGTATTTTTGATTGATTTATTTATTAATTCTAAATTATCATATCCTGATGGTATAAATATTTTTTCATAATCATTTAAAATTGGATTCTCATTAAAAGAAAAGTTATATAATCTATGCATAATATATTTATACAAGAGTTCTATATTTTTAGGATGATCCTTATTTATAGTATTGCAATATATTATAGCCGCCTGATAATTTATGGCTAGATTACGTAAATATGAAATGATAACATCCATATATCCTTGATACGTTCTATTGTTCAAAATTTCATATCCATCAGATTTACAAATAATAAAAAATATTGGGAAGGTTAAATTTATTTTTATTAAACGTTCTTTGTCATGAGTGAACTTATTTTTATTCATATCTCTGTTATTGATATTATTATTGTTCTTATTATTTATATTATTATTGTTCTTATTATTTATATTATTATTGTTATTATTATGTAGATTATTATTGATATTAATATTGTTATTGTTGATATTATTATTATTATTTATATTATTATTTATATTATTATTGTTATTTATTTTTCCTTGTATGCCTTTTAATTCTTCAATTTTATCATGATCCCTGTTTTCTCCTTTTTCTAATATTTTATTTTTATAATCATATATATAATTTTCCATTTTTTCTTTTAATTGGTTCAATGTCTTTAAGCTTGTATTAGAATGCATTGCTTCAAATAGAACATACAAGGCATCTATCCAATTATTAATATCAGATATAATATTATAAGGTTTATATAAGTCTGTACATATTAAAATAATAACATTTTCTACATTTTTAAAATTTTTTATATTTTTAATCAATGAATTAATATAAGATGGATGTTGTAAGATCCATATATGGCTATTACTTTTTACGTCTTTCACTTTTCTATTTTCATCCATATTTGTTACCTTTAAACAAGCATAATCTAATGGTAAAACTCTATTCTTATTACAATAAAGAGGGTAATCTTCTTTTTCATCATTATTTATACATATTTCCTGTAATGCTTTAACTAAGCACGATTTTCCTACATCCTTATTTCCAAAAATTATGATATGGCTATTTTCTAAATTTTCATTTTTCTGAATGTTTAATTGTTTTAATATATTATCATATATACTACATTTCTTTTTTCCATCAATATCCTTTGTATTCTTATTTACATTTTTTTTATGCTCATAATCATATTTATAATTATCATTATGTGTAATATACATATCATTATTATCATCATTATGTATATTATACGAATCACTATTATCATCATTATCAGTACTATTTGTATCACTATTATAATCATTATGAATATTATACCTATGAATGTTATCATGATTATAATTATCTAAAATATTCATTCTATCATTTATATTTTTAATATTATTGTCTACCACATAGAAATTATTTTTGTTTAATGTATCAACGTTATCTTCATCTTTCATGTTACATTTATTATGTAATATAATTTTTTTTTCTAAATCATTTATTTTATAAGTTATATCTTCTTTTTCTTCATTTAACTTATTTGATAAAATTTTTTCATTATTATCTTTTTTTAATGCATCCATATTATCTTCCCTTTTAAATTTATTTGCAATTGCAATATGAACATGATTAATATTGTTATCATTATGTAAATAATCATCTTTATTAATATTATCCAATTCAATTTTTTTTTCAATTTTTTCGTTATTTACCAATTCGACTTTTCCATTGATATCAACATTTTTATGATCATGTTCTATATTTATAATTGAATTATTTAAATTTGAACGTTCTTTTTCATTCACCTTTATATTTGTAGAATGGTTTAATATGTTTATATCTTTTTTCTTATCATTTATGTTATTTTTTTTAGACAATACAGGAATGTTATCTTTTCCTTTTATTGTTCCCTTATCTTTATGTTTCACATTAACTTTCGAAATATCCTGTTTAGTTGTACTTTTTTTTTTTAAAAGACCAATTGAAGTATTTGAACAATTCTTATTATCTTTTTTCATTTGTGCTTTTATTAAAATGAAATAATCTATACGTACATATCAATATGGGATAAACTTATGTGAAGAAATTACAAAAAAAGATAAAAAAAAAAAAAAAAAAAAAAAAAAAAGGACGAAAAATTATGTGTAAATTATATTTAATCATTCGATACAGTTATTAAAGAACTAATAAAAAATAAATTAAATAAACATACATAAAAGTATATATATATATATATATAAACCTTTTTTATGCCACTTATATTTCTTAAAAAAGTTAACAGAAATATTAGTGTGAAAAAAAAAAAAAATATGAGTATGGTTTTCTGGACATGAATGCACACATTTTTTTTTTCTTTTTTTTTTTTTATTTCTATATCATTTAAATTAATTAACAATATGGGGAAAATGCTGAAAAAAAAAAAAAAAAAAAACCAGAGATATAAACACACACATATATATATATATGTTCACTTATTAAGCAATTTATATACATACATACATAAATATATATATGTATATATTTATACATATATCCCTTTTTATTACTTCATTGTATTTTTTTTTTTTTTTAAGTATGCCAAATGGAAAATTTAAAGGTTTCATGTAATTAATACATTACAAAACATGCAACAAAAAGAGGAAGAAGAAAAGAAATTATAAGATATATATATGAGAAAAATGTGTTCATATAAAGATGGATTTGGATAATATTGATTTAATTTTTTAAAATATATATCTTATTTAAAATTATATAATAACCCTTTCATTAATATTGTACGGATAAATATAACATTGTCTTATAACAACCACACAATAAATAAAAAAAGAAAAAAAAAAAGAATATAATTCTTAAGCTATTATAAATATATATTTTTTTATAAACATTTCTATATGAAATAAAGAACTTTATATAATTTTTCAAATACACGATATTCATCCATAATATATTCACACATATATATATATATATATATATATATATATATATATATATATTAACGTTTTATAATAAACCCTTCATTTTATATTAAAATTTTTTTCCATCAAAAAAAAAAATTGTAATACAATAATAAAAGCAATTAAACATATATTATTTATCTATATTATATTTCACTTTTATTTTATTTAACATTTAATAAAACATGCCGAAGTATTTAATGCTCTATTGACATATTAAACTCTTAATTTTTTTTAAACATATAAGACTTTTGAAAAGACTACCACATTTTATTTTTTAACATATTATTACAAGCTAAAGAAAAAATATATATCTCCTAATATTTATTTAGAAAAAATATTTTTTTGAAATATTTAAAAAGAATTTCCTTATTTTTTTTTTTTTTATTATTAATAAAGTATTATTAGATATTCATATAAAAATAATAATATATTTATTTAATATATATATATATATATAATATATATCTATATATACTGAAAAAAAAAAAAAAATAGAAAATGATAATAACAAATATTATATCCGTTATATAAAATATTCATATAACATATATAAATATATTTAATATATATAATTTTTATTTGTATCAATATTTAATGATTAACCCATTTATATATTATTATAAAGGAAATTAAAAATATAAAATATTAGTAAGATTAATTTATTTAGTCAAAGTACCATTCTTTTTTTTTATTTCTTAGCCTATTTGTACAATACATATTTATAAAATATAATATATTTAAATATATATTAATTATATTATACATATATATATATATATATATATATATATATATATATATTATATATATATATAATAGTATTGTATAAAAAATGAGCCCTTTTTTTTTTTTTTTTTTTTTTTAAATAATTTTTTTTTTTTTTTTTTCTTCATTTTTTTTTTTCTCTTTTTCTTTTTTTATATTTAAAAAATAAAAAAAATTGAAATAAATAATATTTTTCATTAATATTTTATATTTATTTATTATAATTAAAATTAAATTTGTTATATAAAATAATAAATTAAGAAACTGTTTTTTTTTTTTTTTTATATATATAATAAGTTTCTATTTAATATTAACTCTATGTATTATAATATTTTGTTTTTTCCTACATATATATATATATATATAATATAATATTATATATATGGTGTCACTTATATTAGTACAGTAATATTATTATTTACATAATATATAATATAGAAACACATATTATATATAATTCTATGTATGTATATAATAGGAAATTCAAATACTATTATATATATATATATATATACTATTATATACATATTTATTATAAATTACGACATACAAAAAAGAAAAAAAAACAGTTTATAAAAAAGAAAAAAATATATATGATGATATGTATATAAGAAAATATTTTATAGCTATTTAAATATTATAACACATATAAAATAATAACACATAAAAAATATGAACACATAAAAATAAATTAAAGTTTTATGTAATTTTATATAATAAGTAATTAATTATTAAATAACAATTGCAAATTAATTAATAAAAAAGGGGAAATTTTTTTTTTTCTTTTTTTAATCCGAATTAAAACAATAATTAGATAAAAAATAACATATATATATATATATATATATATATATATATATATATATATATAGGTATGTATGTACGTTATATTTATTTTTATTTATTATGTGTACACGTAATATTATATATTTTTGTAAAATAACACATGGTTATCTATATTTTAAAATATTGTTTTTCTTGTAAATTTATTTTATGTTATTTTAATTTTTTTTTTCTTTCTTATATTTGAAAACGTATAAAAAAAAGAAAAGAAAATGTTTTAATATTATTAAAATGAATAATTTATTTTATATAATTCAAATGTTTTGTTTGTTATCTTGACCATAAGTTTTTTTTCATAGCTTTTTGATCATTTTGTAATTTTATTATATAAAAATATAAATAAATATATAAATATATAAATAAATAAATAAATATATAAATATAAATATATATATATATATATATAGAATATACGTATTGTGCGTATTATACATATTATACATATTATACATATTATACATATTGTACATATTAATATATTTTATTGGCTTCATAAGAAAATGTTGGACACTATAGAAAGTTACATCAAAAGTTACAAGGAAGAGGAAAACCTTTATGTTAAGAAAAATGTTTCCATTATTGGTTCTCCGCTTGCTGCTGGTCAACCTCTTGGAGGTGTGCAATTAGCATGTGATGACTTGAGGAAATTAGGGTTGCATAATGTTATAGATATGTTAGGATGGAAATATGAAGATATAGGTAATATAGATAATGGGTATAATGAAAAGAAACAAGAAAAAAAAACGAATAATTATATTAATAATGATAATAATAATGATAATAATAATAATGATAATAATAATAATGATAATAATAATAATGATAATAATAATAATGATAATAATAATAATGATAATAATAATAATGATAATAATAATAATGATAATAATAATAATAATCATAATCATAATAATGATAATAATCATAATTGTTATATTCCCAATGATGTAATTAAAGAAAAGAAACATGATTTGTCAAATAATAAAATGAATGGATATGTTAACCATAATTGTTATGGAAATTATGAAGAGAATAATATAATATCAACAAATGATAAGTATAAAAATAATTGTTATTATGATAATATAAGGAATATAAAAGAAATAGGTATATTCAGTAAAAATTTATTTGATACTATGAGCAATGAATTAAGGAAGAAAAATTTTGTATTAAATATAGGGGGTGACCATGGTGTAGCTTTTAGTAGTATCTTGAGTTCCTTACAAATGTATCATAATTTAAGAGTTATATGGATCGATGCACATGGAGATATCAACATACCTGAAACGTCTCCTTCTGGTAATTATCATGGTATGACATTAGCACACACCTTAGGGTTATTCAAAAAGAAAGTTCCTTATTTTGAATGGTCCGAAAAATTAACATATTTAAAACCAGAAAATACAGCTATTATAGGAATTAGAGATATAGATGTATATGAAAAAATTATTTTAAAAAAATGTAATATTAATTATTATACTATTTTTGATATAGAAAAAAATGGAATTTATAATACAATTTGTACAGCATTAGAAAAAATAGATCCAAATTCAAATTGCCCTATTCATATCTCTTTAGATATAGATAGTGTTGATAATGTATTTGCTCCAGGAACTGGTACTGTAGCTAAGGGAGGATTAAATTATAGAGAAATTAATTTGTTAATGAAAATATTAGCTGAAACAAAAAGAGTTGTGTCCATGGATTTAGTAGAATATAATCCAACTCTCGATGAAGTCGATCAAAAAGTTCATGGTGATTCATTGCCTATATTGGATAATGCAACGAAAACAGGAAAATTGTGTTTAGAACTTATCGCCCGAGTGTTAGGATACGATATAGTGTAACATTTAGGCTTCTTTTATGATACATATGAATATATAAATATGTTTATGTACATAGTGTTTTTTTTTTAAAAGGACATACATACATGCATACATACATACATACATACATACATACATACATACATACATACATACATATATATATATATATATATATATATATATATATCTATTTATATTTAAATCCATTTATAAAATTTTAAAAAATTAATTTTAATGGAACATTTTTGTGAAAAAATAAGGAGGAAAATAAATTATCCCTACTTGAAAATATATTATATATATATATATATCAACTATAAAATAAACTTAGAAACGTTAATCATTAAAATTCCTCTACTTTTATATAAAGGGATAAACTTATTATTAAATGTATTATTTAAATTTCAAATTCATTCTTTAATATTGTAATTTTAGATTAATTAAATGAGTTTTTTTTAAACACATTAAAAATTGAAAAAAAAGAACATATGTATAAAATATAAAAAAAAAAAAAAAAAATTTAAATATATATGTATATAATATATGTTATATATATAAAATTACTATTTATTATATTATTACAATTTATTTGTTTCTTTAAAAAAACCACAAAAATATATATGCATGATATTATTATTATTCAATGAAAACAAATACTAATTATTAAAAAAAACTTAAAAAAGGTATAAAATATATATATATATATATATAAAATATTATTTTTAAAAATATAATAAATACAAAAATTAATACAGCCTTATTTTATTTTTTTTTTTTTTTTTATAATATTTATATATAATAATAATGGTATATAAATAAATAAAAGGACAGGAAAATAAATAAATCATAATATATATATATATATATATATATAATTATATTTATTTATTTATTTATTCATTCATTCATTTATTCAATTTTTTGGTTTATTTTGTGGGGTTATAATATATATATATATATATATATATATATATATATATATATATTTTTTTCTTAAAAAACTTTCATTAACCTTATAATAATAAATTTGGTACATTTTCTTACATATATAAATATTTTCATTTTTGGTCTTGAATAAAAAGATATATAATGTTCTCTTGTTTTTAATGTATAATATGGAAATAGTCCATTATATACAAATATTTTATTATTATTATTATTATATATATATATATATATATATATATATATTTATTTATTTATTTATTATTTATTTATTTTTTTGTTGTTTTAAAGAATGAATAAAGATTTGTCATACATTTCAATGTCATTTTTATATGCTTCACAATTTTCATACAATTTGTTATCCATATTGTTACATATTCCATAGTTAAAAATTTTAAAGTAATCATTTTCTGAGATAGGTGCTTTCGATTTTCCAAATAAAGAAAAATCTTCCCATGTAACTACATTATTTTCAGCATTATTATTAATATTATTTGTTGAATTGTTATTTGTTATACTTTCCTTATCATTATTAAATGTATCATTATTCATTACCATCTTATTATTTAAAATATCTTCATTGTTACTACTTTCCCTTCCTGTTGAAGGTGCTGTATTATTATTTATATCATCGTTCATAATATAAGTGTTTAATGCTTGTGTTCTACTATGTAACATCTCATCGTTATTTAACATAATATTATTACTGAAGGTATTATTATTAGGATGATTATTGGAAATGGTTCCAAAGAAAAAATCCTCATAATTAAATTTCTCTACATTATTGTTGTTAAAGTGATTAAAATTATTGTCTTCAATATTATTATTATTATTATTGTTATTATTTGAATAATTTATATTTCCATTAGTAATCATATTATTGTAATTGTTATTTATTGTGTTCATATTATTTATATTATGTATATTATTATATTTCATGTTATTATTATATATAATACCATCTATATTTGTACACGTGTTATAAGTAAAATTACTACTACTGTCTTGTTTATTTGTACAATTGATATCGGTTAACAAATTGCTCGTATTTGAACACCTTCCAAATTTTTCTCCACTTGTAGATTCTTCAAGAAATCCTAACACATTTAAGTTATCATTCAAAAATTGTTCTTCATTAAATTTGGTATTATCTTCCGCCTTGTTAAAATTTTCTAATGACATATTCATAATAGGAGGAGTACTATTACTATTATTGTTGCTGTTGCTGTTATTGTTGCTGTTGTTATTGCTGTTGTTGTTATTATTATTGCTATTTATGTGGTTCATATTATTCATATTAAAATTCACGTGGTTCATATTATAGTTCATGTGATTCAAATTGTTTACATTATTCAAATTGTTTACATTATTCAAATTATTCATATTATTCAAATTATTCATATTATTCATATTATTCATATGATTCATATTCAATGAGTTTATATGATTTAACGGGGTCATTTGATTCATGTTTCCATTCATGAAACTATTCATATTGACATTAATATGATTCATACTGTTCATATTGTTCATATTGTTCATATTGTTCATATGATTTATATTATTCATATTGTTCATATTATTCATATGATTCATACCATTCATATGATTCATACCATTCATGTGATTCATACCATTCATGTGGTGCATATTATTCAACATCATATGATTCATATGTGCAACATTAGCATTACCATTATTAACAACATTAATATTAGCACTTATATTATTATTGCTCATATTATTCTTAGCATTCTTTATTCCATTTTTTAATACATACTCCGTAGTCGTATTATTTACATTCGTACTTATAACACCTACACCTTTTTTATTACATTCATATGAATTGTCAGTATTACTATCATTTAATAATTGAGGATCTATAGTTTCAGTTATATCATAAATTCCATCATCTTCTGTCAAAGCATTAACTTTATTAAAATATATTTCTTTCTTCTTTGGAAATATACAATAAGTTTCATTCCTTTTATTTGAATCCATATTATTATTAATATGATTACTACTATTACTATTATTGTGATGATTCATATTATTATTATTATTATTATTACTATTATTATTGTTATTGTGATTATTACTACTGTTACTAGAATTCTTTTTCTTCTCATATTCTTGCTTATCACTCTTATTTTTACTAGTACCAATAATAATATTCTTATCAGTTATTTCCATAGGGTTTTCTCTTAATTCGTTATGACCATGAGCATATCTACAAAATTGTCCAGAAAAACATTTACCTTTAATAAAACTCTCACATAATGCTGTTTTGTACAAATTTTCGGTAGCCCTCAATTCTATATTCGTATGAGCATATTTACATTTTTTATCATTACATAACTCATTTATTTTTAATTTTGGACATAAACTAGTTTTACATAAATTTGGTAATTCTCTTAATTCATTTTGAGCATGAGCATATAAACAAGTTTTTCTCCTTTCACACTTTCCTTTAATATACCAAGGACATATTTTAGTCTTATAAAATAAAATTCGCCTCTCACTAGTATTCACAACATTACTCATATTATCATCTTTCTTTATATTACGATACTCTTCATTATTACTATTACAATTACTATTATTCTGACCTTGCAGCATCTCTTTTGGATTTACGTTACTATTATTATTATTCACGTACATTCTTTTATCCATATATTTATTGTAACCTTTCTTACTTGTATTTGCACTCATTTTTTAAATTATATTATATAGCAATAAATATTATAGGTAAACACAAATACAGTAGATAAACTAATTGTATGTATATTATTATATATATATATATATATATATATATATATATTATTTAATAGAATTTATTCTTTTCTTTTTTCTTTTTTTATAAAATTATTATATAAAACTATACATAATTATAAACTATAAATATAACCAAATATTAATAATTTCAAAAAAAAAAAGAAAAAAAAAAACATACATATATATATATATATATATATATATATAATATTCATGTAAAAAAGTACATATAATTATATATGTCCCTTTCTTCAATTTTAATTTTTAAAATATAGAAAGCATTTAAATATATAAAAAGCATATAAATTACAAACATATAAATTATAAAAAAAAAAAAAAAAAAAAAAAAGTTCAATTATATAATAAATAAAAGATACTGTATTAAAAACTTTGTATTAAAAATAATAAAATATATATAACAATAATACCTGTTTTATTTTTATTTTTTTAAATTTATTTTTCTACTTTTTTTTTTTTAATTATTTTTGTATTGTTTTTATTTTCTTTTTTTTATATTCAAAATAAGCACATAATAACAAATATATAAATTTAAAAAATATATTTATATTTGGCCTTTTCAAAAATGAAAAAAAAAAAAAATTCATTCAATAAAAGATAAAATATTACATACAAGATATATTTATAAATATATATATATATATATATATATATATATATATATATATTATATAATAATAATAATAATTAAAAAAAAAAAAAAATACCAAAAAGTTGTATAACATATATTATACAAATATATAAATATGGATGGATGTTCTTTTTTTTTTTTTTTCTTATATATAAATTATATATATGTATGATTATACAATTATTTACAAATTTATAAAAAAAAAAAAAAAATATATAAATATATATATATTAATAATGAATAAATCGTATAATAAATATATATTTTTTACTTTATTTATTTATTTATTCATTTTTTTTTTCTTATAATTATAAATAATACATATATGTATATATATATATATATATATATATATATATAATATTTTAAGGCTGCTATACCCTTACACATAAATTATTAGATATATATATATATTAATGAAAAAAAACAAATAAATGAAAAAAATAAATAAATCTAAAAAAATAATAAAATGAAATAATAAGAAACTTATAATAAAATGACAATTAAAAATTTTATAATAATTTCATTAGTAACATAAAATATGTAGGAATAAATTTCTTTCTTATTTATACATATATAATATATATAATTGTATATGCTTATAAATAAAGAACTTAAAATCTAAAAAATACTATAAAATCTTTAAAAAAAAATTACAATTCTCAAAAAAAAAAAAAAAAAAATAATATAATATACATATATATATATATAATATATATATTTAAAAAAAAAAAAAAAAAAAAAACTATTAAATATTAACAACTTAAAGAAATATACACATGAATAGAACATACATACATATATACATTACTTTTGTTTATTATAATACAAAATTATATACATATAAATAATTATACTGTTAAAAACGAACGTATGAAAATAATAGATTATATTCATATAAAAAAAAAAAAAAAATTCACACATACATATAAATATATAGTAATTTTAATTACAACATTAATAAATAAATAAATATATATATATATATATATATATATATATATATGATATTATAATAATTAGAGATTAGTTCTCATTATTTAATTTTCACTTTCTTCATATAATAAACATGTAACATATATAAATATATATAACTATAAATATACATACAACTTTTACATATATGTTCAAAAAAAAAAAAAAAAAAATTAAACAAAATAAAATATATATAAATGTATTAAAATAAGTATATATGCAAACTTGATATATATAATAAATAAAGACGTTATCTATTAAAATATAAATATATATATAATACTCATATTAATACTCTACTTTAAAAAAATAATTTAAATTAAATCAATAAATAAATAAATCAATAAATATATATATATATATATATATATATAATATATAACTATAAAAATTTTACTATTTACTATATAATAAAAGACAATAAAAAATTCTCTATAATCATAAACTTATAAATATGTATAAATGTAATAAATTTATTATTTAAGAATTACATATATAACACGTATATATAAATATATATATATTAAAATATTTTTATGCTTTTTATATTTTTTTTTTTTTTTTAAAAAAAAAAATGGTAATATATATATATATATACATACAATTCACACTTATAAATAATTTTACATATAATAAAATATGAAATACATAAATATTATGATAAAATAAAAAAAAAAAAAAAAAAAAAAAAAAAAAAAAAAACCTATTAAAACACAAATAATATAAAATATCAATAAAAATAAAAAAATTATATAAACATAATAACTTTCATATAATAAATGTTCAATATAACATAATTACTACTTATTTTCTATAACATATAATAAATTAAATAATTTATAAAGAAAAAAAAAATAATATATTAATATAATTATACATATTTTCGCTTTATATAAACTTTTCCATGTTTTTATAAGAACATCAAAATTAATAATTTCGCTTTTTTTTTTTTTTTTTTTTTTTTTTTTTTCTTAGACTACATAAAGTTTATATATTACATATTCTATACATAAATATATATATATGAATAATTAAAAATATGGCTTGAGCTTTTAAAAAAAAAAAAAAAACATATATATATATAATAAATATGTATAAACTTTCAAATAAAATATAAAAATATATACATATATATATATATATATATATATATACAAAATATGTCTAATTTTTTTAATAATTATTCTAAAAACCTTTTCAATACGTTCTTCCTTTTTATTATTATTATTTCACTTTTTCTTAAATTTTTTTTTTTTTTTTTTTAAATATTTTTATGCAATAAAAAAGATTAAAATAAAATAAATAACAGTTTATCACAAAAAATTAACTATTAAAAATTATTAACTATTACAAATTATATTAGAAATATAATAAAAATTATCAACCACTTTAAAAATAATACATATATATCTATATCAATATATAAGAGATATCTTTTTATAAAAAAACGTTTTACTTCTTCATATATATATTAAAAAAAGAAGTGGGTAATGTCAAAAACTTATTAAATATATAATACATAAATAAAATAATATATATTAACAAAGCATAAATGTAGGAGGTCATTAAACTTATATATATAACATATATATGTATATGCATATATATATATATATGTAGTTTTTTACTGTGTTATTTTGTATGCACATATATATTATATAATTATAATATACATGTTTATATATTTTTTCTTCCTAGTATCATTATCATAAAAAGTATATATACATATATATATGTATATATATATATATATATATATATATATATATATATATATATATATTCATTTACACATACTATAAATAATATATATAGTAAAATTAATAATTATGCTGTATACTTTTTTTTCTATCACTATATGTATGTATTTAAATGTATATATATACATACATACATAAACATTTTTTTTTGGATTAGGAAATAGTCTATTATTTATTTCTTATTTTTAATATTCTGATTTTAGATACACTTGGTTAAAAAAATATAGAATGATTGCGTTCTCATAATATATATATATATATATATGTATATATAGATATAAACATTTATATATATATAGATATATAGATAGATATAAATTTATACATGAAAATACATATATTTCATATAAATATATATTAATAATATATTTCTTTCCAAAATCAATATTAATATTATATATATATAAAAATACGTGTTTGAAAAAATACCAAATATATATATATATATATTTATATATAAATTATTTAAAAAAAAAAAAAAGAAAGAAAGAAAGAATCTATGAATATATATAAAATAAACATTACAACATTATAAAATAAAATATATAAAATTATTTTTTATCATCATTTTTTTTTTTTTTTTATTGAAATATAAGAAAGCTTTATTTTCTATTATAAAATATATAAAAAATAATTATAAAAATATGGTTCTTTTTGGTTTTTTCATTTTTTTTCTCATTTAAACTTTTGCTTTTATATTTTTTTATAAAATTTTTTCTAATATATATTTATATTAA
>LT990238.1:485533-523033 GCA_900257145.2 Plasmodium billcollinsi
TTCCATCTTTTATTTTATCTTTTAATATATTGTTTAATTTTTTACTTTCCTTTTTAATCCTATTTTTTTTAAATGTACATATAAAGGAATTGTGTGTATGTTTTTCTTCCTCTCTTTCTACATATGTATACATATATTTATATATATCAAAATTATGGTTAAAAATCAAATCGTATAGAAAAAAAATTATATAGTTATCTGTACTGTTATATTTCAGTTGATTATTATTCAAATTAATAAAATATGGTTTTCTCCTAATTCTTATTTTCAAATTTATTATTTTATTATTTTTTCGTTTTCCAAAAAGGAATGAGATATTTGGAGTGTAATTTGTTTTATTATATAATGTATATAATATTTTCATTTTCATTTTCATTTTCATTTTCATTTTCTTTTTTTTTGTATATTTTTTTTTTGGTATGTTATTACATATAATCGATTCATTCTGCTTTTCTTTATTGGAGAAGAAAAAGGAAGGTCCCCCAATAAGACTGTGATAAAAAAAAAAAAAAAAATTTTTTTTAACATTCTCTTTGTCTATAATAAATATATCATTTACGTTAAAAAGCTCCTTGTAGTATTTTATGAAAAGTAAAAAATATTTCTTTTTCTCCTTCCTTTTATTAATTAATGTATGTATGAATATTTCATAATTTATATTTAATATATCTTTACATTGTGCTTTACTTTTATTGTTGAACTTAAAAAATATATAGTTTAATTTTACAAGATTGAAATTTGAAAAAATATTTTTGTATGCTTGAATCTTACTATTATATATATGTTTATGAACAAGATTATTAGTATTGTAAATATGCTTAATATTATTAGTTTTTTTTTTATATGACTTTAAATGATTAAAAAATAGGGACCTTAATCTTGTGAATTTATATCTAAACCTTTTATTAATTAAAATTTTTTTTTTTATTTTTTTTAAATAAAAATAAGATATAATATTATTCTTTACGTTTTTTCTGCACACTTTCATTTTGTTCACATTTTCTTTAATATGTCCAAAATTTTTGTTTTTTTCTTTTTTATTATATAAATAAATAAAACGATATATAAATATATTGTTGATCATTTTGAATAGATAATTATGAATATATTTTTGTTTTATATGTATAATATTCATATTAACATTAAGATTTTTATCATTTATTATGTTATCATCTTGTATTAATTCAGTATATGTTTTTTTTTTCTTTTCATTTGGTATAAATTGATATGTGAATACATTAACGTCTAATTTATTTTTCAACATATTTTTTAAAGTATGTGAGAATTGTTTATACATACTTGTATGTAATAAAAAATTCTTCTTGTTTTTATATGTGTGATAAAATAATAAATTACTATATATATTATTAACTTTACTTGTGTACAAATTTATTAATTTATTTTTCATATGAGCACATTTCAACTTTTTGTAAAATATTTGAAGATAATTAGTTATCATACAATCATACGAATTATTCAATATTACATTTGATAAAATATCCAAATCAAAAAATATAACTTCTAAGTGTATGTCATTAATTATATCATTTTTTAATGTAACATTATAGATAACAATTTGATTAGAAAAGAAGTTATCAATGGTAAGATTATTATTATTTATTTTATTTTTATCCCCATGCATATTATTCAT
Organism: Plasmodium billcollinsi; assembly: GCA_900257145.2. Taxonomy (NCBI): domain Eukaryota; phylum Apicomplexa; class Aconoidasida; order Haemosporida; family Plasmodiidae; genus Plasmodium; species Plasmodium billcollinsi. The sequence goes on from LT990238.1 coordinate 487,185, forward strand.
ATATGCATTATTATGATAATGATAATTATGATAATTATTATGATTATTATTAATAATATTATTATGATCTTTTAACACCATGTTCTTTTTCTCCTTCTTCTTCTTATGCATTTCATCAAATAATATATAATTTAACACTTTTTCATTTTCCTTTCGCCTTTCTGCGTTCTGTTCTATATTTCCATCAATATCACTATAACATCTTGTTATATCCTCCACTTTCTTATTACTTTTATTTTTCATAATAAATTTCAACCATTTTCTTTTAAATATGTTAAAATTAGTGTTGACAAAATAATCAAAAGTTGAGAAGATATTTTTTTTTTTACTTTTTCGACAACTTATATTTTGTTTCCTTCCTATGCGAAAGAGGTGTTTGGATATACGCATATTCTGGATTTCCCATCAAACTGAAAATAAAATAAGAGAGAAAATAAAAATAAATAAATATTATATATATATATATATATATATATATATATATATATATATATATGTATGTGTGACAACTTCTTTCTTTTTTCTCTTTATTTTATATATTATTTAAAAAAGTGTATATATAATATTATTTTTTTTAATGATCATATAACTCAATAAATAAATAATATATATATATATAATATATATACTTGCCTTTTGGAGCCTATATTAAATACTTCTGTTTTACATTTTTTTTTATGAGATCTACTGGATGTTATTTCTCACAAGCATTTTACGAATTATATATATATATATATATATATATATGTCATATTTATATGTATGTTTTATTTTTTTTTTTTTTTTTTTTTTTTTTTCCCTTCATAATGTATAATGATGAAATAAAAATTATAGAAAAGGAATATAAAGCATTTTATTTAAAATTCGAATATATAGATAAAAACACCTTTTGTATACATCTTAAGAAAGATGAAATTATTAAAAAAGAAGAAGAAAAACAAAAAAAAATAGTAGATAAGGACAAAAGTAATCAACTCAATAAAAAAATCATAACAGATGATAATACAAAACATAAATTTTTATTATCAAAATATATAGAGAAGGAAAATATATTAATATTTTATATAAAAAATCATCCAAATTATTTCGAAATACTAAATAATACTTCGTATCATGATTTAAAATTTTTTGAAAATATTGAACAACTTTTTAATGTATATTGTCCTTTGTCATTTAAAAATTTTATATGCCAAAAAATTCACGGAAAATTTAATAAAAATAAATAAATAAATAAATAAATAAATATATATATATATATATATATATATATATATATATATATATAATATTTACACAGATAAAAACCATATCAGTGTATAATGCCTACGGATAATTGTATTTTAAAACCTTATAAGAGAAAACAAAAAAAAATAGAATAAAATAAAATATATATATATATATATATATATATACTTTTGTTATCTTTATAATGTAAACAATTTAATAAACCTTCTATTTTTATACATGTTATAATGTTTTTATATATTCATTTAATACTATAAATTTTCATAATTTTCTTTTAAAAAGATAAATGAAAAAAGAAAAAATTATAACAAATATATCTTAACAGACATATATATATATATATATATATATATGTAGACAAAATAATATATATACCTATAAATATATATTTTTTTTTTCAAGTTTAAAAAATTTGTAAAATATTTATTATATATATATATATTTAATGATTAGTTTTTTTCAAAATGAATGATTATGTTCAAGTTGATTTTTTGCATAGCATGTTTAAGAACAAAACATGGAAAGAAATAAAACTAAATAAGTTCGATAGCATTAAGAATATAAAGAAAAAAATATATACACACACAGGGACCTTATATGATAATATGAACTTGTATGCCTATGATGAAAATGATATAGATAATACACAAGTATTTTTGAGTAATGACGAATATTGTTTAAATGATTACAACGTAAAAGATAATTATATTATATATATCCAAGAAAAAAATAAAACATACAATTCAGATGACATAATCTATGATATTGATGATGAACAGAAATTACAAAAGTTAGCACACTTAAAATATACAATGAATGATGAAGAATATGATAAACGCCCTGATAATATTAGAAACTTTCTAAAAAAGTTAAGAGAAAAAAATAAAACACAAACAAACCTATCCAACCAACAAGAAGAAAATAATAATAAAATTATTAGCCATGATCCAATTTGTTCTTCTAGTATATTTAATAATTCTTATGATCAAGAATTATATCAAATAGGAAAGAGATGTAGAATTAAACTAGGCGATAGACGAGGAATTCTTAAATTTGTTGGTAATATAAAAAATAATAATGATATTTATGTAGGCGTAGACTTAGATGAACCCTTAGGAAATTCAGATGGCATGTATAAAAAAAAAAAATTATTTGAATGTAAAGGAGATAAGTATGGTTATATAGGCAATATTAATTCTATAGAAGTGGGTGATTTCCCACCCTTCGACATAATGAACTTGGAGGAGTTCTAACAATATATAATAACAGCTAACATATATTCATACATACACATATATATATATATATATATATATATTTAGGTTTTATTATATATTTTTTTTTGGAATATAATAATTTTTCGTGCCTTTTATACATCTCATTTATAAAAAGAATTTTTTTTATTTTATTTTTTTTTTTTTTTATATAACATTATTTTATTTATTTATTTATATTTGTACAGTACTTTTAAACCTTAATATTGTACGCAAAAAAAATAAAAATAAAACTAAGAAATAAGATAAATATGAATATAAATATAAATATATATATAAATATATATATATATATATATATTTATAAGATTGATTATTTTATATAATTATATTTTTATGTTATTTTATATTATATATTATATATTTTTACACAATATAAAAATATATAATGTTAAAGAATTAAAATATTATTATTAATAATATATTGTAAAAATATATATTATATATATAAATACGTACAACATATTTTTATATATAAACAATTTATTAATATATACATATATATATATATATATATATATAATATATATTTTATTTTTAAATTAAAAAAAATAAGAAAATGAGAAGTTATTTATTCCTTGACCTTTTAAAATATTATTATACAATAATTATTTTTCTTTCTTAATTCTATTTAAGTCATCCTTAAACTATTTAAATATTATATGTAAATATAATATATATATATATAATATTTATATTTAGATGTTCTTATATTTTTTAGTGTTCTCCTTTTTTTTATCAATATAAAAAAAAAGAAAAAAAAAAAATGAGTAATGATCAGGATTTAAAAAATTCCTTCTTGCAAGACCTAAAGGAATATTCAACAAATAATGATAAGAAATTTCCTGAAGTTTTAAAAAATTATATCACACAAAATATTGAAGATCAAAATGAAGCTGAAAGGTTCAAGATGAAAACAAAATGTTATAGTTCTAATTTTATATAATATATATTTTTTTCCTTATATTTATTTCGATTTTTTTTTTTTTTTTTTTTTTTTTTTTTTTTTTTTTTTTTTTTTTTTTTATAGATTTTTGAAAGAATTTAATGATTCCTACTTAAAAGAAATGAATTTGGATGAACTTGAACTGTTATGTTCAATGATACTTAAAAAAAAAAACTTATCAGCCAATTAAGGAGGAACAAACAAAACAATAAAAATAATAAATAAATAAGTAAATAAATTATATAAATTAAATTAACATAAATACATATATAAGATATACCATACACTACATTTCTCTTATAATAATTTTTCTTTTCTTTTCTTTTTTTTTTTTTCATATTTTATTTTTAACTTCTTATTGTCTGGTAGATGCTTAATATCTGCTTCATATACCCATAGGATAGGGAATCCCCTTCATGTTTTATTCTGTTTGATATATAATTCATGACATTTTCATAATACTCATAAATTTCGTAGTTTCGATTTTTTAATATATAAATCATTTTTTTACAAAAAATTAAATTTATCATATCATATAATAATTTACAACATGCTCTTCTAATCATAAGGTTATCCCTTCGAATGAAAACATCGACAAGTGAAAAACCATCTCGTATTATATCCTCCAGATATAAATATACATTATTACAACAATTTAAGAACGTATTATATGATGATAGTAAATATGTGGTTAAAGTAAAATCTTCAGAATAATATTTTCTAATCCTATATTCATCATAATCTATTTTAGACATTTCTTTTTTTATTTTAAAACAAAATAAGGTTGTATATACTCCGCTAAAATATATATTACATAAATCCATAAACTTATGTATCTTCTTTTTATTAACTAAACAACATGATTTATTTATATTTTTTATTGAACATACATTAATTCTTTTTTCTACTTCTACTATGTCTATGTCTGATTTTGTTTTTTTTTCTTCTACATCATCTTTTTGTATCTGTTTATTTTTTTTTTCATCAAAATAATTTATTTCTTCAGACATATTTTTCCAATATGCATCTAATAAATTTTTCTTATAATTTGTTTTATTATCCATCATTTTATTACCTTTTATTAACCATTCTGAAATGTTCATAGTCTCATTTATATTTTTTATATATACAAATATTTCATCTAATTTTATCCTGCTGCTTAAATATAAAGCCGTCAGCTGAAAGCACAATATCATTAACATTTTTTGAAAGTTATCGTAAGTATTATTATATATATTGTTAAACATATATTTACATATTTCTATAGGACTATGTATACACAATATAACTATAACAAATAACTTATATGTCATAATATAATCTTCATTTTTATTATTACATGTAATATTATTTATTGATAACAACGCTTTATACATATCAACACTTATATAAGATAATATATCATTCTCCTTAATTAATTTTGGTAATACTATTATAGTTTGGCACAATCGAAAATTTGCTTCTTTATAATTTTCATTTTTTTCATTTAATTTTAATATATCATGATTATTATCTTCTACATTGTTTCTTTCTATATAATTTGCTTTACTATTTAACCTACATAAACATTCAAATAAGTCTTCTGAAGGATTTAAATACATATTCTTATTTACTTCCATATTTAAATAATATTCATTTTCCTGTAGTAATTTTACTAGAAATTCTTTTTCCTCCAAATTGTATATATCATTGTCTATTATATTATCAGCATGTTTTATCATATCATCGCTTGGTAATACATTTACATTTCTATATACATCACAATAGGAAGTATTTATAAGCATATCATCATCATCATCATCATTATTATTATTATTATTGTTATGTTTATTTTTGATTAAGTCATCATAAATTATATTTATATCATAACCATGCTGATAATTATTATCATGTATTATATCCGATGAAGATTCTGAACCATTAAAAAAAAATTTCGACATTTCTTCTTTTTTATGTAAAAATTCATCATTATTTATCATATTATCATTAAATTGAAAAATATTATCCATCCGCTTCATCGAATATTCATCCTTTTCAAACGGATCTATATCCACCTTACTTAAAATAAAATTCTCTAAAAATAATATATCACATTGTTCAATAGTCTTAAAGCATAAAACATCTTTTGGTATATAGTCTATATGTTTTTGTAAGTTAGGAAAGAGAATTTTCTCATCATCAGAATTATCAATACTACTACTACTACATTGACTATCACTATTATAATTATTATCCTTTTTATCCAAATTTTTATCATTACTATTATATTTATCATATGTATTTTTTTCTTTTTTTTTCTTTTTTTTTCTAAACATTTGGCTAGACATGTATTTCTTAAAATATTCAGCTATTATTTGTCCACAATATAATGATACCTCATTATTACAATGAAATAAATATTGAATCATTTTTGTTATACTATCAAATCTTTGAGTATTATATATATTAATTTTATATAAATATAAATCTGTTTTTGATAAAATTTCAAAATTATAACAACTGGAAAAAATAGCTTTATTTATATCTTTTAAATGTACACTAAATGTGTACAATAATTTACTTAAAACAATTGAAAAGAAAGTATCTTCACCCATGTTGTCCAAACTATAATTAAAATTATCTAATATATAAATAAATATATCTTGTAAAAATTGTATTAATATTAATTGAACCGTATTTTCTTCTAATATATTTTCATTATCTTCAAAAGGATATATTTTTTGTTTTGTGCTGGAATCTTTTTCCATTTTTTCAAATTCTACATTTATATTACTTTTTTCATCCAGATCGTTAATTACATCTACGTAACTTTTTTTTTCTTGCTTCCCATACTCAACCTTGTTTCTCGAAATATACATTAAGATTTTCTGTTTCTTCATTTCAAAATTTTTAAAAAGTGATACAACAGTAAGTGAATTACGATAAATTATATGATTTATAATGTCAATCATACATATACCATAACATAATCCTAAACAATTTTTTGAAGTCGGGTTAAAAAATCGTTCTATGAAAAAATAATTCCAATTATACAGAAATACAATATTTATCAAAATATTCAAGAACATATATATCTTGTCATTATATATACATATATATAACACCTTATTACTCATATTATTATTATTAGGATTATCATTTTTATTATCTTCAATTAATTTTATAAAAGGATGTATGTAATTTAATAAACTTGTTAAAAGAATTTTACATTCCTTTTCACCACTATACAAATGAAGATAATAAAAAATATTTTCAATAATATAATTTGTATTTAATAAATAATTTATTTGCTTATTTGATACTTTTATGAATTCCCCTTTTATATATAGATTTGATATATAATTACTTTCTTTTGATAAACACATCTTTTTATTTTCATCTTTTCTTAGGTTACAATTATTTATAACTTTATGACATTCATCCGTACTTTTTTCTTTGGCCATATCAACATTTAAGATAAAATAAAAAAGAACAGATGAAAAGGTATCTGTTAAGTTTAAATTTATTATTTTCTTCAATAAATATATAACCTTTTCAAATTCTATAATATCATTAAATTGTTTGATATGAAAAAAGATAAATACACATGTAGTAATAATATTTTTATAAAATCCATCCTCTTTTAATTCTTTAGGAATAATATGATTATATATATATAATTTTCTCTTTATATCTTCATCATTTAGTCCGTTTATTATACATTTAAAAAACAGATGAGGAAAGGAAAAATATATTTTTGTTACCTTATGAGGATTTTTATAATAATCTTTCAATATTTTTCTAAATTGTAATGTGCTTGAACATTCAAAATGAGATGTATCTTCGTCATTTTTCTTTTCTTCATATCTAGACATACTTTCATTGTTATTTATATTACCCATACTATGGTGTAAATTAATGTTCTTTTCTTCATAATTATATTTTTTTTTTATTTTATAATATGTTTTTTCCATATCATATTGAAATAATACATGATCATTTTCTTTTTGTACATATTCAAGTATTATATTTTTATCAACATATACATTTTTCATAAGATCAATAACAAAGGTCCAGTTTTCAATGGGAATTTTTCTTTCCTCTGAAATGAAAGAATGAAAAAATTTATTCAAACTAAGTATAATCCATTCACTCAAATATATACCATGAAAAGTTAAAATATCATCGTTTTTAATATCATTATTTATATTATTATATATATTCCCATTTTCTATCAACGTATTATGGAATTCTCTCATTAACTTACATAAACTTTTACTTTTATCATTAAGGGACAAAGGGATAAACCATATATAAATTAAATGATAGATATTCTTTCTATCTATATGTTCTATTTTTAATTTCCCCCTTAATATAGCCAAAATAATATTTGATAAACAATAAAAACATTCATCAATTAAAATATGTTCTTTTTCTCTTATTATCTTTAACGCTTCATTATATTTCTTTGTTTTTTTCAGATTTATTATTTCTAAACTTAAAGGAACATATTGTATGAAAAAGTTTTCTAATATATTCTCAATATTCTCACACTTTACGTTATGTAACAATATTTCCAAATTCATTTTTTCATTATATAAAATATGCAATTCAAATCAATATGCATAAAAAGTTACCCATGGGATACGTGAAAAAGCTGATACAATATGAAAAATGGCACTAATAAATATAATACAATGAAAGATATACATTAAAAAAAATATATATATATATATATATATACACATATATATTATATTTACATATTTGATACTATATGTAGGAATTTTTTTTCATATTGTGTAAATAATCAAATATATATATATTAATTTATATGATTATATAATGTTTTAAAATTAATTAAATTATTACAATATATATAAAATATAAAATTTAATGACGTATTTGTGTATAAAATAGATTAGTATTTTATTTATATAGAGTTTTATGAAAATTTATTTTTCAAAAATAAATGATTCATATTTGAATATTTTTATTCTACGAAAAGGGTTTTTATATAAATATAATATAAATATTTATTTACATAATCTTAATTAATTCAAGTCCTACTTTGAGCACATTTTTTTTTTGTATACATAATTCTATTTGAGATGTTTTTTTTTAAAAATTACACTCTTCCTTTTTTTTTTTTTTTTTTTTTTTTCTTTCTCTTAATGAAATTTAATATAAAAGTGAAGAAATTACATGACTTGGTCAGGTGTAAAATATAAGATAATTTTAGCTAACTGGTTTAATATTAATTAATATATTATTATTATTATTATTATTTAATTATATATTTTATTCTGTTTTTTTCTTTTTTATAGTTTATAACGCTTAATATATAATTATCTTTTTATTCAAAAAAATATTAACACAAAAAGTGTATTTATAAACATTGAATATTTTATTACAAGGGTAAAATAACGTTGTAGTAAATAAAGAAAAAAGAAAGGAAAGAACTTTTTTTTTTTTTTTAAGAGAACCATAAAACTGTTCTCCAGATAAAATTTTCTTATATAATATATTATTTTATTAGATCATAATTTTTGGAATATGATAAAAAAAAAGACCAAATATAATTATATATAAATGTATTTAAAAGAAATAATAATAAAAGAACAAAATATAATCATATAATATTTTTGTTCGAATATGTTTTATTCATCACATTTTAATTATTTATCTATAAACATGCCTATACAAAATTATAATATATATATATATATATATAAACATATATTATCTTTAACTATTTAAAAAAAAAAGAGAGTGAAAAAAAATACATCACACTATTAATGAGATTGTTTTTATTTTTATATCATATGCATATTTTATTTTTTCTTTTAAAGAATTTTAAAAATATGCATGTATTTTGTTAATATATAAGGAATATTAAATATATAATAACATATTATATATATATATATTACATTAAACTCATATATTTGTGTATGTTAAATAATATACTTAAAAATATTTTATTATTTTTATTTTGATTATTCATTAAAAAAAAAAAAAAGGCATTTCTAAAAAACCTTTAATAACCATCATTTAATCAGACATACATACATTATAAAAAAAAAAGAAAAAAAAAACATATTTATGTTTTGAATACACTATTATTTATATGTATATGAATATTTCATTGTATTATAAATAATGAAATCATATATGTACAAATATATATTTTTTATATATAATGTATATTTTTTTACCATATCATATCATAAATACAATATGTTCAGCATATATTTTCTTATTCATACGTGTGCAAAAAGTGCATATAATCAAAAAAAATAAAATATAAAAAATAATTTTAATTATATATTATATATATATATATATATATATTATGAGATTACAATATATATATTAAAAAAAAAAAAAAAAAAAAAAAAAAAGACCCTGTGTGGAATTACATTTGAATTTATCAATAAAAAAAAAAATAAATAAATAAAAAAGGAGATGTATAAAAATATAAAACAGTTTTATATTATGCATATGTAAATATATATATATATATATTAAATTATATATTTTTAAGAAAAAAAATAAGAGAGATATCTTAAGAAAAAAGCAGACAAAAGGAATAAATCAAAACCAACAAAAAAAAAAAAAAAAAAAAAAAAAAAAAAAAAAAAAAAAAAAGAAAAAATGTGAAATATAAATATTCATATAATATAATTATATAAATTTTTTCACATATATGTGTATAAAAATAAAACTTCTGATAGGGTTCTTTTTACGACATACATTTATTTCTTTATATTTTTTCTTTCTTTTTTTTTTTTTTAAACATGATTGTAAGATATTGTTTGGTAAATTAAATTTTTTTTTTTAAGGAATTACATAGGATTTTTATAATATATATATATATATCATGATCCAGATAAATGTACATTTATATATATTTTCATTTTATGTATATTCAATGAAGCAATACATACATATTTTATGATATATATTATTATTATTATTATATATATATATATATATATATATATATATATATTATAATATATTTATAAAATTACTAATTATTATTAAATATTATCCATCACAAAATGATTTATAAATTATTTATTTATTATTTTTTTCTTGATATAAGAAAAATACCCTTTTTTTAAAAAAAAAGAATCCAATTTTTTTTTCTTTCTTTCTTTCTTTCTTTCTTTTTTTGTGTATTTTTTATTTCTTACAAGTTAATTATTAAAAATTAAAAATTTTAATGATTGCATAAATGTTATATATATATATTACTTTATTATTATAAAAAAAAAAATATATTAATAATATTTTATGTATTTCCTTTTTTTTAATAAATAAATTATAATATTTTAGCGTTTTTCATAAAACAAATATAGAGATATAGGTAAATGATAAAAAAAAAAAAAGATACAAATATAATAATACTATAATTAATAAGCCGAAGTATAATAATTATATAATAATATTATATATTATTAATATATATATATATATTTTTTTTAGTTTTCTTTTTTTTTTTTTTTTTGAAAATATAAATATTATATATATATATATATATATATATATATATAAGGTTATAATTATATATATTTTTCTTTTCTTTTTCCTTTTTCTTTGTTTTCTTTATTTAGATCAGATTAGTATTTTTTTTTTCTTGTTTTATGTTAGTAGAACAGAACATATATGTATAACATGAAATAAATAATTGCATATATTTTTTTATATTTAATTTCTTTTTCTTTTTATATTATATATATATATATATATATATATCCATCTGATAGTGCATTTTTTAAAACATAATTATAATTTGTATGCTCCATTTTTTTTCCATACTTATATTATATGTATATATATGTATATATATATATATATATATTATATGTATGTTTATATATTTTGTATAATTTAAAAATAAATGTAATATGAGTGAATTGAAACCATTGGAACTTGAGTATTTGGATAAGAATATAAAAAAAAAGAAAAAAGATGAAAACAAAAATAATTTGAATAAAATTTTTATGAATAGAAAACATAGTTTAAAGAAAGAAGGATCTGATAATACAGATGTACATGATCAAACTATATTAGAAAATGATAAAAATAACAATGATGTAATGAATAGTAATAAAGAGAATGATAATAAAGATGCGAAAAGGATTTTCCATTCATTTAGTATAAATAAAATATTTGGAGAGAAAAAAAAAGACGACCATGCTAACAATAAAAATGTAAAGAAAGGTATCAAGGGCAAGACAACAAAAAATGATATAAGTAGTGCTAATCACAACACATCTGGTAATAAAAATGAGGATGATATGATAATAGATAGCAATACAAAGGAGAACAACAGCAGCAATAATGATGATAATAATTGCGATAATTCTAATAATTGTGATAATTCTAATAATTGTGATAATTCTAATAATCGTGATAATTCTAATAATCGTGATAATTCTAATAATCGTGATAATTCTAATAATTCTAATAATTGTGATAATTCTAATAATTATCATAGTAATGATAAATGTAATAATCATCATAATGATAGCAATCAAGATAAACATAATAATAATAACCATAACGGTAACAATACTGATAATAATAGTATTAGTCATAATAATATGATATCTCTCGATATAGAAAATGAAACAAAATTTTTTGAAGATTGGGAAGTTACACAAAAGAAAATATATGATCCAACTATAGGGTTAAGAAAGCATTATACGAATGAGCTTTTATCATGTGGAGAAAAGAATAATATAAGAATATTAGAAAAGTGGTCTTCTATGGTTAATAGAGATATTGTATGGTTTCATAAAGCACATAGAACAACTTATCTAAGAAGAGTAAAAAGAGGAATACCACAAAAATATCGATGGAAAATATGGTTCCATATAACAAATGCAAAGAATTTATATAATAAATTTCAAAAGAAATATTATTATTTATCTAAAAAGAAATCTAATTATACAAATTTAATATTAATAGATATATCAAGAACATTTCCAGAATTATTAATATTTGATAAATATGCCCAACAACAATTATATAGAGTTCTAAATGCATATTCGAATTTTGAACCATCTGTTGGATATTGTCAAGGTATGAATTTTTTGGTTGGATTATTATTAATTATAAGTAATTTTAATGAGTTAGAAACTTTTTGTGTATTAGTTAGTTTAATGAACAATTATTATTTGAAAGATTTTTATAAAGAAAAGTTTCCTTTATTAAATCGTTTTATATATTTATTTGAAAGAATAATGCAGAATGAAATACCTGATTTAGTTGATCATTTTAATAATGAAGAAGTTTATCCACCTGTATATTTACATCAATGGCTTCTGACTTTATTTATAGCTAGCTTACCTATAAAAAGTGTTATTGTAATATGGGATTATTTATTCAGCACAAGTATCAAAAAAATTATAATTATATCAGTTGCACTTTTGAAAATATTAAAAAGTTATTTAATGAAACATAAATTTGAAAAAATTCTTAAATTATTAAAATCATTAAAATATAATGAAAGTAATGATGATATATTAATAGCTAAATTACTTATTAAAAAATCGGAGTCTATTATTTTAAGTAATGAACTTTTATATCTATTTGAGAATATTGAAAATCAGGATGTACCATTTAATAGTCACTATAAATTTGTAATTGATAATATAACAACATGTCATTTTAATCATATACAAGAAAATATCACCCAAATGAGTAATACGAATCATATTAATGATTACGACACGGCAAATGGTACTTCGATCAATAATGATTATAATGATAATAATAATAATGATAATAATAATGATAATAATAATAATAATAATAATAATAATAACAATAATAATAATAATTATTATAATTATAATAAATATAAACGATATAGTCATTTGATCAATGAAGACAGCAATTTTGTTACACTCGATGGAGTTCCTTTACTCAATTTTTTTTCTAATAATATTTTAAAAAAAAAAAAAGAAGAAGAATTAAAACCTACCTCCAACCTTAAATTTAGAGATAAACAAAAATCATCGTCATTAAAGGAAAGAGAAAATATCAATACATTTTATTATAAAATTTTAAGTAGTAATGAAAAAAAAGAAAAAAATCAAAATATAGACCATGATGGAAATAATAATAGTAGTAATGAAGTAGCATACCATGATGTAGTTAGCTCATTAAAAGAAAGTAATTCTGTACATAATATATCTGATGAGGAAAAGTCAAATCATCTAAATTTCAAAGACCATATTAATGAATATTATAAAAATGATATAGCAGGAGATAACACTAATGAACATATTAATGTGACTGTTATGGAAGAGCAAAATCAAAAGGTATATATAAATAATATGAATAGTATAAATAGTATTAATAATATAAACACTGTTAATAATATGAATAGTTCGCACGCTTCTGTATCAAAATGTTTAAATCAAAAACTGCAAAATGATAATGAAAATATTAACAAGGCATACATCAAACATATATCAAATGATAAAGAAAATCTTGATGATTATCATATGACTAATCAAAAAATAAAAAATGATCATATGCATGAAATTAATATGTGTCATAATAATGATAAAGAAGAAAACTCCGAACTATATCATAAAAGCGATATACATATTCAGCATTCTAAATCAAATGAAAACAAAAATGATAGGAATTGCATGAGTAACTTGAAAAGACATGCATATTATTTTTATAAAGAAGAGGGGCAAGAAGAAATAGAATTTGATCAGGAAATGAATGAGCCCAAATCTTGTTGTGATAACAATATCAATTCTCATAAAAAGGAAAATAACCAAATGAAAAACACTAAGTATTTGAATGATACCAGCGAAAAGGAAAATATTATTATAAATATGAATAATAAAGAATGTCATAGTGATGAAAACAAAGAGAAAATAAAACACAAACATTATAAGGATGAAGACGATTTAAAAAATGAAAGACAAAAAGAAGAAGAAGAAGAAGAAGAAGAAGAAAGTATTCTAAATATATCTCAGTATATTCGTTATAATGAAAAAGAAACATTATCAAAAAATAACAACAATGATAATGAAAAGAATGATGATAATAATAATTTTGGCTTTTTTAGTTTAATTAATTCATATGCTAAAGATAATAGTTGGTTTGATGTCTCTACCATAAATAAATATTATCAATTTAATAAAAAGGATGTTGATCGAGAACTTGACAATATAAATACAAGTGAAAAAAAGGAATATAATGATACAGATCTGGTAGAAGATGCTCAAACATTTTAAAAAAAAAAAAAAAAAAGAAGCATACACACATATATATATATATATATATATATATATATTTACGTATAATTAAATTTTTTTTCTTTATATTTATTTTTTTTTAAATTTTTTTTTACAAATACATACCTAATTATAGTATAAAAATATTATATATAATAAGAATTTATTAATAACCTTATCAATTTAATATATCATTTTATTATATATAATGTAGTTATTTAATTATTTAATATTTTTTTTGTGTGTGTTGATATATATATATATATGTTATCTTGTTTCTGTTGTATTTTTTTCCTTTTTAAATTCATTATTTTAAAAAAAAAATGTTTATTTGCCATTTCATTTCCTCCCAATGTTATTATATATATATATATATATATATATATATATATATATATATTTTTTTTTTTCTTTTTTTTTATTACTCTAATTATTATTGTTGTCTTTTTAAACCATAACTCTTATATATATATATATATATATATATATATATATAATACATTATAATTTGAATAAATGCTGTTTTATTAGGAAAAATAAAATTATTTTATTTTAAAATAACAAAAATATGGTTAAAATAAAGAGAAAAAGAAAAGTTTTTTTTTTTGTTTTCTTTTAAATAATAAGCTAAGGAGTGTTTACATGTGTAATAATATCTATATATTGTAAAAATAAGAAAAAAAAAATTTTAACATTAACATTTTGTTATTACTTGGTCAAGTACATGTGTATTTACATTAATTTTAAAAAACAAAAAAATATAATACAATATAAGTTATTATATTGGTTATATATATATATATATATATATATATATATATATATATATATATGTGTGCCTTATAGAACATACAGATATATAAATTTTTATTTTCTATCGCCTTTTTTGCTAGTCGTCAATTTCACTACTACTACTTGTATAATTCTCTTTAATATTAAGCAATCCGTGTTTATTAATATTTAACGATTTATTTTTAATCATTTTATGTTTGTCATCAGGTTGTATGCTTTCCTCATCTTTATTATTCTCAATTCTGTTGATATTTGTTATAACATCTTCTCTTTTTATAATTTTTTCTTGAATCTCATTATTATTACTAGAAATAGAATTAAATTTATCATTTTTCACATTCTGATTATTATTTTCATCATCACTACTATGATATTCCTCTCTTATTTCTAAGTATCCATCAGGCCTTACAAAAACATTTTTTGAAATCTGATTATTATCATCGTCTTGATTAATATTATTTTTATTTATGTTTGATGTTTGATCAAGTTCTAAAGCAAGTTGTATTTCTTTTGACAATTTATCAATTTCATCAGAAATTATTTTATATTTTTTTTCATAAGTATCTAATTTCTTTTCTAGATATTTATGAGCATTTTCTGAAGTCCTTTCGCAATATGTATTACAACCTATATATTGATATATATTATTTGTATATTTTATTTCTCCTTCATAAAAAGCTAGTTTAGAAAATGGAATGATTATTTTATAATTTATTTTCTTTGTTAAATTATTAACAATACTTATAGTTTCTTTATATTCGTTTATAGATTTTTTTAAAATATCTTCTTTTATTTTTTCACTCTTTAATTTTAAAAATAATCTCTGAGTAGCTTTCTCAATTTCGTAATCTTTTATATATGCTTTGTCATCCATCATTTAAAAAAATAAAATAAAATAAAATAAAAATATAAGGAAATATAAAAATTTAAAAGTTATAATTATATAATCTTCAAGCATCCACAATATATGTATATATATTATATGATATTTGGATCTACTAAAAAAAAAAAAAATATACATATATATATATATATATATATATATAGAATAAATATATTTTTAGAAAATTTTTTTTTTTTATTACCTTTCATTTCAATAATATATTATATTTTGTTCATTCGCCTTGCTTTCATTGTTATTTTTATATTTATCATAATTTATGTATATATTTTTAAAAAGAATAAGCACCGAAATAATTATAAGTTAACATGTTACACTTAAAAATATAAATAAATAAATATATATATATATATATTTATTTATTTATTTATTTATATTTATATGTTCTATGCAAATATTAAGATTTACAAAATATGTCAACAAAAAATTAATAAAATATATTTCTAATGAATATCAATTTATAGGAATGATCCCACTTCTTCATTTTCCCTTAACATAAAAAATATATAATATAATATTATATTATATATATTTATTTATACGGTTAAAATTTAAAAACATTTCCTTTTCGTCTTTAATATTTATAATATATAAATTATTTTTTTTTTATAATTGTATAAATTCTTAGTTTTGTCAAATTCACATATTTGAAAAAAAAAAAAAAAAAAAAATACATATATATATATATATATATATATATATATATTATAAATTAAACATATAAATGTAAATTATTTTATGTTTTGCATAATGATAGTATACATATATATATAATTAGAATCTTAAAAAAAATGAAATATATAAATTTAAATATATATATATATATAATATTATAAAACAAGGTAAAAATTGTAACTATATTTATAAAATATATATGTTTATTATATAATCAAAAAGTCACATATAGCCAAAAAAAAAAAAAATATATATATATATATATATATATATATATATATATACATACATATATATATACATATATGTAGTGTTACGTTTTATGGTCAAGTATAGCAACTTCAATAAATTTCAGTATGGTTAAAATTTGTTGTACATTTTATATGATATATTTTTTTAAGTCGTATTGCTTTATAAAACCTTCAAGCGATTTGTTGACCTTCTCTTTATCAATCACAATAGATTGGTTTACATAATTGTATACATCATAATTAATATCTTCCATAATTTTTTCTATGATGGTATGTAATCTTCTGACACCAATATTTTCAACATAGAAATTCATATCATGTGCTGCATTTGCTATTGTTTCTATTGCATCATCTGTAAATTTGAGATCTATGCCTTCAGTTTTTAGTAAAGCTATATTTTGTTGTAATAAGTTATTATGTGTTTTTGTTAAGATATCTATAAAATCTTTTATTGTTAAACTAGATAATGTAACATGTACAGGTAATCTTCCTTGTAATTCATTTAACATATCATTAGGTTTAACTCTTTGAAAAGCACCTGAAGCTATAAATAAAATATAATTTGTATTTATATTTCCATATTTTGTATTTATTACACATCCTTCTATTAAAGGTAATAGATCTCTTTGAACACCTTCAGCACTTGCATCTGGTCCATTATATGAAGAATTAGATTTTGAACAAATTTTATCAATTTCATCTATAAAAACAATACCTTCTTCTTCTACAGAATTTATGGCTGTTTTTAAAATGGTTTCTTGATTCATTGATGAATCTATTTCTAATTGCAATAATTTTTGTTTTGCTTCTCTGATTGTCATCGTTTTTTTATCATTTTGTTTATTTATATTTTGATGTATTATTTTTACACTCTTAATATTCTGATGATTACTTAAAGCTTCCTTTACTGCATTTTCAACAGAATCATTTGAAAAAATATTGTTATTAATATAATTAGGAATATCTATACTAATAACTTTATCATCTAAAGATCCATCTTTTAAATATTTCCTCCATATATTTTTTTCTTCTTCTTTTATATTACCTAATAAAGAATATAGAATAATATTTTCAACAGTTTCTTCAGCTTGTTCTCTAATTTCTATTTCAAATTTCGTCTTTTGTCTTTTTACAGCTATTTCAACTAGATCTTTAATAATTTGATCTACATCTTTACCATGAAATCCAACTTCAGTAAATTTTGTTGCTTCCACTTTTATAAAGGGTGCATCGACAAACATAGATATACGTCTAGCTATTTCAGTTTTACCTACTCCTGTTGGTCCTATCATTAAAATATTTTTTGGAATAATATCTTTTTTCATATCATCGCTAACTTGTATTCTTCTCCATCTTTGTCGTAATGCATTAGCAACAACTTTTTTAGCTTCACTTTGACCTATTATATATTTATTTAAATATTCTACAATCTCATGTGGATATAAACATTTTTTACTACCTTTCCCACTTTTCATTTGAAAATTTATTTTATTATTTTCATCTGATTTTATTTCCTCTTTCAATATATTACCACTTTGCATACCACCACTACTGAAATAATTTTTATTTCCTATATTCTCATTTTTAAAAACATTAGATTCAACTTTTGGTAACTTATCTGGAATACTATTTTTGGATATTTTTTCATTTTTTATATCTACATTCATATCATATATATATTCATTTTCTTCATTTTTTATATCTACATTAATATCATATATTTTTTTATTTTTTTCATCTTTAATATTATATTCGTTTGTTTCCTTTTTATGTACCGTAACCTTTTTAACTTTCTTAATATCTTCTTTTATTTCATTAATATTTATAATATTTTCCTTCGTTATTTTAACCTTGGCAAAATTTTCCATGTTCTTATTTTTTTTCTCTGATAAAGAACTACTGCTTACAAAATCATCCTTTTCTGTAATATCTGTATCCATCTTTTCATCACTTCTTGTGTTCATATTATGTGTGTATAAATTTGTATCATCAATCGTTTCATTTACATTATTTGTATTATTAATATGCTGTCTTTGTTCTATATTTGATATATTATCTTTCTTTAAAGGTATTATGTGCTCCTTTTCTTTCTCTCCTTGTGTACTAAAATTATTACTATTATTATTATAATTATAATTATAATTATTATTATTACTATTATTATTATTACTATTATTATCATTCATATTACTATTATTATCATTCATATTACTATTATTATCATTCATATTACTATTATTATCATTCATGTTAATATTTACATCTTCTCTTTTCCCATCTTTATATTTATTCATATTATAAGACACATACTCCTTATAATTACATATTCTTCCACTATCATCATAATTATTCATAATATATAATTTGTTCTTGTCCTCATTAACATAATTCATTTCATCATAATTATATAATATTTGTTGACCTTCATTTTTTCTTCCCTTTTTATTATTATCAGGTTCATACTTTATATGTATTACTAAATCATTCCCCTTATTTTTTTGCTGTACATTTATATCAGAAACAAGTACATTTTTATTATTTATTGATAAATTTTTTTTTATATTACATTCCTCATTAGGCTTATTATGATGAATAGTATTATAACTAATATTATAATTCTTATTATTCTTATTATTTTCAATTAACTTATCAAGCCTATTCTCATAATTACACTTGCTATCTCGGTTTAATATTTTCCTACTATTATTAGGAATAAATCTTAAAACCTTATCATGAATATTTTCCTTCTCATTACTTATATTTTTTAAACATTGTAAATTGAAATAAGGATAATTTTTCTTTTGTTTCAATCCGTTAATAAGCTTGATATATTTATTTGCGTCAAGGTTTTTCATTATATTTTTTTCTCTTTCTCTTTCTATTTTTTTTTTTTTTTTCTTTTTTTTTGTTTAAAGGTTAAAAAATGTGGTGGAAATGAAATAAAAAAAAAAATATATATAAAAAGGAAATATGCAAAAATATATGTACATATATATATATATATATATTTATTTATTTATTTATTCATTATATATATGAAGAAAAATTCCTATCTTTTCAAAAATATATAAATTTATATATATATTGTGAAAAATCAACATATACAAAAATTAAAATATGTTATAATCACAAATACATATTAGGAAAAAAATTCTAAAAAAAAAAAAAAAAAGTAGAATTAAATAAATAAATAAAAACATAAACATAAAAAAAATTTGTATACATTATATATATATATATATATATATATATATATATATATTATATATATACTATATATTTTATAGTAACATAATTTTTACATTATTTTTTATTAGTAATTCATAAGAGGGGAAAGCAATATTATTTAAAAAAAAAAAAAAAAAAAAAAAGGTTCATATGAATAGAAAAATTATGAATTGCCAAACTTAATAAAATAAAGTATGCATACTTATAAAAATAAGTATAAAATGTTATGAATATTTAATATATATATATATATATATATATATATACATATATTTTTTTTTTTTCTCTTTTTATAAAATATACATATAATATATATATTAATATATTTTTCTTATTTTCTGGAATATAATATTTATATATATATATATATAATAATCCTATTTATCATATAAGATTAATATATATTTTATACATACTGCAAAATTATATAAAATATTACACTTTTATAATATTTACAAAAAAAAAAATATTCTTTTTATAAAAAAATAAATATTATTCCTGCTTTTCTTTTACACAAAATTTTTTTTTTTTTTTTTCATTATAAAAATAAAGGTGTGTAATGACAATTTTGATTTTATTTGTTTTTTTTTTATTTTTATCTCATAAGAATAAAAATAAAAGAATTCATATATATATATATATATATATATATATATATATATAATGTTAAATAAGAAATACATACATATATATATATATATATATATATTATACATTAGTACTTTATTTATTCATATTTATATATTCAGAACATATGATATCAATATTTAGTCATACAAAAATATTTTCCCTTATGTATTTTTTTATTTTTTTTTGAAATATCTTTTATGTGTATGTAAAAGTTAAAGGATATATTATAAAAAATGAAAAAAAAAAATTATTTAAATTTTTATAAAATATGAAAAATATTCATATATGTGTGCTATGGTAAAATCCATCACACTTATGACAGATGGGTAATGCAAATATGCATGTTTAAAAAAAATATTGTGAATTTTAATTTTATTTTGTATATATGTATATATATTTATATGTGTACACTTCTGAATAAGCGACCATATTTACACACACATCAAAATATATTAAATTAATATTTAGACTTGTACATATTTAATATATGTGTATAAAATATTTATAAGAATTGTATATAAAAAAGAACTTTACATATATATTATATTTATTTTGTGTAACCATCCAATGAACTTGATTTCATTTTTATCGTTCATCTTTAATAAATAATTTGATAAAGTTAATTATGCTACCTTATTTTTATTTTTTATTTTATTTATTTTTTTTTTTTTTGTCGATTTATAAGTGTTCATATGGTGGAGGAAGTGTGTAATTGGCTTGTTGCTAAATAAAAAAAAAAAAATTAATAAATAAATAAATAAATAAATATATATATATATATATATATATATGTACATATATGTACATATTCAATATATGTCATTTTTAATATGTGTCGTCTAGTTTTCCATTTCTTTCATTCACCCTAATATAATTGTAGTCCATATTATTCTTTGCTCCTTCCTCATATTCCATATAAAACTTTTTAACGTTTTCATCAATATTTGAAAACATTTGCTAAGTATAAAAAAAAAAAAAAAAAAAAAAAAAAAGGAAGTAATATATAAAACAAAATAAATGCGCATACAAAAAACAAATAATAAAGGTTTATAATATAAAAGAATTATAATAACAAAGTGAAAATTTGTATGCTAAATATTTAAGAACATCTAACATATATATATATATTTATTTATTTATATATATAACATTGAAATTTTTTCCTTCTTCAAACCTGTAATCTTATTTTATGCCCAGGTAACCAATTAACCTTATTAAACTTTTCAATGTCATCTAAAATGTGAACATTCAAATATAATAAGGATTCCATCTAAACAAAAAAAAAAAAAAAAAAAAAAAAAAAAAAAGACATAAATATATATATACATACATATATATATATATATATATATATATATATATATATGTGTGTCTATATATATGTTTGTATTTATGTATACTAAAATATCCTAAGTATTAACTTTTAACGTACACTATCAAATCCAACGTTGATAAAATGTTTAGCAATTTCGGTTGTTAACTTTTGACTCTTAAAAAATTCAATCACTAATTTTTTTTCCTTTTCCAATTCAATATCTAATAAAATTAAAGAATATATATATATATATATATATATATATATATATTAGATACACATAAAAAATATTGTTATCAATTTTTTTTTTTTTTATATATAACGTACCAACATCCCACACATGAGCGAATCCTCTTAAATGAGACCCATAATTTTTGCACAAAAAATCTACCATAAAATGAATGACATTTTTTGGTTGCTGCTTTTCAATTTCCTTAAAATAAAAATAAATAAATAAATATATATATATATATATATATTATGTATTAATTATATTCGATTAAAATATATGAAAAGAAAGTATTTTTTTTAAATTCCAAATTATTGTAAAACATATCTACATATAAATATATATATATATATATATATATATATATACTTATTCAGCTATTTTTTTAATCTTTCTTCAACAGTAAAATAAACTATCAATAAATACCTCTGATAAGCAATTAAGAAGCTTTGAAACTGCTCTACGCGAATAATTCTTTGGTGACATCTTCTTAGAGAACTATGAAAAGGAAAAATATACCATAAATATATTATGAAATATATGTAATATATATCTATATAATATGACAATTAATATGTTCCTGTTCAGGTAGATACTTTAGTGAGGACTTCAAAGTAAATGTACTATCAAATTAATATAAGAAAAATATACATAAGCTTAAAAATAAAAAACATATACATATATATAAATATATATATATATATATATATGAATATCTTTATTTTTAGGCTTATGTATATTATACACACTCTAAACTATTATTTTATTTCGTTTTATTTTGTTTTATTTTAATTTATTTTATTTTTTTTTTTTTCTATTTATTTGTCTTTTAATTATTTAACAAATTAAAATATTTAATCATATACATGCATTTATTTTATATTATTGCCCTTTTAATTGACCAAGCAAAGTAAAATATATCATATAATATATATTTGAAATAGTATAACATATATATATAGATAGATAAAATTAAAGTTATAATTATAAGAATATGCAATTATAAATATATATTATAACTTAACAATTTTATATATAGAGAATAATTTTCCAATTTTAATCAAATCAAAATATACACATTTTAACAAAATAAAAAGGAATTTATAACATATGACGTCTACATATATATATATATATATATATATATAATTGCCTTTCAGTATGTTATTCCTTATTTGTTATTATTATTTTATTATTTTTCCACATATAATATTTATATAAAAAAAAAAGAAAACAAAACAATTTCACATAATAACCCTATACATATATATATATATATCAAATTATATATTTTAATTTATTACGAAATTTCTATTTTGCGGACACAATAACATATATTTATTATTTTTAAGGAAATTATAATTTTTTTTATCAAACTTTTCTTTTATTACATATTGAAAATAAGAAAAATATTGTGCACTTGTGTATTTATTTATTTATTTGTTTTTTTTTATTACTATTCATATTATATTATACTTTATATATTTTCCTTTTTTTTTAAATATTTCATTTATCATAAATACACTGTAGCGCACACGGCCAAAAAAAAAAAAAAAAACAACATACAATTATATAAATATTTTATTAATAATATATAATATTACAATTTATTATATATATATATATATATGTATATAATACAAAATTTATAATTTCAATTTTAACTCATAAATTTACAAATTATTTTGTATTAAAAATTGGCATAAGAAAATGTAATTGGAAAAAATATAAACTCGTACTTTTAAATAAATAAATATACATATATATATATATATATATATATATATATTTTATTTTAAGGAATATATCTTTCAAGTATTATTCATATCAATTATAAAACTTCAGATGACAAAAAAAAAGAAAAAAAAAAAAAAAAACGAAATATATATATATATTTATATATTTATATATACTTATTATATTTTATGATGCTTTTTATATATTTAAAGAATGTCTAAATATTCCTGATCATAAAAAAATAAAATATACAAGTACATACGAAAAAGAACATCAATATACTTATAAGCCTAAAAATATTTTATCTTAACCAATTTCATATTGAAAACTAAAATAATATCGAATTAAAAAATATAACAAAAATATATATGCTCGTTAAATATATTAATATCCTTATATATTGTGTTGTCAATTCTTTATCAAATTTTTTATGGAATAAAAAAAAAAAGGAAAAAATACAATAATATATATATATATATATAATACATAATTCTCTACATATTTATATTTTAATTTGATTAGTTATAGAAAAAAAAAAAGTAATAGGATAAATGAAAAAAAAACTCTTCATCGTGTTTATAGTTTCTATTTTATTTTTTTTTATCAGTTATTTTAATAAAACATAAGAATTATAAAAATAAAAAAAAAGATAGTTTTTATATATAAATAAATAATAATATATATGGTTTTTTTTTTTTTTCTTTTTTTCATATTATGTAACATAAAATATATTACTCCATAATTTTTTTATTGCATTATAAAATTTTTCTTTTTTTTTTTTAATTATAACATTATTTCAAATTAATAAATAAATAAATAAATAAATATATATATATATATTAATAAATACTTCTTTTTTTCTTATCTCATTTTTTTTTTTTTTTTTTTTTGTATCATTAAGGAAGATTCTGTTATATTTTTCATCCTCATTTTTTATTTTTCAAAAAATTTCTTTATATAGGCAAATAAACGCAATATTGAGATGTATTTATTTTTTAAGAGAATATATGTTTATACATTATCTTCAGGGTATCATATTAAATACACTAACTAAAATTATGAAAAGAATATGATAAATAACCTAATGCATTTATATTTTTTAATATATGTAATAATAATTCTATATTTATATAAATATATAGTAGTATTTATATACTTGTTTTCTTTTCTGAAATATGAAATGTATAAAAATAAAATATAAAATAAGAACATGTATTTTTTTTATACATATAATCTTCATATCGTATTATACATAATAAATAAATAAAAATATATGTATATATATATAATATTTTATTTATCAATTTAAAATTATTTTATTTTTATTTTCTCTATAATTATATATTCTTTCTTTTAGGTTAACACCAAAGAAAAAAAAAAAAAACATATTTTTATATATGTAAATAATTTACATGTTCTTGTATATAATATTATATTATATTATAACATTTTGATATAGAAAAATATATGTATATTATATATATATATATATATTCCAACATTGTTATATATATGTAGACTTACAAATTTTTTTGATAGAATAAAATTTATTTGTTATTTTATTTAATATTAGATAAATATATATATCTCATTTTATTGTAATTTTTATGTTTTGTAAATACACAAAATTAAAATAATATATAAAGAAGATTAATATATAAAAGAATCGTCTTGATTTTTTATACGTTCTTTTTTCTATTCCACACGAAATAAAAAAAAAATATAAAATAAAAAACAACATTTATATATAAACTTATTTGAATACATATTATTTATAAACATGTTTAAAAATAAAGTAACCTTAGTAAATAAAAATCTTCTTGGAAGTAAAGATAGGAAAAAGTAACTTTACATACAATAGAAAGGATATAAAAAATTTATATATATTATATTTAATATTTAAATGTATAGTCATATATTTGTATTTTTTTATTTTTAAATATTATTTCACATTTTTATTAGTTTATATCAATTTACTAAAATTTCCTGTATTGTTCATAATTTTTTTTTTTTTTTTTTTTTTTTTTTTTTTTTTTTTTACCTTTTGCAGACTAGCCATAACACTAAAATCAACATTTTATATCGAAAAAGAAGAAGATATCGATGAAATTTTAGATAAAGAAGATACGACCTTTTGTAAAGTACAGAAAACAAAAATTGTAATATATTTTTCGAAAAATATTCCGGTATTATTTAGCATTAACAACATTATTTATCCTACTGTTTATACCTTATGGAAATTTCCAAAAATGATTCCTTGTTTTGTTATATATCCCCCTGCATCAGAGTTTTTATTGAGGGGTGCTGATTTAATGATCCCAGGAATATGCAAAGAAATAGATAATACTGATAAGATGAAAGAAGGATGTATATGGGGGGTTCGAGTATTTAATAACCCCTATATATTTGCTGTTGGAGATTGTACTATTGAATACAATAATAATAAAACGTTTTATGATTTAAAAGGGAAGTGCTTAAAATTAGTACATATATTTAATGATGAGATATGGAAGTTGGGTCCACAAAATGTACCACATAACAGTTTTAAAAATAAATTAATAGATTCTGTGGAAGATGTTGTAGATGATTTTTATAGTTTCAGAATATATAAGGAAGACAAAGGAAAGAACACGAATACAAATATAAAAACAAAGGAAAACAAGGAAAAAGAACAAAAAAAAAAAAATAATAACGAGTTTGGTTGGGGAAGTGAAAATGATAATAATAATGATGAAAAAACATTGAATAATTCCGAAAGGAAATGTAATGATAAAAATGACACATCAACAAATAAGGATGAATTAAGCAAACGTGATAATAAAAGTGTATCAAATGTAAGGTATTTGGAAAATTTTTATAGACACTTTAATGTTATATTGGATATAAATAATAATAATAATAATAAAAATAAAAAAGATACATCTCCCTCATTACATAATAATAATAATAATATGGAAAAAGTAGGCAATAAAATAAATAATCTTCAAGATGTTCAAGATGTTGAAGATATTGAGGATATTCAAGATGTTCAAGATGTTGAAGATATTGAGGATATTCAAGATGTTGAAGATATTGAGGATATTCAAGATGTTCAAGATATAAATAAAACAAATATATTATCAGATAAACAAATTAATGAAAAAAAAGAATGTATAACCAATTTAATTGGTGTTGGAACAAATTTAAATTCAAATAAATATAATGAAATATTAGATCAAGATGATATAACAAATTGTAAAGATAAAAATAATTCTAATTATGAAAAAAATATGATATATATAAATGAACAAATTGAAGAAATTAAAGAAGACAACATAAAAGAAAATGAAACGAATGATAATAATATGATTGATAACAAAAAACCTTTTGAGCTTAACACTCAACAACAAGATTTATTGTTGTCATATTTATTATTAGAATCTTTATATACAATATCTGATGAAAATTTACCAATGGAAGTTTCTGGTATTTATAGTAAAATGACTAAAGAATGTGTATATATACATTTGAATAAAAAATTCTTAGAAGAATTAAATAATATGAATAATATATCTTTTGATATAATAAACCAAATAAAAAAAAATATTATTCATCTTGATATGGATGTTAAAAAATCAAGTTATAAAAAATTAACGAAATTTATACAACATTATTCAAAAATGAAATTATTAAAAATTAAAGAAAACCGAAATATTGTATCTATTGTAAATATTGAGAGACAACATGCATTATATAAATCATATGAACCTATAAATATCGAATTAAAAAAAAAGTATGATATTGAAAATGAACAAACAAATTTAAGTATAAATGAAAATAAAAATAAAATAAATAAAACATCTATTAATCATTCAACCAATAAAGGGGCCCAGGTATTAGAGTTCTATATACCATCTAGTAAAACCTTAAATATTATACAATCAATTGAAAATAAGGTTGATAAAAGTTCTTATTTTAATATAAATCAATTAAAAGATATTTTTAAAAGTTATGTAAAATTAAACAAATTGCAATGTAAAGAAAATAATGACATAAATAATAATAATATCAATAATAATAATTTTAAGGGATATGTAAAATTAAATGAGGAATTAAAAAATATTATCAACATACAAGAAGGTTCAAATATTATACCTTACGAAACAATAATGAATCAGTTCATATGTTTACAACAACCATGTTATGCTATTATAAAGCCCAATGCTAATTTTGATATTGAACCAATTAAAATTACCAAAGGAGTATGTCCTTCAATTCATATTTATTCTGTTGCAAGAATGAAAGGGAAAAAATATGTTACTCATATTACTAATTTATATTTATTTCATTTAGATCTTAATAAATTTTCTGAACATTTACAAAAACAGCTAGCTTGTTCATGTTCAATAGTAATTTCCCCATCAACCAAAAAAGAAGAAGTTTTGGTACAAGGGAATGTAGTTAATCAAATATATAATATTTTAATTAATAATTATAATCTTCCTAGAAAATATATAGTCTTAAATTCGAAAGGTTAAAAAAAATGGAATAAGGAAATAAAAGCATCAAATAATAAACAACAGAAATAAGCACTAAAAAAAATAAAAAATAAGATAATGGTTACATTTTAATAATGTATATATTGTCAAATGTGTGTTTCCATATAGGTTGTTATAATAATATATGGGGAGATATTTCTTATTTACACAAAGCATAACAAATATATAAATATATAGATGTTTACCTATACATGTATATATATATATATATATATATATATATGTATATGTATGTATCGTGATCCTTGCATTCATAATATACCATATAATATGTATATATTTTATTTTTTTAAAAATGCAAACGCTTTTATAATTGGTCTTTATTCTATACAATATCTCTTTATTAATTTTTCATTTTTTATAACAGTAATTAGTATATTAACATTTTTTTCTCATATTTAATTATAACATTTTAAAAAATAATATTATTTTTAATTTGAAAACATACATTGAGAGTTTGGAGTTTGCAATTAAAAAATAAATATTGTTATTCCATAAAAAGGTATGCATATATACATATATATATATATATATATATATATACAATATAGTAACAAACGCTATATATATATATAAAAATAAATAAATAATAAATAATATATAAATATATAAAAATTATGGAAAATATATAAATATATGGAAAATATAAAAATTATGGAAAATATAAAAATTATGGAAAATATAAAAATTATGGAAAATGGTTAAAATATATTTAAAAATATCAATATATAAATATATATATTTTCTCTTAAAAATAATACGCTTTATTTAAAAAATAAAATTAACAACTAAATACAGATATATATGTTACGTGCATATATATTGTGTGGATTTTTTTCTTTTGAAAAATATAATCCAAGTTATATGACTATCTCTTTCTTTCTCTTTTTCTCTCTCTCTCTCTCTCTCTATATATATATATATATATAAACCCATAAATAAACACATTTGTGCAATTTATCAAAATGTCATTCTGTGATGTGCGTCTTCATTCTTTGGTTTAACTACCTTTTCCCAATTTTTATAGAGAAGGTCATATAACATAATATAATTGTTTCTCATATCTACAATAGTAATTTTGATATGTATCCATTCTTTTTCATCTAATTCTCTAACAGCTTCTTGATAATCTGCAACATTTGGATATTTCAATACTTTCGTAGATATTTTTGCTCTTTCCATATAATATTTAACTATAGCATCATATAAATTGAATGCACTTTCTTCAACCCTTGCTAATTCTTGTATAGCTTCTTCTTGTATACCAACACCAAAATTATTTCCATCTTCTATTCTAGGTACATTTAATTGTATCCATAATTTAATATTTCCTATAATTTCTATAAGTTCGGATGCATATGTTTTTATTTTCTCTAATTCTAAATATATTTGTTTATGTGATGGTACATAATGTGTATATAAAACTTTATCATCTATAATTAATTTACTATCTTCATTATTTGAGAAATGTTTTATATGACAATCTAAAGAATCTTTTTTTTTCTCTCTTTCATCGAAATCACTAGAATTATTACCCTTATGCTTTTTTCTTACATTCTCCTCAATTTTATTTATTTTATATTTATATGATACACCATCTAAATCATTAACATTTAATATACTTCCAGGTTCCGAATTTACATTTACTAAATTATTGAAAAATATTATTCGTTTAGGTATTCTTTCTCTTAAGGATTCAATAGCTTGTTTTGTAATGTCATATTTGAATTTGTTATATTCTTCTTTTATTTTTTGATCGCTTGGTTCAATTTTATCAATTTTGTTTAAATATGCTTCCATCCTTATAAATATATAATATATATATAATATATATATATATGTAAAAACTAAAAGGAAACCAAATATATAATATATATATATATTAATATATTTATTTGGGTTTGGAAAAAAAATAAAAAAATATTTTAAGATTTCAACTCTTATTAGAATATATATTTTATTTTATTATATTATATATATTATATATTATTATATATATATTTACTTTTTATTATAATTCTATAAAAAAGATATGTAATAAAATAGTTTTATTCAGCTACTCTATATATTTTGTTCTTTCATAAAACTTAAAAATTTATTAATTCAAGTTATTATTTTTAGATTTTTCACACATATTTATAAAACAATTCCATGTGGGAATAATTTTTTACATATACAATTCACAGCAGATGATGTATCAAACCATTCAACACCTACATTTGTATATATATATATATATATAAAAATATATTTATATATATATTTTTAAATATATAATTAAAGGGATATTCTCTACATAAAAAAAAAGGAAAAAAAATTCTTATGCATAAATAAAAAGTTTTTAAATGGTTTTCTCCTTATATTCTTTTTGGAGATTATTTTTTTTTTTTTTTCTTTTTTTTTTTGAGAATATACAAAAATAAATAGTTTTTAATATTATTCTGAAAAATATTATATTATATATATATATATATATATATATATATATATATACATACATACAGTATTTATTTACATGTAATAAAAATTGAATCGTTTTTTTAAAATAAAAGAAAGAAAAAGAAACCAAAAAAAAAAAAAAAATTCAGGAGTAAATAATGAAAAATATGGGATAAATATAAATAAGCGAAAAATTGAAAAAAAAATATACAAATTAAAAATATATATATATATATATATATATATATATATATATATAATATATATATATATATATATATAATATAATTCTTTATTATTTACTTTTTTTTTTTTTTATTTATTATATATATATTATATATATATACATATATTAATATATTATATTATAATATGTAAAATATTACGAATAATATATTGTAGTTATAGTACATTATATATACATGTATTATATAGTATGTATCATAAACCTAAGAAAATATATACTTTAATATGAACTATATAATAATAATTACATATATATTATATATATATATATATGTATATAATTATATATTTATAATATGTACATAACATAAATACTAAATTAATTTTGTACTACAAATGGGAAATAAAAATATAAAAAAAAATATAAAAATTTATATATATTTATTTATTTTGTCCTTTTTTTTTTTTTTTTTTTCAAGAGAGAATAAAATGAAATAATTTTATTTTTCAAAATAAAAATATTATATGCTTTTAATATATATATATATATATATATATATATGTATAATGTTTGAATTATTTAATTATTTAAAACTATTATATGCCAGAAAAAATATTGGTTGAACGTTTTTAAAAGTATTTATTTAAAATAAAATAAAAATTTGGACAAAGATAAATTAATTATATATTTACTAATATATATGTAATAATTAAATCTCTTTTTTATTTATTATTTTTTTTCGTGTCAACCAAGATGTTAATATAAGAACAAAATCTAGACGAAATGTAAAGGAACTGAAGCTGTAAGGAAAAAAAAAAATAAAATAATATATTATTCATACATATATATATATATATATATATTTATTTATTTATTTATTTGTTATATTATTTTTCCATTTGATAGATATAAAAAAATAAAAAAAAATTATGAAGTGTCTCTTGGTTAAGTTGTTCATGTTTATTTTTGTAGGAAGCTATACGTATGCTGCAAAATATAAAATCAATAAAGCAGAATGTATTAATAAGGTAAGGGGAATGAATATATACTTAAACATAATATATGATATGAAAAAAAAAGAAAAAAATAATATAAATAAGAAAATGAACATATATAATAATATGATAAGAAAAAAAAATAGTTTACACAAAAATAATATTCCTCAACAGTTCGTTTTATTTCCAAGTAACAAATTGTTAAAAGAAATAAAATATTTCTATATAAGTCTTACTTACCATATCTTACAAACAAAAAAAAAAAAAAAAAATATTCATAAAAGCGATTTTATTTTACATGTTCGTGGTTGTACAAACATTAAACCAAAAACCAATAAATCTATTGCGAAAAGATTTAAATTAACAAAAAATGGTAAACTCATAAGAAAGAAGCCAGGACGAAATCATTTTTTGAGGAAAAAAACATCCTCAAATAAAGCTTCACTGAGGAAAACTACAACTATAGATTCTGGACGAATTGTGAAAAAATATAAAAGTGTTATTTTTAAATGAATAATAAATATATTTATGTGGTATAATATATGTTTATTTATCCATATTTATTATATTATTATTATTATTATATATATATATATATATATATATATTTTTTTTTTTTTGTGATTATATTTTTCCATACATTATAATATATTTCTTTATAATATTGTGAAACATTATTATCATAATAATGTTAATTATTTTTATTTTTTTTTTCAAAAAAAAAATAAAAAAAATAAAATAAAACAAAATAAAAGAATATTTGTCACGGCAAAAATATACATACATAAATATTAATATAAATATATACATATATATATATATATATATATGTGTATGTATTTGTTGATTCCCTTTTTGTTCTTATAAGGCTGGTTCTTCTGAGTGAGTACTCTTATAATCTCTAATTAGCTCGTTAAGTTTTGCTCTTACTTTTTTTTTATCCAATTGTGTTATTTTATCAATAAATAATATACCATTAAGATGATCAAATTCATGTTGAAATATTCTAGAATGTATACCTTTTAAAATTTTTAAATGTTTGCATCCATTAATATCATAATAAGATATAGATACTATACTAGGTCTTTCAACTTTTCCTTCTATTCCAGGAAATGATAAACACCCTTCTATTAATTTTACTTTTACTAAACTTTGTTCTACTATGGAAGGATTAATAAATATCCGTTCGTTTTCTTCTTTTCTTTTTTCATATAATGCATTCCATACAATAATTCTTTTGCTTATATTTACTTGCGGTGCAGACAAACCGATTCCTTTGCTCTCGTACATAATATCAAACATTTTTCTCACAACTCTCTTAAAAATTATACAAAATAAAAATATATGTATATATATATAAATATATATATGTATATATATTTATGTATATATATTTATGCATATATATTTATGTACATTTTTATTACCTTCAAATTGTCATCAAAATTTGTGACTTCCTCACTTCGTCGTCTTAATATAGGGTCCGGGTACTTAACAATTTTTACCTCGTCCTTTTCATTTTTTAATAAATATAAAGAGCTTTTTCTCCTTTGTTTTATATTACTATTATACTTTTTTATCTGATAATTTTTTATATATGGTTCAACGGATCTAGCATTGTGTATATATCCATAAATACTTGTAACATCACAACATATTATTATATTCAAAAGTAATACTGAATAGTACATCAACATATTATATATATATATATATACATATATATATAAAATATATATACTTTATATTATATAAAATATTTTATTATATCATCTTCTCTCATTTTTTTTTTTTTTTCTCCATTACACATGTGAAAAATATATTATATTATTAATGACATTATATTAAAAAAAAAAAAAAAAAAAAAAAAAGATAAAAAAGAAATGATAATTTATCCCTAAAATAAGTCATACAATTATTATAATATAACATACTTTTTATTTTTATTACATATTTGGTGTGTGATCGTGCTATTAAAAGGTATATATTACAACATATATGAATAAACATAATATATACATATATATATATATATATATATATATATACATACATATAATATTTGGGCTTTAAAAAAAATAATGCAAAATGATATACTTGTGTGCCCATATATATAATATATCATATACATATATAATATATTTCGTTTCGCCTCAAATTTGTTCTTTTACTTCTGGGGAAAAAATAATAATTTAAAAAAAAACAAAAAGTATATATAAATAATAGATATAAGTTATTCCTTTTTTTAAGGAATCATTTTCAAATGTTATAAAATAAAGAAATATTAAAAAGGAATTAATTTTTTAACAAAAAAAAAAAAAAAAATAATAATAAATGCATATATAAAAAAAGTGAAATAATTAGGTATAAAAATTGAAAGTACCATATACTTTGTATATGTACATATATATATATATATATATATATATATATATATATATATATATATATATATATATTTATATATATATATAAATATATTTATATATATTTTTTCTTACAAATGACAAATGGAGAAAAGGATGAAAAATCAATAAATAAAAATATGAATATATAAATAAATAAATAAATATATATATATATATATATATATATATACATATAAAAGAAAAGAAAAATCGATGTTTATTATACAGACTATATAATAAAGGCATAACAGAAGGAAATTATATAATTCTCGGTTATAGCAAACAAAGAAAGTTATAAAAAAACAATGTTATTTTTTTATATCATTCATAATTATATATATATATATATATATATATATATATATAATGTTATCTCCATAAGAGTGCAAAAGACCTAAAAGAAAATTATCATGTAAAATAAAATATTTCTTCTCATTATATTGTACTACATCCCCTTTTGGTTATATACAAAAATAGGATTAGTTACATTTTCCTTGTAATTCTATATGTTCTATTTTATCAGGAAGGTGCATTTTATTTCTTCGTTTCATGATAATATTCAAATAAAATAGTAGCAACTAAGAAAGGAAAAAATAAAAAATAAAATATATAGCATATATATATATATATATATATTTATTTATTTATTTATTTATATTTATATATTTATATATATTTATATATTTATATATATTACCAATATGACAAATATTATTGTAAGGTTAATAAAAATAGCATTTCTCTTATAAGCCGATGCGGTATGATATCTTTGTGAATCTTGAATATCTAGAAAAAAAAAAAAAA
>LT990238.1:533033-535533 GCA_900257145.2 Plasmodium billcollinsi
ACAAAGATAGATGTGTCATTCATTTTTCTAAGTATATAAAAAATAGGAAAGAAAATTTCGATGAAAATTTATATAACTTATTTTTTAAAGAAAATGAAAAGAAAGATTTTGCGAAGTATTACAAAATTATTAATAAAATGATAAATCAAAATACGGTCTGCTGTACTTGTGCTAAGTATAATTATTTTAATCAACAAAAATATAAACAAACAGAACAATCTATTCATAACGATCAACATGTACAGAAAAATATAATTCATAGTTCAACCAACAAAGAAAATCATCATATAAATTATAATAGAAATATTATTTATCAATCAAATGAGTGTGGAAGAATAGAAACACCACCCAAACCAACAAAAATAAGTGATAAGTCAAGTGAGCAAGTTAATCAAAATGCTAGAAACACAAATGAAAGAATATCACAAAAGGAAGGTAGTAATTTTATGGAAATGAAAAATAAAATGTATATATGTTCCAAAATAAGTAAAAGTTTAATAAACGGTGCAGAAGAAGAAAATTATCTTTATAATAATCATAATAATTATTATTATTATGATGGTGACTATCATAAAAATGAGCATCACAATGATCATGTACATAAACATAGATACTACAATTTTAATAACTACCCTTATAGCGATGATGATATACATTATAGTAGCGATAAATGCTCGAGTGTAGATATGGCTGACGAACATAATATCCTTATTCCAGAATGGAAAATTGAAAAGAAATTTTTGAAAAGTAGAAAATTTTATATAACAAATGGAGATAATATATGTAAAAATTGTAAAGAGATTTTAAAAAAAGATGTATTAGAACATTTTGAAAAATTTGAATTAAATTATGATTTACCAAGAAAAAATATAAAATTAAATCAAGATGAAATTTATAAATCATTAATAAAAGATATATATATTATGTATAAAGAAAAAAAATGTCCTCTAAATATATTACTATTATTACAAGAAATATCTGATAAAGATTTAGAAATTTATATGAATAAATTTCAACCAATTGTGTGTTCTTTTGAAAAAACATTTCTTCAAGATATAAATGAACATTTAAATAATTTATATAAAATTATTAATATTTGTAAACAATTGTTTGATAATATTAATTTAATATTAAAAACTAATATTTCTAATGAACAAATGAATAAATTATACGATAATATTTTATTTTGTTTAAATATATTCCAATCATTTTATGATTTACAAAAACATTTAAATATATTCTTACTATTAATAGAATTATTATTATTTATATCCAAAAATATATTTTTTGAAAATTTCCCACATTATAAAGAAACCTTTTCAAATTATAAAAATATAGAAATATTAAAAAATTATAATTTGGATAATAAACATAAAATCAATTTCCATTTCTTTGATAAACATCTACACTCTAATCATTTTAAGACACATCATTTATATATTAGATTAAATAAAATTAAATGTAATTTAATTCTTATATTGAAATCATTTTCACAAAATAAACATTTACATAATTTATATAATTTTGCTATATTAAATGTACCACAAAATACATTCAATTATTTTACCCTCAAAAATATATATAATAAAAAAATGTATACTCTACATAACACTATTCCTTATTTTAACGATTCTATCTATAAGCATTATCTACAACTTCATCCTTTCTATATTTGTACATGTGATAAATATGCATTTTTAAATATCACAAAATATTATCAATGCAAACAATCATTCAAATTGATACAAAAAAAATCCCTCAAAATTAATTTGTACCCTCTAGATGTTCTAAATATAGTGGTAACTAAAAGAAAATTAAATATGTACAAACAACTTCACCAATATATATATATATATATATATATATATGTATGTATATTTTTATTGTTAACCTTTTAGGCCTTGTCAAAAAACTTCTTTTATATATTTACTAGAACTGATCAGAATCTAAATATAACATCGTTAAAAGTGAAATATCCTTCATTGAAGAAGCATAGGTTAAAGTCTAAAAAGGAATGCATCACATCGAGCAATATATGTGGTAATAAATATATACAAATATATGAAAATATATGAAAATATATGAAAATATATAAAAATATTTACAAATATATAAAAATATATAAAAATATATAGAAATATATAGAAATATATAAAAATATATAAAAATATATAAAAATATATACAAATATATACAAATATGTATATATATATATATTTTTTTTTTTTTTTTTTCATTTTATAGTTTTAAAATGTTCCAACTTGGAGTCTTATTTTCCAAATACAAACAATATCAATCTAAAAATTCAAATCTTATGTGTTAGAAAAATAAAAATAAAATGTAAAAATTAATGTATATACATATATATATTATATTATATATATTTTTCTTTTTTTTTTTTTGTAGAATTCTATCATTGCAAACTTCGAACCAGATATGTGCTTTATTTTACAAGTATAATCAAAAAGCAACATCATATGTGTTTATGGAGTATTTTAAT
>LT990238.1:543033-547111 GCA_900257145.2 Plasmodium billcollinsi
AAAAGGTATTATATTTGTCATTTGATTTTTCCTTCTTTTTCTTCTTATATATAGACATTGAATATAACGTAAATAATATATTCATAATTTTTTTTGCATATTCCAAAGGAATAAATATATTTAACCACATATAAAATAAATAACATTTTATTCTTCTTTTATCTAATATAAGATTATCCCTATTCATACAATTTAATCTGTCTTTATATTTATCTGGAATATACCAAAAGGTATTACTTAAAATATTATTATCTTCATAGGTATACTCATAATTTTTTATATGATAAAAAACGTTTTCTAACATATTCATACATTCAAAATTGTTAAAATATATATATATCAGTCCCAGTGCATATCTACATTTTATGGTGTCTATGTGACTATCACCACAATGGTGTTTCAACACCTACAAAGGGGAAGGTATAAGCATATATGTATAAATAAATAAATAAATAAATAAAAATATATATATATATATATATATATATATATATATACACATATTTATTTATATTTATTTATATCTATATATATGTAATTTTTTTTTTTTTTTTTTTTTTTTTTATTTTTTTATTTCTTTTCAGAAACCTGTTCCGACTCAATAGCATTACGAAGAGCATACAACATCCAATGATTTTTCTTTACTAAAAAATTCGGTTGCTTTAACTTCAATTTGATTATCATCAAAGAAATATCCAGACATGCATTTCCAAAAGCTTTCTCGGTATATCTAGATAATCTATATATTCTCTTGACACTCTCCAAAGAATTTATGCAAACAAGTATACTATCAAAAATAAAATCTGTACTCTTATGTTTATTTATAAAATCATCATCATTGTAATAATAAAATAATGAATTAATGAAGTAGTGTAATGAACTAGCCAAAAGAGTATTAGATTTCAATAAATTTAAATTTTTTAAAATATCAAAATTTTTATTGTCATTATATATATTACAGTGAGGATAACATATATCATTTAAAAATGAGGAAGAAACATAATTATCCATCCTTCTTATATTCACATTTTCAGTTATATCATATTTATTTTTATTATCTTCCTCCTCTTTCTTATTCTTAAAAATTATAGAAAAAACAAGATCTTCGAAATTCTCGTTCATTTTTAGAATTTCCATCTTCTTTCCCCTGCACATTTTTGAGCATACATTAATTTGTAGTAATATGAATTCTCTCAAGAACTGAAGAAACGCTTGCTTATTATTTGAACTCTTATTATACCTAACAAAATGGGACAAAATAAAATTAAAAAATTTCAACGGGAACACACACACACACACATACATACATATATATATATATATATATATATATATATCTATCTATTTATTCATTTGTTGAATCCATATTTTTACCAGGCAAGGGATAAATAAAAATCTAAATATAAAGGATGATAATACACAAAATAATTCTTCAGTATGATCGAACATATCTCATATGTTTTTTTATATACATGTATATTTTCAAACATAGGCATATCTTTCTCGTATATATCAACAGAATTATCCACATTATAATACCCACATTTTTCATAAACATTACTTTTAGATATATTATCACTATATACTGTTGATTTACATGTTGTATCATCACATTTTTGTTCATCTCTTTCAACTTTGAAAAATATATATTTTTTTTTTTTCAACAATACATTATCATCATAATTATCATTTTTACACTGTTCTTTATACTTATCAGATTTTTTGATTTCTTTAATATCATTTGTAGAGTATCCATTTCCAAATTTAACATCTTTAACACATATATCATCCTTTATATGTGAACCGTCTAAAGAACAACCTTCAGAAACATAATATCGTAAAAACATATATATAGATAACCACATTAAACGTATATATATGGACATAACACTATTCTCAGATATACATCTAAATAGATAAAATGATTTATTCATCGACATTTTAAAAAGTCTCATCTTAATTCCTTCACCTACTATATTTAATAAACCATAAAAAGTAAAATAATCTCTATTGTTAAATAATGTTATATTATCCTTTGATGTTAAAAGAAGATTTATCTTTTCATTACATATTTTATCATAAAATTTTTTATATTTATCAGATTGTAATAACACTTTTTCAAAATCTTCCCATTTTAAATTGACCATATATAAATTATTATTATTCATATTATTATTATAATTATAATAATATACAAATGTATAAAATATTAGTATTGATAATAATCTCTTATTTTCTACACATATATCTAAGTGAATATTTTCATAATTATATATATACCTATTTGTAACAAAATCTATGTAATAAATATTCAACGATCTTTTCATTCTTATATTATAACTCTTTAAATCATACAAATGAAAATTTCTATTCCCTTTCTTAATTTTTTCATTATATTCTATGAAAGATGGAAAATATAATATACCTAAACATTTCTGTAAATTGTCATATATATAATTATCTTGAATTTCTTCACACGAATATGATATATGTATTCTATATAATTCATAACATAACTTATTTATTTCTAATAAAAAATCCTTTTTATAATAATTATTTTTTGTTAATAATATATTAAAAATATTTATTATTAACATATCCATTAAACTAATATTTCCTTTGTATATCTTTTTAATTATTATATAATTATCTAAAACATCTCTTTTTTTTTCATTCACTCTTTTTAATATATACTTTTCTTTATTTGTATATTTTCTCACAATATCAAAATTAAATATAACGGATAATAAGCATAAATTATCAAACTTCAAACGATTTTCTATGATATTCTTATCCTTTCCTAATTCATATATGTCCAATAAACTATCACTTATCTTATTCTCTTTCTTCTTAACTTCTTTGTTTTTACAATCAAATATTTTACTATTACTATCATCATATGTATTATCACTACATGTAGATTCATCCGTATCACATAACGACATATCATCTAATACATCATTTATTTTATTACAAATATTATAATTACTTTTTTTATTCATGTGTTCATTTTCTTTTTTATTAAAATATAAAAAATCCATCTTTTCTTTCTTTTTACTACTCTTATCTTCTCCAAAAAAATTACTTATTAATTCTTTTTTCATCTTATTTTTAGTTTCATTTTTTTCATTATTTTCTTTATATTGATATATATATTCTATCACTTTATTCCTATAAAATATAGACATTTCACGCATGCAACGAAATATAAACTTTTTTATACAACGTATAAATATCTCATATGAAATTATATCATATAACCATTTATAACTAACAAATTTCAACATCCTCCCAAGATGTTTTATTCTTAAACCTTTATTTTGTAAATACATTTTTAACGAAACAGTATCAAAAGGGACGTTCAAATGTATTTTCTCTAACTCTATAACTACCTTCTCTAAATATATATCAACTTGTTTCTCGTACATCTCATTATCTGTCTTACACTCATCTGATATTTCTTTGTATAAACAAATATTATTTTGTACCTTCAACAGATTGGAATAAACAGGGGGAATATTATAGCATCTTTCACATGCACTATGTTTACTCTACATAAATATAAAGACATGTATATAAATATATATAAATATATATACATATATATACATATATATATATATATATAAATCATACCTGGACATCCAAGTGATACAATTCAGAATGTGTAAAAATACTATCACTTTTACTTTTCCATTTATGCATCATTAAATTGATATTAAAAAAAACATAATTATTTTCTTTATAATAAGGTGTTATAAAAGAGTATCTTACGTTTGGATTTTTGAATAAATTATAAGTTGGAATATTTTTTTCTAGAACTGACATTTCCTAAAATCAAAATGAATACCAAAATAAATAAATAAATAAATAAATACATATATATATATATATATTTGATTGCAAAATTGTAATGTAAATATTAACATATATTTTATATATATTACATATTTCAGATTCCCTTGGATATTATTTAATTTTCTTATGTTTAAAGGTAATTGCGGTGACGGTATTACATACATTTTGAATCCTTTATAAGACACAACTGGGAAATAAAACATATATATATATATATATA
>LT990238.1:557211-594711 GCA_900257145.2 Plasmodium billcollinsi
ATACATTTGATAATCCTACAAAAATATTTATACATATATATATTATTATTATAAAAATATCTTATATTTATAAATAAAACATATCAATAAAAACATGTATGTATATTCCTTTCTATTGCCTTTTTATTATTGCAAAATTGGAAATGTTTAAATAAGTGTAAATCGTAGGCATCGTTAATGATTTTTAACCATGGAGGATTTTCTATACCATCTAAAAATATATGTTGATCAGAAAGGAAATGAACTCATTATGTATATGTATATGTATATGCATATATATATATATATATATATATATATATATATATATATAGAGGTATATTCTTATGTATGTATATATTATTAATCTATATATATTAGCTTAAATATTTTTTTTATTCCTACTTATTCTATATTGAACAAGCATAGTGTTTAAAAGAACGTCAACCACATTCGAAATTGTTATTAAAGGTATAGGCATTTTCTTATATGCATTTTTAAAGGAAGAAGAAAATATATCAAGAACATTTCTTTTATCTGAAAATTTAAAATAAATATACCTTTTAGTATAAAAAAAAAAAAAAGTTCCTATTCTTTTTTGTGGATATATTTTAATTACATGGTGACGATTTATCACAGTTTTTGTCTTTATTCTCCAGATTCTAAAAAGAACAAAAATTTGAAATAAATATATAGTGTTATATAATTATG
The DNA here is from genome assembly GCA_900257145.2 of Plasmodium billcollinsi. Taxonomy (NCBI): domain Eukaryota; phylum Apicomplexa; class Aconoidasida; order Haemosporida; family Plasmodiidae; genus Plasmodium; species Plasmodium billcollinsi. Next base: position 557,902 of record LT990238.1, read on the forward strand.
TAGAAATATATGATATAAAAAAAAAAAAAAAAAAAAAAAGGATATAACATTTGAAATATATAAACATATATATATATATATATATATATATATATATATATTTAATTACATATGATCCTATGTGAGCATCCATATCTTTATCTGTTTTGCATATGATCATTTCCTTTCTTAGCCTGCTAATTGATATATCTGTTGCCAATGAAAAGTAGTCATCGTTATCCTACAAATTTTTATAAATAAATTATAAATATAATATTGATAATAATATATTTTTTGGAATAAACATGAACCTATATATATTATATATATATATATATACTCATTTTTGTGTGTTATTATTATTTTTATATAAGTTTTTTTTATTTTTTTTACCATTTTTTTATTTTTTTCTGGAAAATACTCCAAGGGGTGTTCACAACTAACTATTCCACATGCCAACTCTACATAGCCTAATATTCAGTTTCAAAAAGTAAAATAAAAAAATATAATATTAAATATTAAATAATTCTCTACAAAAATTATATTCATTACAATATAAAACCTTATATCTTTCCTTTTAAATTTAATTTTATATTAATATTTTGAACCTTTAACATTGTTGTTATTGCCTTCATAAACATTATATGTTTTATATGAACTGTAATATTTTAAGAAGCTATACTTTTTATTTAAGTATATTTTTAATCCCAAATTTTTTCTTTCTTTTTTTTTCTCATTCTCATCTACAAATCTGATATGTATAAAATTGGGACATTCTCCCTTTAAACAGATAAAGGGTAAATAGAAACATTTATTTACATTGACTTTGAACTGAACAAAATAAGAAATAAATATAATAACATATATTTATGAAGTTGTAGAAACAATTCATTCATTTATTATTATTATTATTATTATAGTGTATTATTTCTTCTTTTTTTTTTTTTTTTTTCTTTTTTTTGTTGTTTTCGTTGTACCACAAAATTGTATTTATTATTAAACGTTTCAATTGAATGAACTCTCTCTGGGCTACATTTTATTTTGTCTTCATCTTCGTTGTCATAAAAAACGTTTACTTTTAGCTTTTTTTAAAAAGGAAATATGAAAAAAATAATTAAATACTAAAAATATATAAATTATGTATAAAGCATATTTTTCTTTATTTTATTTTTTTATATATCTTTTTTTTTTTTGCATACATTAATTACATTCTTAGAAGAATTATTCAAAAGATGTAATGACTTTAATTTTATTATAAGAGAAAAATTATTCTTAACTTTAGGAATACTTATAGACATTTTTAATTTGTTGAATAAAAGTATTTCATTGTTTTTAATAAGACATAATATAGAATTGTTTTTCTATATAATGAATAAATAAATATGCATATATATATATAAATATATTTTTCATTTTATTCCATTTTTGATTTTATTATTTTTTCTTTTTTACATTGTATAAAAGTGTTTTTATTTTTATAAAAATATTCATATATTTCTATAAATAACCTTTCTACATTATTATTATCCTATATAATTTTATACACATTTTGCAACATATATAAGTATTATAACACATATAAATGTTGTTGATGTTATGAAAAAAAAAAAAAAATGAAATAGATAGATAGATAAAATAATATGCACTTTAATGCACTTTGAATATTACAGTTAAAAATGGATATATATATATATATAAATATATATATATATATATTTATATATGTATGTATATTCTGTATTTATGAATACAACTTTATTTTTATATTATAAATATAACATATATATATATATATATATATATATATATATATATATATATATATATTATTTCCTTTATGTATGTATTATGTCTAAAAAAAAATACACAATATTCTATATTATGTTGTTCTACATATACACACACACAACACTTTAAAAACTTATAAGAATAAAATAAAATGACGTGAACGTCAAATCATTTTTTTCCTTTTTTTTTTAAAAATTACCTGAACATGTCAGGAAAAATAGCTATTTATTAATATATTTTGGCTATATTTATTTTTTCATTTATTATTATAATTTTTTTTTATTTCTTCATTTACTATTTTTATGTAATCAGTCAAAAGGATTTTAATTGTTCATAATGAAATCTTAAATTATTAAAACAAAGAAATATACTAAAAATTGTAAGATTTAAAATTATATTTCAAACAATGTTTATTTAGTTTTTAGTTTTATGTTTAAAAAGACAATTTTTCTTTTTTTAAAGTAACAATATTTGAGATTAATTTGGTATGTTTTAAAGAAGAAAAAAGATGTATCATCTACGATAACAAAATAATATACATATATATATATATATATATATAATTAAAAAAAAACAAAATTATGTTTTGTATTAATGTTATTCAAAAAAAAATAATAATAATAAATAACAATAAAAGACATATAATAATTAAATGAAACCTTAATTAGTTATAAACGGATTTGATTAATAATTTAAAAAAAAGAAAAAAAAAGGGAATTATTTTTTATATATAACTATAAATATGAATCATTAATTCTTTAACGAATAGTTATATTATAAAATAAATAGAGTTAAAATGTTTTATCCACCTTTTTTTTTTATAATAATACATACCTTGTAATACTTAAACATATACATACATATATATATATATATATATATATATATATATATATATATATATATATGTAATATCCTTATTATCTATTTTTTTACATCTTGTCTTTTTTTCTGCAATGATAACATGTAAGGAGGTTTTAATGGCATAAGTTGGGGTTCGTGTCTCACATAATTTTCTGGTAACAAATAAGATTTATCCGAATCATAATAATTATCTGTTGCAATAAATGAAAATAATTTATTGCTCATAAAACTTTCTGATGATATATAATTATTTACAACTTCTTCATCTTCTGAGTTAAAATATTTTATTTCCTCATCACTATCCGAACAATAAAAATTAAATATATCTAAGTTATTTTTGTCATTATCATATTCATTTATAATTTTCTTTATATTTTTTAACATATCCAAATTTGGAGTAACATTATTTTCTACAATATTATTATGTTCACATGGTGATGACACCTCTTTAGTTTCTATTTCATCAGATATAACTTTATTGTGTTTTGTTGTATGACACAATTTATAATCAATATTATCATCACAATTATAGTTTTCGTTTTTTTCTTCAGACTCTTGATCATCTTTATCCTTATAAGTTATTAGCTGAGCATGAAATTTTCTAATTTGTTCTTCAGATAAATATTTGTCATTAATTTTATTTTCTGAATTATGATTATTCATTGATATAATATTAGATATGGGTAAAGAGAAATTGAGACAAACAAGGAATGATTCTAAACTTTTATTTCTACTACTTTGAGGTTTACATATATAAACCCTTTGAAAAAATTTATTTAAGTGTAAAATTAATAATCCTGTATGTTCTCCCCTAAATATTTTGCTAATAAAATTACCACCTATTTTTAAAACGGAACAACACACTTTTAAGCTAGACAAAATTAATTGTGATTGAATGAATTCATCAATATCATTCATTCCTGTAATATCAGGAGCTCCATCACTAACAACTGTATGAGCATATGAGAAATTATTTTCATTTTTTTTCTCTTCCATATTATAAAAAACATTTTCATTTTCTTCATCACCATTAATTTTATTATTCATACATTTTAAGATTTTTTCTATAGTTGACATTTTCGTTATATCGCCTTGTATAATTTTAACATAGTTCATATATCCTATTTCCTGTAAATCTACAGCAACAATATTTGGTTCTTTTATATTGGAACATTTTATTTTTAAATTCTTTATCTTATTTTCTAATTCATCGTTATAATTAATGTACAAAGAAAACTTTTTTAGAAATTCTTCATGTTGTATATTCTTTATATTTTCATCGTTATTATATTTATTTATCATATATAATATTTGATAATAATTATATAAACAAATATTTTTTAAAACTTGAGACCAACTACCTGGAGCTGCACATAAGTCGACAATATTATAACAATAATGTTCATTATATATATTTATTAAATCCTTTTCATTATTACAATTATATATATGCGGTTTAAATAATTTTAATATACCAAACTTTTCATTTATTTGTATTAATTTAAATGAACTTCTTGCCCTATAGCCACTTTCTTTAGCCTTACGATAATAAATGTCTCTTCTATCTTTACTTAATTTTCCCATAATTAAGCATAAATATAGTTTTATATTTTATTTCCTTTTTATTCTTAAAGCTAATAAATAAAAATATATATATATATATATATATATTTATATATTTCTATTTATATTACTTTTATATAATATTTATTTCAATAAACTTCTTTACTTTAACATTTAAGGGATCGATATTTGTTCTTTGGATTATAATATAATAATTTCTTTTTAAAATATTTATTATTATATCATTTTTGTCATAGAAAACGTTCCTTAAAATATATATATATATATATCTTTCTCTTCTGTGATAAAAATATATTAATTTATTTATAATTTTTTAATAACGTTTCTATTTAAAATTCATGTAGCATGGATATGCTGCATATATATATAAAGTTCATATATATTTTATATGTTATAAAAATATAGATTGTAAAAAATGGGCAAAATATTAAAAGGCATTTACAAAAAAATTAACAAATTATAAAACATCCATATATATATATATTATATGTATATATATTATTATATATATATGATGTACAAAAAAAAAATAGCCTATTTATAAAAATATAATTTTTTTTTTTTTAGGGCAAGAATGCATTTATAAATATATAGATATTTTTTTAGTATAAAAGTAACATATTTCATATAATATTATAAATATTAGGATTCATTAAATTGATAATTATATAATAATAATAATAATATGTATCTAATTATATACTATATAAAATACATATTAAGTCGTTCATATTTATACTCAATTTTAAAAGCATTTTTTATTAATATCTTTTATCATGTTATTATAAATAACATCATTCTTCTTATCCTCATCATCCAAATTTTCGAAGAAGTCTTCATTTTCATTTTCTAATTTTAAAGGATGACAAAGAGAAACTAATAATATAGTGCTCTGAATATATTTGTTCATGGTATTTAAAAAAATTTTATTATTAACATGATTATTATACTTGTAATCATTAAATTTGAAGGAATATAATAGTAGACCATTTTCATCAGCAATATGATAACTAAAATTTATATTTAGAAAAAGAAAAAGGAAAAAAAAAAAATACATACATATAATATATATATATATATATATATATATATATATATATATATATATATATATATATATATATATAATTATACAATAATAAATCATACATATACAATTACATTCATATATATAATTTTTTTTTTTTTTTTTCATATTACTTTTTTCTTTTAGTAGATGTTTTATTCAATATATCAACCACGTCATTATTATCCAATAGACCTTTACCTACTAAAAATAGTATAGCAACCATGTGTCTAATCTATAAGGGAAAAATAAAATATAATATTTTAAAAATATAAAAAATATTTTCTTTTATTTTAATTTTTTTATTTTTTCATAATTTTGTCAGCGAATATATATTATGTCCATAAGATAATAATATTACTTGGTTATATAAAAAAGAAATACCCTTAATTTTAAAATAATAAAAATATTTATCTATATTTCGGATATCAAATTTTAATACAGTTCTTCTACATATAATAATAAAAAAAAAAAACAAACAAAAAAAATATACATATTTTGGATTATAATTTATATATATATATATATATATAAATACATTGTATTTTATTTATATACCTATAAGATGTTACATTTTTCCCTTTCTTGCAACAGTTCGAAAAATCATGCTCACCTATCTAATAAGAATAAAACATTGATATATACATATATATATATATATATATATATATATATCTATTTTTTTTTTTTTCCTTACAAATAATTTTGCTGCTTTCTTCATCTTTTCGATGTTATAATTTTTATTTATAAAAAAATAAACATACGTTCTTTGGATACAATTTAATCTACATATAAGGCATAATATATATATATGTACATATATATATATATATATATATATATTTATTTATCTATCTATATTGTCATCATTTTTACCGCGCGTCAAATGTATTGGAGACATGTTTTATATCATGTATGTGTATATTCTTAAGCTTCTTTGTTAATTCTTTAACATATTTCTTTTCTATTTCTAAAATAGGAACATTCTCATATTTTATATTTAATCTTATATTTATTGCATTGATACGAGCAGATACTCCTTTGTCCGTTCGCGATACCCTCGATAATGGTCTATTAGAAAAAAATATATATATATATATATATATATATATATATACATATTTTATATATATGATTAAAAACATGTTGTACTTACGTATCATAATTATCAATCAATTGCAGTTTATAAAGATTTTCTAAGAGTTTATTCTCTACAGTATTATGGTTGTCCTTTTGATATGCCGATCCCTATATATATATATATTTTCGTAATAAAAAATAAAAGTAATTTTTATAATTTTACAGTGTCAGGTTTTCAAATATATATGAATACATAAAAAACAAAATAATATTATATGTAGATAAATACAATGCTCGCCATAGAAAAAATCAAGTTTATTATTAAATTTTTTTTGAAAAACATTCTCACATATATATATATAAATAATACATATGTAGATAAATATTCAAGAAGAAATATTATTATACATTAAATTCCATCCCAAAGTATGATAACAGAATTAGAAAATTATGAGTTTCTTTCATTTTCTTTGTACATGATTTATCCTAAATAAGCATTTTCACACTATTCTAAATATATATATATATATATATATATATATATATATATATTAAATGTCAAAAAAAATTGGCTATTACTTTTTTACGCCACCTTCAATAGAAGTTATATTTAATAATTCATTTAAAATAACATAAAACATAAAACACAAAACAGTAAACATTTTATAAATACAACACAGTTTATTATATATATATATATTTCTTTTTTTTTATATCCAAAAAGGGAATGTATAATCTAAGGAATTATACCACAAATATATGTATACATATACATATATATATATATATATATATATATATATATATATATTGCATATGTGGGAAGTTATATATTTGTTAATAATTAAAAAAAAAAAAATTTAATTATATATATGCATTTTTTAATATTTTACATTATATTTTTATAATTATTCAAAATTTTCTTTTTTCCTTTATATTTTATATTTTTTCAGCTTTTCTATTATAATTAAATGATTAAAAAATTAAAAAAAAAAGAACAAATTTATATAGATACATGAAAAATAATATACATTTGTAAATATAATATATATATATATATATATATATTTTATAATATGTCAACAAAGTACCAGATAATATTATAATTGATACCAGATAATAATATACATTTATATATTTATAAAAAAATATATAAAATAAAAGAATGGGTATTGTTATTTAAAAATATGAAAAATTCTTTTAATAATAAAGGAGGCTTTGTTGATACTAGGAAAAAAATCGACGAATCTTATATAGAGCGTGTAAGTAAAGAAAAAGAAAAAGAAGAGAATGAAACAGACAAAACAGTTGAAATAATTGATAATAAAAAGGATGATAATAATATATTTGGTAAAATTCTTGGAAAAAAGCCATATGTATATGTAGATGAAATAAAAAAAAATAATAATAGTAATAATAATAATAATAATATGATAGTGGGTTTAAGTTCTAAAGAAAAGAATTATATTAATAATACCTATAAACATTTTCAATTTGATAAGGAAAAATATAAAAAAGAAAAGGAACATAATAATAATAAAAATATGTTTCAAAATATTAACATTCATAATAATGATAATAATAATGATAATAATAATAAGAAGAAGAAGAAGAAAAATTCGAAACATTTTGATATATTCCTAGATAAAAGAAATGCACTCAATAGTATCTTAAGTTCAACATTTGCAGGTATTATGTCTCGTACTATGACGGCACCTTTAGATAGAGTAAAATATATAATGCAAATTACAAATAATTTACCTTTATGTGAAATATTTAAAATTATTAAAAAAGATGGTATTATATGTGGATTTTTTCGAGGGAATTGTGTTAATATTGTAAAAATAATTCCAGAATTATCAATAAAAATGTATTCATATGAATTTTTGAAATTAAATGTTTATAAATATTATTATAATAATAAAGAAAATAATGATATAATAAAGACGGATGAACCAAATATGAATATTCCGTTTTTTATACGTTTCTTAATAGGGAGTTCAAGTGGTGCTATAGCAGCTCTATTCATCTATCCTTTAGAAATTGTTAAAACAAGATTAATCGTTTCAAATAAAATTGATTCAAGTGGTATTATTAAATGTTTATATGATATTTATAAAAATGAACCTCATAGACATTTTTATAATGGTTTATCTATGCACCTTTATGGAGTTATATTATTTTCAGGATGTAACATGAGTATATATGATTATTTAAAATATTTATTCTTTTCCTTATATAAGGAATATATTCATTCAAATTATTGTCTTATCAAATATGATAACAAACAAAATAAAGTTTTTACAAAAAAAGATCTACATGACAATTTTAATCAATTAAATAATTGTGAAAATTATAAATTTATGAATAATAACAACATGGATAGTATTCATAAAAATGTACAAACAAATCCACAAGAAAATTATTCTACAAACATACATAATGAAAGTCTAAATGATAATTTTATTTTGGATTCTTTAAAAAAGGTAAAATTTTATGATAGGTTTAAAAAACATTCCTCTATTATATGGAATAATAATTATAATAATTATAATAATCATAATAATCATAATAATCATAATAATCATAATAATTATAATAATCATAATAATTATAATAATCATAATAATTATAATAATCATAATAATCATAATAATTATTATTATAATAATAGTAATAACAATTTTGTACATAAAAAAGAAAATAACCTGAACAATTCAAACTGTTCATATTGTAATTATCGTATTAAGAATGTGAATTGTTTAACATTTTTATTATTTGGTATATCTAGTTCCTTTATAGCTCAGATTGTGAGCTATCCTTTTCTTGTTTTACGTACAAGGATGCAAACACTTAATAATGAAATAGCAACTAATTATCTGAACAACGAAAGGAAGAAATTTAAGTCGTGTAGTTTTATTTTATACAACATCAAAATTTATGGATACAAATCTTTATATAGAGGTACAACATATAATAAAAAAGGGCAAGATACATATCTACAAACGTGTCTGTACGTATATACAAATATATATATATATATATATATATGTATATATTATTATATATTTATATAGTTACATATTCGTTTTAATTTTTTTCCTTCAGGTGTTTATGTAAATTTGTTAAAAACCATACCTGCTACGTCTATCACGTGGTTTGCCTACGAATATGCCATGCGGAAACTCCAAAGGATTTAAGACATGAAATATATGGATGAATAAATTAATATATATATGTATATGTTTGTATGTTTGTGTGTTTGTTTGTTTGTTGGGGTGCTTAGATATATTCCTATAACATACAGTTTGAAATCTTCGCATTATCCTTTTATATACCTTTATGGATATATCCATAGGAACTCTCAAATTCTTTAAATATTTATCATCCTTAAATGTTTTTTATTTGGTTACACCTTTTAAGTCACATCTTAATTATCAAACTTGGAAGAAGATAAGGGAGAAGAGGTAACTTCTCATAGTTCACATATACATATGAACAACTATTATATATATTGTAAGAATTAAAAATATTTAATTCATTATAGTTAATTTGATTAAAACATATTTCAATATAATTTAATAAATTATCCATATGTAACCTATCAAGGTAAAAAGAATATATTTTCATTTTATTTTTCTTTGTTTTTGTATAATTTGTAAAATTTATGAATCCTTTTTCCTTCATTTTAATCTTATAAATATTTTTTATATGTTCATTATATATAATATTTTTATCATATGTAATATTTTTATCATATGTAATATTTTTATCATATGTAATATTTTTATCATACATAATATTTTTATCATACATAATATTTTTATCATATGTAATATTTTTATCATATGTAATATTTTTATCATATATAATATTTTTATCATACATAATATTTTTATCATATATAATATTTTTATCATATATAATATTTATATCATATGTAATATTTATATCATATGTAATATTTTTATCATATTTCTTATTTTCACAATTTGTACTATATTTTTTATCATTTAAAATGTTTTCCCTACATTTTTTACTTGCACACTTTTTATGATTTTTCCACTTTAAATTATAATTTTTAATTTTTTTGTTTCTTCCTGTTGTTATTAATAATATTGTTTTATCGATTTTGTGAAATAATTCATAAACTTCTCTTAAATCTTTTAACTTGAAAAAATTTAAAAATGTATATTCCTTACAATCGTATAAGAGAAAAATATTGAAATATAGGCCTATCAGAAAAAGCTGATTATTTAAGGTTAATACATTATCCCTATTATTATTATTATTATTATTATTATTATTATTATTATTATTATAATATTTTAAATAATATTCTGTACATTTTACAAATGTTTTTATATATAACGGATAAATAGTTTTATCATTTATATTCGGAGGAAAGAAAACGAATCCATAATTATTTGTAACCATATTATTATGTAAATATTTATTTTTGTTTCTATCATATGTACATATCTTTTTTTCATCTATTATTTGATTTATTCTTTTATATATTATATGATATATATATTTGTCACATTTATGTAAGATACAAAATTGTAATAATAAAAGTATGTGTTTTAAAGAATATTGTCTATATGATTTTTTAAAGTGGTATATTAATAAATCTAAAATTTTATCATTTTGTATATTCATTTGATTTATTATATTTAATAAAATATATGTATGATCATTAGTAAGATGATAGTTTTTTCTATTTTTTTTATTTAACATATATATATATCTTATATCTCCATACATATAATTATTTAACATGATAAAATTGTTATTTTTATATACTCCTTTTTCATTATTGGAAACATTTAATTTATCTATAGAATAATATTTTTGTAGAATGCTCAAAATACAATTCATAATATAATTTCTCATTTTATTAAAATAATAAATGTGATTATTTATTCCTTGGTTATATAAAAATATATACATTTGTAAATTATTATGTGTGAACATATCCTCATATAAATAGTTGTTTTTATGTGGAAAATTATAATTATTTTCTTTAATAATATATTTTATATTATCCATATTTATTTTATAATTTAATATATTTTTATAATATGAAAGATATATATAGAATGTATGTAGTAATTTACAATTTTTCCATATATTATCTACAAGATTACATTTATCTGTAACATTTTCAATCTTTTGATTTAAACACATATCATTATATTTATTTATAAAGTTATATAAATAAATATTACAACTATATATATTAAAGAATGTGTGTTTACTTTTTTTAAAATTCTTACAAAATGATTCCTTTTTATGGTCACTCTGGTACATAACATTACTAGATATATAGGGTAAATTATTTTTTTCTAATATACATGTATTATCTTTATCAAAAAATATTGTCTGATTTAATGGATTAAAATTTTCTTCTTTTTTTTTATCATGTTCATATTGTGGATATGAAAATAAGGTATCATTCATTTCATTGTACATATGATAATGTTGACATATCTTATTTATAAATGTTTTAAAAAAGAAATTATTTATATAATAAAAATTATATATCAAATTAGTTACATCTGTATCTTTACATTTCTTTATATTCTTAAAAATTTTATCTAATATCTTATTATGTAATTCTATGGTTATATTTTCTCTACATAAAAAACTATATAATATACATAAATTTTTCATTTGTTTAAAATTATGTAAATAATCATTACTTCTTTTTATAATTTCCCTAGTTATTACATCTGTGTATTTCTCATTTGTTATATATCTTTCTGAATATAATTTATAGCTATGCTTGTTACAACTTAGAAAAGTCAACACTGTTGATAAATCATCTTCATCAAGCTTATCTAGATTTTTTTCAATGGCTTCTTTTATATAATTCATTACATCCTTTTCATAAATAAATGTTTTACATTTCTTTTTACATTTAATAAATAGTAGCATTAAGAGACATAAATCTTTTTTATCTCTGTTATGAAGTTTCATTTTGGATATGTTCCTAAAGAGTACTGTGGAGAATCTAATGAGTAGCTTATCTAAAGAAAGGAGAATAATTAAAGATGATGTATAGGGAAATAATATCTTCAAAAAGATGTATACGTAAATGTAATATATATAAATATAAATATATATATATATATATATATATATACATATATATATAATTATTTATTTATTTCATCAAATCGTGCTTACCATTTTTAGGAGACGTATTAGATAAACAAAGATACAATCCCTTAGAAAAATTAATTAAATCTATATAACTCTTTTGTTTTATATGGTCATAAAATCTTGACAAAGTTCTAATGTTCATACATTTATATATGTAGGGAATATAAGAACAAACTTTAAGCATATTACATTATTCAAAAAATTTTATATGGTTATAGGTAATGTTAACAACAATGACATTTTGAGAAAAACGTAATTATGTCTTTATATATATATATATTATATTGCTATGTATTTATATTTTATTTATTTTTAACCATATATATTTTTACAATTTATACAATTCTGTTCAAATGTTTATTTCATATAAATTTTTTAAATATACAAGAAAGATCAAATAAAATGAAAAAATATGGAACAAAAAAAAAAAATTATTTTTCAAAAAAAATAGAGTATATTATGATCATATAAATATATATATTTATATGTTTATATAGTGCCTATAAAGCAATTATGTAAAGTTATAAAAAAAAAAATGAGGTAATGAAAAACCTATATAATCTTATCATATCACAATTATAATTTTTAATTAAATTTTAAAATATACATATATATATATATATATATTTTATAATACAATTTTTCCATTTAATGTTATAGAGCTCAATAACAAAAAAAAAAAAAAAAAAAAAAAAAAAAAAATTATATATAATATATATATATATATATATATATATATATTTATTTATTTATTTATCTGTAAGAATGTATGAATAGATATTGTACTTACGTCAATATATTCTATACTCTTTTGCTGCTTTTCTCAATTTGTCGTAAAAAAAAATATTTTTCTGCAACTCTTTATTATAGTCTTCATTTATCTCAAATTCTTTACATACTTTAATAAAATGGGTTATGCAACTTTTAATAAAAACTCTATAAAATAAAATTCACAAACTCATAAATTTAAGAATATTTTATACTTATTTATATTTTATGTATTATAAAAAAAGGAAAACTACATATTCTTACTTTGTTATAAATGAAATAAAAAATTCATTGAAATTCATGTTTGGTGATATTTCAACATAACACTTAACATAAGTTTTGTCAAAGCTTTTTGGACATATGAAAGCATGAATGCTCATGTCCATTTCTATACAATTATCAGTATCAAAACTGACATTATTCTGAAAAAAAAAAAAAAAAAAAAAAAAAAAAAAAAAAAAAAAAAAAAATTACATATATATGCACACATATACACACATATACACACATATACACATATATATATATATATGATTTACTTAAAACATAAATAATGTTTCTATAAATGCAAGTATATAAATTTCTTATGCATTCTATTTTTCATAATACATTTATCTCTTTATTTCTCGGGAAATTGGTAGCATACAAAAATATACCCCTTGAGTATTCAAAATCTTCGCATATCCATACATCCATTAATAAATACCTAATATAAAACATCATATAATATATAATGTTGTTTAAATAAATATTTATATGATAATCATTTTCTTATGTAAAGCGGATAATATTATATAATAACCTATCCCTAATTATCCATGGCATAGCTATTTTAGTATATACCATTTTATCTATTAAACCTCTTTCTATTAATAATTTACAATCAGTAATTCCAAATCTACATTTATAAGATGGATATCAATATGAATAAAATATATATATATATATATATATATGTATATTTTTTTTTTTTTTTTTTTTAACTTGAATGGAAAGGAATAAAAGGGAATCCACGACTTGAATAGTGTGGTTTCAATCAATGAAGCTATAATATATATAAAATTTGATGGTATTAATAAATTAACATAAAAATATATAACTGTATTAAAATCACTTTTTTCATCAAATTTTTCTAAAGAAACATTTTGTGAATTTTGTTCTATACTATGTGATTTTTTATTTGTGTATAAAAGATTTTTCTTATTTTTATTTATTTTTTTATATTGTTCTGGGTCCGAATTTTTCATATCGTCTACTTTTATATGATCATTCCCTGTATGTAAATGTGTTATATTAATATCTTCTACATGTTCAACTTTTTTTTTTTCTTTTTTTTTGTTTTCTTCCTTCTTTCCCTCTTTTTCTATATAATAAGAAAAGCTAGAACTCCTCCTTAATAGGGCATATGCCTTTTTTGTGACATAATAAAAAACTTCATTATCTTCATCTGCATAAGCAAGATTAAAATGAGAAAAATCTATATATACATTTGATATACATTTATCACAGATATTTTGACTGTTTTTTTTTTTTTGTTTTTTTTTTGTTTTTATTTTGTCTTTGTTTTTGTTATGGTCTTTTTCTTTTTCTTTGTTTTTGTCTTTTCTTTTGTTGTTATTTTCAGAGTATATATTTTTGTTTTCCTTTTGAAAGTCACTAAATTCTTCACTGCTTATAGAATTAACACTTTCGAAACTTGAATAATTATTTTCTACGAATGAAGTGTTTATAATTTCTATGGATTTCAATTTTATGTTTTTAGAATAATGATTAATTTTATTTAAACAATTTATATATTTCATTAAGCATACTTTACCATTAACATCTATTAAATCTATAATATAATCAAAAGTGTAATTTCTATAGAGTCTTTTGGCTATTATAGAATACTTCATATATTTATCACAAGGGGATTCATTATTGATATTAAATATTATTTCTGTTTTTCTAATTATTTTATATCTATATAAGATTTCACTTATAAATATGTTTCTTAAGAATAATTTTCTTTTTTTTTTATTACAATTATATTTTTTAATAAATAAATCTTGTAACATAAAAAATGCTTTCTTTATTTTCATATTATTTAAATTATTTATACATCCACAAATATCATTGTATAAGTCTGACATTAATATATTTTTCTCAATTGTAGAAATATCCTTTATTAATTTATTCTTTACATATAATATGTCAGGCTTTTTATTTATAATATGGTTTATTAGTATATTTATTTCATCCTTATTATTGTCATGATATTTGATATTTTTTATATTATCGTTTTCTGTGTATTTAATGATATCTTTAACGTTATCTTTCATGTCATTTTTTTTTTTATTTGTATTATTTTTTTTTTTCCTTCTTTCTATTTTCTTCATTTTATTTTCGTACACATCAAAATTAATATAAATATTATTTAGAGCATTTTCTTTATTTATTTTCGTTTTATTTTTATCATCCTTACAAATATTTAAAATATTATTATAATTTATAGATGTCTTGGCATCTTCATAATAGCTTTCTTCTATGTTGATATTATCATTTATTTGTTTTCTATTGGGTGTTGTGTCTGTATATATGTTTTTAAATGAATCCTTACTAATATTATATGCATATAAGTTGTTAATATTATAATTGGTACCATTAAAATAATTACTATTATATATATGTCTATTATTATTATTATTATTATTATTATTATTATTATTGTTGTTGTTGTTGTTGTTGTTGTTGTTATTTTCTTTATTTTTATTGTTATCTTCAACTTCTTTTTTAATATTTGCTTCTTCTTTAGTGTCTACATATTTATCGTCGTATGAGCCGTTCATCATATGTATTTCATTTATTGATGGTACTAATATTTTAATGGTATGAAAAATGTGTGATTTTTTTGATAAGAGTATATTATTTATATTATTTTGTATATTCTTTTTGTTATCTTCAATAATTTGCTTATTTATATTATTTTCTATTTTATTTCGATTTTCTAATTTTTCATTATCTTCAAAAATGTTTAAAATGCATTTATATAATTTGTTGCATTCGTTCTTATGAATAAAACACATTTCTGGATCTTCATTATCTTCATTATTTTTATTATCATTTTCTTTGTCATATTTATTATTTATAATTTTATTATCTCCTTTACTTTTTGTATCCTCTATATTCATAATACTCTCCTCGATGATACTATCACAATCACTATTATTTTCTGGGTTACTATTTCCAGATTTATTAGATACACTAAATATATCTATATCTACATATTCCTCACTTTTATAATTCTCTTTTATTTTATCCTTATCAAATCCTCTTTGTTTTTTTATCCAGCTAGATATTTTTGCCATATATTTGTGAAGATATTAAAATGAATAAATAAAATAAAATAATATAATATAATATAATAAAAATTAAAAATTTTATGCACTCCTCACTTTTAATTGTTGTAAAATGATCATATCATATTTCAGACATATAAAAAGGGAAAATCAAAGGACAAAGAAAAAAAAAAAAAAAAAAAAAAAAAAAATTTATAACATTTTATTTTATATTGTTTTTGATTTATTTAATTTGGTTAGTATTACATATATTTATGGAGAAAGAACATATAATTTGGTTTTTTTTTATATTTCCTTATGTAGTTGTTTTTAAATAATAAGATATTATAAAAGTATCGATTATATTTTAGAACGTTTATGAATATTTACTTCTTTTCTATCATGTAGACCTGTTAAGAAAGAAAAAAAAGAAAAAAAAGAAAAAAAAAGAATTACCTTTATATGTATCACTACATATGTACATACATAAAACATATATATATATATATATATATTACATTATTATTTTTGGTATATATAATAACCATATGAAAATCTCTTTTCCTTCATACAAAAAGAAAAAAAAAACAGCACTTATTTTGTTTTAAAAAATGATAAATATATTTCGATTTGGTATGTTTTGTATTTATTTAATCATTACAGATACAAAGATATTTTTTTGATCAAATAGAGCGAAAATTTTTCTTTTAAAAAATACACACACACATATATATATATATATATATATATATATATATATTGGTACTTGTATTATACTTTCAAACGTGTCTTTTGATATATAATGTTAGACATTTTATAAGTGTGTATTATATAAAAAAAAAAAAAAAAAAAAAAAAAAAAACATATGTTTAAATAATTGAAAAAGGAATAATATGTATTAAACATACATATGACAATGCTGAAATAAGTTGCAGACATAGGAAAAAATACATATTTATAAAAACATAAATATGTTTTTATTTTTATAAAATCTTATATATATTTTATGCATGTTCATTTTTTATATTTGCTAATAATCCTGACAGAACTTATATTAATCAAAAAAAATAAGAAAAAATAAAAAAATAAAAAATAAAAAATAAAAAAATAAAAAATAAAAAATAAAAAAATAAAAAAATATAAGTATGAGTTTTCGCTCTTTTTATAAATTATTAGAACAAATCGATAGAATTAAAAATTAATATGACATATAGACAAAATAAATAAATATATAAACATAAACATCTTTATATATATATATATTTATATATCACATATTTTATATTTATTACTATATCACGTTTAACATATTTGTGATTTTTTATAACACATAGTGTTTAAAAGAGATTTATTACAATGTCTATTAAGAACATGAAAAAATATGTTCCTTATGTTGAGAAGGAACATATTAATAATACCATGATCAAGGCTCATATAAAAAAAGATGAACATAGATATTTATATATGAATAAGGATGATTTACTCAATGAATTATATAATATGAAACGTACTTGTTTTGATTATAACCATTTTTCTAATTATATACACTTTTATGAAATATATAGTAATATAAAATGTATAGCTCAATATGAAAGAAAAAGAAAGAAAGGAGAATTGTTTTTTATGTATTATGTTAGTAGAAGAAGATATATATTTTTTTTAATATATTTAATATTTTTATTAACTAATATCTTTTTATTATTTCGTTTACAATATTTAATTAAGTGTCCTTTTTTAAATAATAATATTTATTTGTATGAAATAAATTTCCATGTCTTTTTTACTTTTTTTATTCTTATTTATTGTATATTAAATATATATTTATTTCATTATACATATAATATATTCTTACATCATATAAATATTATGTGTATTATTATTATACAATATTTATATAATACATATATCAAAGAAAAAAATAAAGAAATATATAAAAATACAGAAATATTAATTGAAGGATGTAAAAAAATATTTCATAATTTAGACAAAAACTTTGATAATATTATATTGTTATATGCAGATCAAATATTTAATAAATTTACAAATATATTTAAATATATAAATAAGGAAAACTATTCACTCAATAATATTCATAATCTACATTCTACAGACTCTTCTATATATATTAAGACTGATGATGTTTCATCAGATATTATATTATTAAATAATACATATAATAACAGTGATCAAGAGGAGCATATAAGAACAAATGAAAAAAGCAATCACAATAATATGATATATTTGAAAGATAATTATCATCCTCTTCCTACAACTAAAAATAATAATAATAACAACAATAATAATAATAATATATTTCCCAAAATTATTAGTATGAATAATGATGATTTCTATAAAAATTTAAATTATATCTCAGATGATATTTCATATAATATAAAAAATAATAAAGGGGAAAATAAAAATGTGATATCATCATATATACCACTTCTATCTAATAGACGGAAAAGTATTTACAACATATTTGGTAATACCATATATTCTAATATATATGATATAAGTATGCATATGAAATATAAATATAATTATATACATTCCTTAATGTTAAAAAAGTGTCAAGACAAAATTAATTATATAAAATTCGTTTTCTACTTTTTCCCATATATCATAAATTTATTTATTAATTTAATAATTAATTTTTATATTCTTTTTTCAGTATTTTATTATAATAACACCATACCTTTAGCTTCATCATATGAATTAACTAAAATACAATTTTTTAACTTGTTCAATTATAAAGGAGTATACTATATAGTATTCATTTTTTTTATTAATTTTTCGTTTTTTCTATATTGTCTTTTTTTATATAAAATAAATACTATCTATTTTCTCTTACGTCAAATATACAAACAATGTAAGTATGAATCCATATATTACTGTGATCATATAATGAATGATATATATGAAAATTTTATATTCCTAGAAATAATTAAAAATATTTTTGGGGAGGATGAAGAAACACAAGGGAAACAGAAAAAGGATATTGAAGAAAGTGAATTTTATGATTATATAAAAAAGAATAACACGACATCTAATATGGATTCTCATGATATTCTAAATAATAACATGCCAAATTTTCAAAAATATAACATAAACAAAATACATGAAGAAAATAAAAATACAAACAAGCAATACAATCATATAAGTACAAACACACAATATAATGATAATATGGATAGTTCAAATATTCTTTCACAATCTCTTAATTCTCATACAAATACACATTTTCATAATAAGATTCACAAATGTATCCAATGTGATGATATTCAAATTACAAATGAAAAAGATGTGTATAGAGATAATTATAAAAATACGAAGAAATATATTAATATGGATTACTTAAATGATGATCAACAAAAT
Source organism: Plasmodium billcollinsi (assembly GCA_900257145.2). Classification (NCBI taxonomy): domain Eukaryota; phylum Apicomplexa; class Aconoidasida; order Haemosporida; family Plasmodiidae; genus Plasmodium; species Plasmodium billcollinsi. The sequence goes on from LT990238.1 coordinate 577,891, forward strand.
TACTAATAAAGGAAGTTAAAAAAAAAATAATAATTTTTATGCAAAAGAGAAAATGCTTTTGTTTTTGCAAGCATAAGCATGACATATATGATATGACACAAGAGGGAAATAAATTATGAACAAAAGAAAATATGTCATAAGAAATAGGTTACATATAAATAAAATATTTACAATGATAATATTATTGAAGAGGAAGGATTCATAAATATAAATGTATCAAATATGTAAGTATGATCTAAACATTGTATAAATGAATATATGGACATATAAATATAAATATATATATGTATGTATATATATGTATACACTTTTTTGTGTATTGCATAATTTATTTATTTTTTTATTTATTTTAAAAAAAAAAAAAAAAAAAAAAGGTTCATGTTCATAAATGTTACAATAAATTGTTTAATAAATGTAAAAAAGTACATAAAAATATTTACAAATATTAAAAATATGAAAAAAAAAGAAAATAAGCTTAATATTATATAATGTCATATATACAACGGCACCTAAATGAATAATTATACATATATATATATATATATATATATATATATATATATATATATATATATCTATATTTATATATTTATATTTAAATATATATTTCCTTATTGTTTATGCTTCTTATTAGTCCATAAAATAGAGTGAAAAAAAAACGTTCTATGTGTTGCTAAAATATTCCTTTCGATATATACTTATATTATTAGGAAAATGAGAAGGGAAATTGTAACATATAGTATTAATATATTTTTGATCGATGTATGAATAATTATCATATATATTTTTAATTCTTTGCAATGCTTTATGATTAAAAATATTAACAATTTTTTTATAACTATTTTTAATATCTTGATCGTAATCATCATTTATATTATAAGAACAAAGATCTATATTTTGATCAATTTGTCCTTTATTTATTAAATGTCTTTCCCAATTTATGTGCATAGTAAATCTTGAAAAGATATTACCTATGAAAATATAAGACCTTGTACATATCCACTGTTCAATAATAGCAAATTCTCCTTCATGTAAATTATTCTTATTATTATAAAAATAAAAATGTTTTTTATATTGATTAAAATCTTTGTGAATAATTTTTTGTATTTGTACTTTTTCATCAGAAGCTATAAAAATTAGATCACAATTATGTATAAACATAATATATAACAATTTTAGTAAAGCTATATGTATAGGAGGAACATTATATCTAGATATATATCTGAAATCATTATATCTTAAATGTGAACTTATATAATGATTTGTTTTTAATATATTAGATATATAATTATTACCATATGATAATAATTTATTATTAAATAATAATATATCTTCTATATTACTTTCATATAGCTCGTTAACAAAAGGTACTAATATGTTTGTACTCTGTTTTATTAACACAGACGTAATATTATATAAAAATAAATTTTCTAATATAGAAGTTATAAAATAATTACTTATCATTGAATATGAATAACATTCACTCCGTTTAGTGCTTATAGTTGCACAATAACCAGAATATATAACATTATATTTATATTCACATTTTTTACAAAAATGTTTAAAGCTATTAGCCTTAATATTACATTCTTCGAATGGTAAAATTATAAAACTTTTTTCTTTATAATTATCAAGAATATATTTACTATTTATCATTATGTCAGAATAATTCCCATACAGTTTTTTATATTCTTCATATTCTATAATAGGAATAACCTTTTTCATAATATCTGTATTAAAGAAATAATCCCATGTTATATTATTTCCTTTTTTTCGTTTCCAGTGAGTAACATAACACCAAGGTGGAAGCACAAGATAGTATATATTCATATTATCATTCTTGTTCAAATTATAGGTAACCAAACTTAACCTGTAAAATATTTCTTTCTGTAGCTGCAAGGTAAAATATATATACATATATATATATACATATATATATATACATATATATATATATATATATATATATAGTTATATTTATATTTGCTTCATACGTTGAAGCCTTCCCCTATATTTACATCGTACATAATATATTTCTTCTTTTTCAAAAAAAAAAAACTGTCACCTAAATATACATCCTCTTTTAAGCACATCAATTTGGGGGGGTTTACACATATAACCCTGTCTATCACTTTTAAAAGAAAGTATGAAAGTAAAAGAATTATAAATTTCATCGTATATATGACTTAAATATATTTTAATTTTTTGCTTTGCAAATTGCTAAATTTTATAAAAATAAAATAAATTTCAGCTTTGAACAGATTAATATATTTCACATAAACACCAATACATATAATATTTAAAACATTTTAAATGGGTACAGGGTTATACATATATATATATATATATATATATATATATATATATATATATATATATATGCATATGCTCTATTTTTTATTTTTATTTTTAATTTTTAATTTTTTATTTTTTAATTTTATCTTTTAATTTTATTTTTATTTATTGTCCTATATATAAATATTAACAAAATTTTTAACACACAAAAAAAAAAAAAAAAAAAAAAAAAAAATGAGAATAAGACATAAGAAAAAAAAATATAACAATATTAATAAAAAAATATTTCCATTGCACCGTATACAAACATATATATATATATAATAATAATAATAATAATACAATGATTATCAAATGTAGTTATTTAAAAAAAAGGAAAAATATCATTAATTGTAAAAAAATAAAATAAATATATTTTCTTATTTAATTAAACAAATTCACATATAATCTTCTTCGTTGAAATCATCATCGTCGTCAAATTGTTTTCTCCTCCTGATCTATAAAAAAATTGAACATATTCACATGCCTATATATATAATACTCCCTAATAAATATATTTTTCTAAAAACCGAATTTCCATAATATACATTTTATGCAACACTTACTTCTATTACTGGATCCTTTTTATAAATTTTGTCATTTATTTGCTACAAAAAGGATAAATATATATTACATATATATATTATATATATATGTGTATACACCAAGTAAATATAATTGTAAAAAATATATATTAACTTACCTCTATAATTTTTATCAAGTGGTCATCATCAATTTTGTTATATATCAAACCCATTTGACTATTCTAAAATTATAAAAAAAATAATATATATTTTATTATATTAAGTCTTATTAATAAATATATTAATAAAAAAACAATATGCTTATAATTATTTTATTGAATTCTCATAATATTCTTTTAAAAACATATATATGCATATATATATATATATATATATATATATATATATATGCATATATATACACATATTTCTTATTTCTTACTCTTATAATAATATCTTCTATTTTTCTAGCCTGCTGTTCTTTAACTATTGCAATCCTAGACACTTCAAAAAAAAAAAAAAAAAAAAAAATTATATATTGGCATAAATAAATACAACATTTTCAATGTTATATTATTTTAATTTTTTTTTAATTTTTTCTACATCTTGCATGAGCTTCAGGTGTCAATAAGGACTTTAATATTAAACGTCTTTTCTCTAATAATTCTCTATATATTTAAAATAAAATAAACAAATATATATGTATAGTTTTATATAAAAAAAAAAAAGGGGGAAACAAAAAAAAAATGGTACTTATTATATTTATATAAATTCTTTTTAAAGACATACTCTTGTTTTTGCTTAAGTTCCAGTTCCTTTTTTGTCTTCTATAAAATAGGGAAAATAAAGAGTAAACTTAATATAGTAGAAATAAAAATATATATATTTATTTATATATTATTTTTCTTATTTTATTATCTCGTTACATTTTCTATATTCTGCTTGGACATCTCAATCAATTTTGACTTTGCTTCGGCTTTTTCAATATTCATTTTGTATACACTTCAATTTTATTGAAAAAGAAAATAAAATAATAATAAAACAAGATGGTTATGCAAGATGATCAAATGCAAGAAATAATTATTAGATGGTGTATAAGAAAATTAGAAAAATTATATATATATATAATATAATATAATCCTTATTGAGCTCTTACACAATACACTTTTTAATTTAATTAAAAATCAAATTGATATATTTATTGTTTATTTTTATAAATAATATTATTTTGGTTTTTGATAGTATCATAAATATATAAAATAATATTATTATTACATAATTTTATATATATCTCTATATATTTATTATTCCAATTTATGATATAAGGAAATATTTCCTTTTATTTCTAACATATATAAATGATTTTATTATAGTTCTCTCTTTTTTTTATATTTTATTTTATTTTATTTTATTTATTTATTTTTTTTTTTTTCGGATTTGGCTATTTTCCGTGGTGACTTATAACATTCACAATATGTTATTTTAAATATAAATTTCCATATTTCTTTTTTTTTTTTTACTTATTTTATATATATATATATAGAATATATTTTTAAAATTATCTATATTATTGCATTAATTATTTTTTCTCTTAATATTCTTTTTAAAAAATATATATATATATATTATATATATATAATGAATGTATAGAAGCATTTATCTTTTTACCTTTTTTTTTTAATATTATATGGACTATAAAAATAAAATCATACAAATATATATAATAATAAAAATACATATTTTGTATATATAATAATCTTTTTTTTTTTATATTATATAATATATATATTTATAATATCCCTCTATGAATATATATATTTTATATATATATATATATATAATTTATTATATGCTGCTTTATATGTATGTTAAAAATTATTATATAATTATAGTAATAATAATATAATTTATTAATTACCATTTTTTTTAATATAAAATATTATTCCATATTATGAAGGAAACCTTATAAACATATATAAATATTAAAATATATATATATATATATATATATATAATGAAAAAGAAAATAAAGTATATTTATAAAATAAAGAAACATATAGATAAGATCATAAAAATAATATTATTAATATATATATATATATATATATATATATATATATATATATAATAATTTAATTTTTTGTAATTTTATATATATTTTTTATCATTTAAAGAATTATTAAATAAAAAATGTACAATTAATAAAATTAAAAAATGACAAAGTATTCATATTTTATTAATTTTAGATTATAATATATTTATATATATTGTATATTTATTGTAAATTCATGAAAAATTATGATAATATTAAATTATATATATATATATATATATATATGTTTTATTTTCTTTATCTTTTGAAAATTATTTTTATTATAAGATTCATGTTTTTGTTTTATACTTTTATCTTCTTCATTTTTTTTTCATATATTGTTGAATATTTTAAAGATATCATTTTGTTTTATTTTTTCAACTCTTCTTTTTTTTTTTATTTGTTTATATATAAATATATATTTAGATAAAAAAAAATATATACACCTTTTTTTTTAAGATAATTTTTAAACATTAATCTATGTATATAAATTTTGTAAAGAAATTTATGTATACATTTTTATTTTTGTTATATATGAATTATTTTTATTTAACAAAAATCAAATTGTGTTATTCTTATTAACATAATAAACAATAAAACAAATAAATAAATATATATATATATATATATATATGAATAATGTTATATATTATATATGTTTTTTTGTATTTATATGTATTTTTTTATTTTTTTATTTTTTTATTTTTTTATTTTTTTTTTCATTGCATATTCTATATAACATAATATTAGTTAATAACCACCGAGTCTAAGGTGTATATAACAACACATAATATATATATATATATATATATATATGAATATATTATAAAATTTAAAAGAAATAATTAAATTGTATTTTTTTTTTTTTTTTTAAATATTGAATAAAATGAGTCTTTGAAATGTAATGTATAAGACAAAATATTTTCATTAATAATAAAATAAAAGAAACCTTTTTTTTTTAATCCTTTATATAAAAATATAAAGAGGGCAGATTTTGAAAATATATAGCATTTTTAAGATATAGCATTTTTTTTTTAACTTTGAGAGAAAACAAATAGGGAATAGCAATATTAAATATATATATATATATTAAAAATATTTAGAATCATATAATATCAATAAATAATTTATTATATTTCTAGTTATAAATATTATAACAATAAAATTCGACCATAAGCATATATATTTTTTTTTTTTTACAAGAGTATTTTATTTATAAGTTCTTGTAATATATATATATATATATATATATATATATATATATTTATATAAGTAGAATATGGGAGTACCCACCTTTTACAGATGGCTAGTTACAAGGTATCCCAAAATAGCCAAAGCAGTTTATGAGACCAGAGATAGTGATGTATATTCAAGAAGAACAAAATATGATGAGAATGGAGAATATTATAAAGTACACGATTTAAATGATTATGTGAATAATACAGATGAATTACATTGTTCAGATAATATTAATGGATATTTTGATAATATGTATTTAGATATGAATGGAATTATTCACTTATGTTCTCATAGTGATAATAGTAAAAGAGCAAAGAGTAATGAAGAAATATTTCTGAATGTTTTTTTATATGTAGAAAGATTATTTGATATTATAGAACCAAAGAAACTTCTTTATATGGCTATTGATGGTGTTGCACCAAAAGCAAAAATGAATCAACAAAGAAGTAGAAGATTTAAATCTATATCATGTTCAGAAATAGAAAGGAGAGCATATTTAGAATTAAAGGAACGTTTTCTAGCTGAAAATAAAATGGTACCTGAAGAAACAACATATTGGGATAGTAATGTAATAACTCCAGGTACTGAATTTATGCATGAATTATCTATTGCTTTAAAATATTTTATTGAACACAAAATTACAAATGATAAAAAATGGAAAAATGTTGTTGTTATATTTTCTGATTCAAATGTATGCGGTGAAGGAGAACATAAAATATTTAATTTTATAAAATCGCAAAGAGCACAACCAGGTTATGATCCAAATACTAGACATGTAATACACGGGATGGATGCTGATTTAATTATGCTTTCTTTAGCTAGTCATGAACCATATTTTTATATATTAAGAGAAATTATTGATTTAGATCCCAAATCTGAAGAAAAACAAAAAACGAAAAAAAACGATTATGTAGGTATGCTTAAAAGTTATGATGATTTACATTTATGTACTAGATATACTAAAAAAGAAAAAAAATTATATAATAAATATAATGATCCAAATTATGCTAATGTTACTATTAGTATGAATTCATCACTTAATTATGAATATTGGAATGAATTGCAAATTCTTGATTTAACCATATTAAGAGAATACTTATTTAAAGATCTATTTTTTGATACAAGTTTTAATATGGAAAGATGTATAGATGATTTTATATTTATTTGTTTTTTCTGTGGAAATGATTTCTTACCTCATCTACCATCAATTTCTATAGCAGGAGGAAGTATAGATCAATTAATATTATTATATCAAAAGGTCTTACCAACATTAGGAGATTATTTAATTAATGAAGGCTCTATTAATTTAAAATCTTTTACAAAATATATATCTTTCATAGCCGAGGTGGAAAGGGAAACATTTGTTTCTCAATATGATTTTAAGAAAAAAAGAGAAAAAAGAGAATTACAACAAAAAGATTCATTAAAAAGAGCGAAATGTGTAGATGATCCAACAGATCAAGTCCTACAGTATTTAGAAAAATCAAATGTAAACAATAAGATAAATAACGCTCAACAAGATGAAATTAATACTAATAAGGGACCTAATAATATCTTACCAAATAAATCGGAAAATATTACAACTTCTCCATCTAGTCTTGTTTCAAGAAAAATGTTATATGAAAGTAAAATTCAAACCATGCAACCTATGAGAAATATTAAGTATAAAGATAAGAAAGGTGAAAAAACTATTAATTTTTTAGTTCGTCCTGTATCAAATGTTGAGAAACCTATAAGTAATGAACAAGATAAAGATGAATCGTTGAATAGTCATTTGTTACAAAAAAGTGAAACATTGCTTAATGATAATACATTACAAGATGGTGATACCTTACAAAATAATAATAATAATGATAATAATAATGATAATAATAATGATAATAATAATGATAATAATAATCACAATAATAATCACAATAATAATCACAATAATAATCACAATAATAATCACAATAATAATCACAATAATAATCACAATAATAATCACAATAATAATTACAATAATAGTCATAATAGTTTATTTTCTAATAATGATATGTTCTCAAATAATGATGCATGTTCTAATAATGACACATTTTCTAATAATGATACTTTATCTAATACTGAGGTACTACCAAAAGATTCTTATGATGAAAATAAAAAATTGGATGATATTAACGAATTCAATTTATTATTAAAAGAAGCTATTAAAAAAGCAAACGAATGTGAAAATCCAAAAGAGGATGTAGAATTAGGAGGAGACGAAAATCCAGATATTATAAGAATGAAATATTATAAAACGAAATTTCATTTAGATGATAATGATTCTATAGAAGATTTTATTAAAGATGTTGTTTATAAATATGTTGAAGGATTAGCATGGGTTCTCGCATATTATTTTCAATCATGTCCTATGTGGCATTGGTATTATCCATATTATTATGCACCATTGTCATCAGATTTAATTATTGATAATATAACTTTCAATTTTGAAAAAGATGAACCATTATTACCATTCGAACAATTATTATGTGTCTTACCAGCTAATTCAAGCCATTGTTTACCAAAAATGTATAAACAATTAATGTTACATAAAGATTCACCAATTATTGATTTCTATCCTCATACATTTAAAGAAGAAGAAAATGGGAAAAAATATAAATACCAGTGGATTATATTACTTCCATTTGTAGATAAGGATAGAATAATTAAACACGCAAGACCTTTACATGATACATTAAATAATGATGAAAAAAAAAGAAATAGGAGAGGTCTCAATAAAATATATGTTAGTTCAAATCACCCATTATCGAAAACAATAACAAAATCTATTAAAAATTATTTAAAAGAAGTTAAAGAAAAGGAATCCTTAAAAAATGAAGATGCATTAACAAATATGCAAGATAAAGAAGATTTTGAAAATTTTCATAATGCTGAACGAAATGAAGCTAACATGAGTAATGAAGAACACGATAATCAAGAAAAGAATACTGTATGTAATAATAATAATAATGATGAAAAGAAGAAGATAATCAACAAAAATGATAACAATAACAACAACATGAAAAATAACTATGATGTTTATTTTAAAAATATGAATATAACGATTCCAATAACTACAAACAGAAATATTAATATCTTTGGATATTTAAATTGTAAACATGAAGAAAGTGATGTACATATACTTAAAAAAATATTTAAATTCTCATCCAACTTTTCATCAACTTGTAATAGTGCGTTCTATTTACAACCAGAATTTGAAAAACATTCATCAGCACTCTTGAAAAATCATATTAGACCCAAAAATGTTTTAAATGTACTAGATATAAATAACGAAGAAAGAAAATTAAGATTTAACGCACCAGCTGCTAAAAGGATGATTTTAAATAGTTTAAGCAATAATCATCCACAGATCTATTGTTTCGCTAAATATAACCAATCAAGAAATCAAGAAATGAATTATCATTATCATAATTCTAATCATTATTCAAATGATCTTAGATTAAATAATGCTTATCATTATAATAATAAAGGAAGAGATAATATGCAGAATTATAATAATAGTTCAAATTATAATTATACAAAGACGCCAAAAAATTATAATTATCATCATAATCAAAATTTCCAAGATCAAAATTATAATAATAATTTTCCGAACTTGTCACATAAAAATAATAATACATATCAAATGTCAAAAAAAAATGTCACATATTCACATGAACATAAAAAAGATGTAACTTATAATAATTATAATAATTCTAGGAATACATATAATAAAGATAATACAAATTACGAATCCCCATATAACGTTTCATACAATTCGCATTATAATAATAATAATTATATCAAGCATAAAAATGATCCCAAGCCATTCACAAATAATAATGTATATAATAATAATCCCCCTCATAGTTATCATCATAATAATTATAAAAACTATAGTAATAATTATCATACTTATCACAACGAAGGAAATTATTATAAAAAGGATCCCTACCACAACAGCGGCAACAGCAACAACAACAATAATAATAATAATAATAATAATAACACAACTGGAACGAATAAAAAAAATAACTACTATAATAATAGATCAATGCCTTATAAGGATAAATAATATTGAAGAACAAATGTATGAAATAAATATATATGTGTATATATTTTTTTTTTCTTATCCCTTTAGAATTAATTATTATGTATTTTGCCTTATACATAAATATATTATATTATATTATATTATACATATATATATATTTATATAAGGTATATATCAAAAACACAATTTTTAATAATTTTATTATTATATGTTTTATTATATTCCATTAAGAATGGAAATCAAAAATTCATTTTGTTACATGTCTTTTTCATTTTATTTCTATATTATGCATAACTTGTTAATAAATTATATAAAATTAAATTATTAACAAAAAAAAAAAAAAAAAAAAAAAAAAAAGTAAAATGTTATTTGTATAAATACTATAATATATAATATAAATGTTTCTTTTTAATTTATAAGAATTTATTTTTTTAATTTATTATGTCCCTACTTTTTCACATGTTTTATTTAATGTAATATTGTGAAATTGTTTTTTTTATTTATTTTTTTAAATATATATATATATATATATATATATATATATTTTTTTTTTTTTTTTTTTTTTTTTTTTTTTGGTATTAAATCTGTGTATATGTAAATATATAAATTATATACATATATACCTTCATTAAGGGGGAAAGATTTGAATATTTTTTTTAAAGAGGACTTAAATAAATAAGAAAACTATTGTACTGAATACAAATTAAATAATTTACCATTTTTTTTTTTCTATAAAAGACGAAATCTATAAAATAATAGAGCAAAGCCAAAATATAACAATGCTAAAAATGTAGTCCTATATATATATATATATATTTATGTATTTAATTTGAAATAAATATGGAAATTTATCTATATTTACTTCGAAACGAAAAATTAAATAGGTCTATAAATATGAATACTCATAAATTATTTATCATGCTGAACCTGAGAAGTATAGAAGAAACTTATCAACATGATCTAATATAATATAATATAATATAATATAATATAATATAATATATATATAAAGATCATATTTTAAAAATAACATATATATTATATAAAAATATGTCTCTTTATACATTAAAAGTATTAGTTATATTTTTTGTGTTTTAAAGAGTCATATAAGTTACCATCGTGCATTTTATTTTATTATATTTTATTTTATGTTTCATTTTATTTTTTTTTTATGAACGAGTCAGGTTATATTTTTATATTTTAGCTATAAATTATGAACAAAAAAAAAAAAAAATAAATAAATAAATAAAATAATACAATAAAAAGATAAATAGCTTGTCTTTATTATTAGTTGGTTAATTAAACAATATGTACATTTATATATTTTTTTAAGAAATACTGATTTGGTTGTACATGTGCACTATATAACTTCATATGAACAACAATAATTCTATTTTTAAAAGTGAATATTTCTTTTTGACTATTAAAATAAAAAAAAAAGGAAAATTAATACTTGTTCGTTGGATACAATAATATAAGTTTTTTTATACACTTAAAAATAAAAAAATTTACATTAGTCTTATATAGTATCTACATTTTTAAAACTTATATGATAAGTCATTATAAAAAATAACATATATAATATATATTCAGAAACTTTAAAGCATATATTCCTTGACAGTTTTGTTTTTCTTCATTTGTTTCATTTCATTTTATATTTATTTACATGTCCATAATTTTAATGAATGTAATTTTATACATGGTATATATATATATTTATACATATATATTTTCAAATGTGTACACGCACAAATATAACATTAGAAAAAAAAAGGAACAAAAAAAAAAATATATATATATATATATATATATATATATATATATATATATTTATATATATTTATTTATTTACATTTATATTTACTCATTTAAGCATTAAATATGTGCAATAGTATAATATAGGTTTGTTCTTTTCATAAACATAAAATTTATCCATGTTCATCAATAGATGGTCTTATATATATATATATATATATGTAACTAAATACATTACGTATATTTTCTATATATATATTATAAATATTATAAAAAATCATTGTGTGTTATATTTTTCCATAAATAAGACTTATAAATAGTGCCCAATTTTATTTCAATTTCATTAATTATATCCATTTTCGAATTAATAATATATTTATTATTTAAATTAATACATAATTAATATTATATTATCTTCTCTTTATGTTAATGTTAATGTTTATTTATTTTATTTTATTTTATTTTATTTATTTTTTTTTTGTTTTTTCAAGATTATAATATATAGAAGAATTTTTTTTTTTTTTTTTTTTTTTTAATATTATTTTTATGAGTTCTCTGTTATTTAAAAAGATCGTTGTGTTTATATACATATAATATACACTAGTACAGTGAATCATTCCCCTTTTACACCTTTAAATATTATTTATAAATTTTACATATACATAAGATAAATACATTTATTTGTTCTATAAAGGTTGTCTGATATATATTTACATATTTTTCATAAGAAAAGAAAAGAAAATTATAATATATTATAATATAATATATAAGTGTTTTAAGAGATGGAAGTTATAACAGAAAAACCAAAAGTACAATTTAACTTTTATGATGAACAGAACAATAGTTATAATAATAATACTGACTATCCAAAATTCTCTAAGGATAATAATATAGATTATCAGCCTTATCTTTATACAAATAGAAAATTTCCTTTAGATAAAAATAGTGAACAAAGAAGAAAAGAGTCTCCTAGTAGAAAACCAGGTTTATGTGTCGATGAAATATGTACGTGTGGATTTCATAGATGCCCTCGAATTATAAAATCGATACCTTTTGAAGGAGAAAGCAATTATCGAAGCGAATTTGGACCCAAGCCTTTACCTGAATTACCACCTCAGATTTATATGAAACCACCAAAACCATTGCCCTTTGAGGGAGAGACTAATTACAGAAGCGAATTTGGGCCCAAGCCTTTACCTGAATTACCACCTCAGATTTATATGAAACCACCAAAATCATTGCCTTTTGAGGGAGAGACGAATTACAGAAGTGAATTTGGCATCAAACCTTTACCCGAATTACCTCCAAGGATAGAAACTAAATTAGTGAAACCATTACCTTTTGAAGGTGAAAGTAATTATAGAAGTGAATTCGGTCCAAAACCTTTACCAGAATTACCACCTCAGATTTATATGAAACCACCAAAATCATTGCCTTTTGAGGGTGAGACTAATTACAGAAGAGAATTTGGGCCCAAGCCTTTACCTGAATTACCACCTCAGATTTATATGAAACCACCAAAACAATTGCCTTTTGAAGGAGAAAGCAATTATAGAAGCGATTATGGACCTAAACCTTTACCAGAATTACCCCCTAGAATTGAGATGAAACTTCCCAAGTCGTTACCCTTCGAAGGTGAGAGTAATTATCGAAGCGAATTCGGGCCCAAACCGTTGCCTGAATTACCACCGAAAATATATATACAACCCCCAAAAATATTACCCTTTGAGGGTGAAAGTAATTACAGGAGTGAGTTTGGTCCTAAACCGTTACCTGAATTACCACCAAGACATGAAACTAAATTAGTTAAACAGTTGCCTTTTGAAGGAGAAAGCAGCTATAGAACAGAATATATACGAAAGGTTCTTCCTGTTTGTCCAGTGGATTTATTACCTAAATATCCTGCACCTACCTATCCATCTCAACATGTATTTTGGGATAGAGAAACAAAAAAGTGGTACTAAAAATATATAAAGAAAAAGAATATATATATATATATATATATATATATATATATCTTTTCCAGAAGTGAATAACCTCTTTATACTTATAATATATTTTTACTTATAATTCCCTTTTTAAAAAATGATTTATTCATATAATGTTGAATATGGATTATTCATTGGTTCACAACATTTTAAAAAAAAAAGAAAAGAAAATACATCTAGTATAAAAAATATTGTTTTTTTTTGTATAAGATACTTGTTATAACGTCTTATTTATTTTTTTTTTTTTTAATTGAACTTAACTATTTTAGAAAAATTCAGTAAAATTGTGTTTTGTGCGATACATATTTTAATGGATTGTGCCACCTATAAATATATATATATATATATATATATATATATATATATATATATATATATATATTAATGTATGTATTTATTTATTTATTTTTATTTTTTCTGCGTCTATATGAATGAATTGTTTATTTTTTGTACAAATTATTATATATATATATATAATTTTTCTTGTTTCTTGAACCAATGTTTTAAAGTATCTAGATTTATAATTTTTTTTTATTTATTTTTTGTATTGGAGTTAGAAAAATAAACGAAAAATTGGAAAAATAAATAAATTAATAAATATATCAAATAAAAATTGAACTTTTCGTTCTATAAAATACAACTATATATATATATATATATATATATAAACATATACACCTTTTGGTACTAAGATTTCTTTAATTTAATTTGTTTAAAATTGTATATGATATATTCATATAATAATATTTATTTCAAATGTGTTCCTTCAAGTTTAATAGATATAATTAAAACAATGAATGGAAGGAATGTTTTAATAATATATGACATAGATATATTATGTAGATGATAAAAATATAAAGAAAAATTATTTACACAGAAAAATTTTGGATATACATTTTATGATATAGTAAATAAATATTTAAAAAAAATTTATTTAAATTTTGTAATTATTCACTTTAATCTACGTATTAATTAAAAAATATAAAAACATATGTAGGAAATAAAATTATATACAAACATGTATATAATATTTAAAATATATAAACAAAAAAAAAAAAAAAAAAATTTATAATAAATAAAATTTCAAGAAAGTTTTTAAAATGTGGAAAATATATTGAAATTATATTTTATGAAATATATATATATATATATATATATATATATGTATACATGTTGGAAGATTGTTATATAATAAATGTTTTTTTTTCGTCTTTTTTTTTTTCGTCTTTTTTTTTTTCGTCTTTTTTTTTTTTCATCTTTTTTTTTTTTTTTTTTTTTTTTTTTTTTTTTTTTTTTTTTTTTTTTTTTTTTTTTCGTTTTTTTTTTTTTTTGTCTTTTTTTTTTTTATCTTTTTTTTTTATTTTTAATAGGTTATAATTTTTTAGTTCACAGTTATAATTCATGGTTTGTATAATCAACGTTAATATGTTTTTTTGCATAGTCCTTAATATGGGTAATATCTTCTCTTGATCTTATTTTTTTAAGTAATATATTTAATTTGGTTACTAATAAAACAACTTGAGTAATAGACATTTTATTGATTTGTTTAGAAACATCTCTTAATACATCAAGAAAAAATATTTCTTTCAATTCGTAGGATTCTATTTCTCTGGAATTTTTAATGAGTCCATATATAAGAAATTGATAAATAATATAATTTGGATCATCCTTATTTAAATATAATTTGAAAAAATCCATCAAAGGGTTAAATAAGGCTTTAAATTTGGAACGTTCATAAACAGTATATAACATAGTTATAAAAATATTTTTTAAATTTTCTAAAGCATATTGATAATTATTTGTATTAATATCACCAGTATGTGCAAAGTTTGTAAGTATAGATGTTAATGTATCGGTAACATTGGATTTCACTATATTATTATCGTCAAATTCGTATTCGTTTATAACAGCAAAATAATTAGTAACTAATACTTTATGTTGTTCATAAAATTTTTTATTTAATTTTAATAATTTTTCAATATCTTTTATCATATTATTTATTTCAGTTTCATAGGATGATGTATATTCATTGGATATATATATTTTATAACGATTTTGTGGAGGGTTCATAATACTCTTTGGATTTAATGTAATTACATAAAATGGTGACTGTTTCATTTTATTATAAATATATATTTTTTCATTAGTTTCGTATTTCTTTGTTTTATCATCGTAATATTCATTTAATATATGATAATTTTCTTTTTCTTTTTTATGATCATTATTTGTAGTATTACCGTCACTATTTACAGTATCATTTTTTTCCTTTTCTACTTTTTTAATATTATTACTACTTTGTTCTCTTTTTTTTTTTTGTTCTGATTTGTACAGATTAAAGAATTTTTTCTCAAAGCTTTTTGAAAAATCAGCTTCTCCAATAAAATCGTAGTATTCGAATATTGCTGTTTTCATTTGATGGTTTAAATTATCCATTAATATAACAAGAGTAGACGAATCTAAATAAGGATAAATATAATAAAGTAATGCGACTGGATATTTATGATTAACAATAAGAATATCTATTACGTCGTTATTTTTCTTTTGGTATATTTTTGAAATTAAATCAAGAGTATCAAAAATATCTTCTCTTTTGGTTTTGAATATATTAGATGAACCTTCATTCTTATTATTAGTTTTAGTTTTTTTTTTACAATAAAATTCTACTCCTTGTAAATATAGAAAACATTTATTAGGTTTATGTAGAAAATAATTTTTACACATTTCTATATCTTCTTCAATGAATATAACATTATCGGGTTTATCAAGAATTAACGGAGCTACACTATTCAATCCAATTTGTAAAATGTATAAGTT
>LT990238.1:602211-621136 GCA_900257145.2 Plasmodium billcollinsi
GTCTTAAAGTTTTCTAATAATAAAGATAGTAATAATAATAATAAAATAAATAAGTGCTTTGCAGGTAAAAATGTAACTTTAAATATCGAAGAAGATGTATGTAGAGACATCAATGTAGAGTTAGAAAATATGAACTCTAATATTGATGAAAGGAGAAATACTTCTATAAGTATACATAATAATAATATGATAGAAGAGAATATGAACGTATTAATCAATAATAATGTTCATAATAATGTCATAAGTACAAATTCAAATGTTGTTATTACAACAAAATGTTGTTGTAGACACAGTGGCATGAATGTATTTAACCAAAGTGGTAATAATAGTTCTAATAATTCAAATAATATTATTAAAAAATATAAAAAAGAAGACATATGTGATGATCTTATAAAAGATATTTGTATTCTTAATGGAAAGGAATTTCCTAATCCCCCAAGTTTATATAATTGTCGAATATGTTTATGTGAATATGAAAATGTAAATAACCCATTAATATCTCCATGTAAATGTAAAGGATCTATGAAATATGTGCATTTAAATTGTTTAAGAACATGGATGAGAGGAAGACTAAATGTAAGAAATGATTGTTCTTCTTGTTCATTTTTCTGGAAACAATTAAATTGTGAATTATGTAAATTTCCATATCCAACATATATATATATTCAAAATAAATATCTGGAATTATATGAAATACCTAAACCTGAATTACCATATATTATTATAGAACTAATGAATGATAGAAATAAAGGATTTTATATTGTTAGCTTAGCAAATACTAAATGTGTTCGTATGGGAAGAGGACATGATAGTGATGTACGGGTTAATGATATCTCAGTTTCTAGATTTCATGCTTTAATTAAATATCATAATGGAAATTTTTATATAGAAGATTGTAAGAGTAAATTCGGTACATTGATCCAAATACGAAAACCTGTATTTTTTAATATCCGAAGAAATAAATTTATTGCTTTACAAATTGGTAGAACTGTTATGTATGTATATATGAAAAGAAAAAATTGGATATTCTTACCTATATGTTTAAAATTATCAAAAACAAAAGATGAAGATGTTAGTACCCTTGATAATTTCTCATCAAAAATGTTAGTAGATAATAATATGCAGGCACCAATTAATAACAATTTTGAGTATAACAGAGATAATAATAATGAACTAGCTAATAATGAAAATACAAATCAAATTCTAGAAAGGGTTAATAATCAGATATTAAATAATGAATCTAACAATTCTAATGTAAATGTCAATAATACCATAAATCAAAATGCTAATGTTCATATGAATGTAGGTAACAATATATTATTAGAAGGTGGAAATAGCAATAATGATAATATGTATCATAATATTTATGATAATAATAATAATAATGATTACATTGTTGGTAGAGGAAATAATTTAAATATGTGTAATAATAACAATCAGCAAAATGTTAACAACCAAATAAATATAAATATAAATAATAATAATAATAATAATAATAATAATAATAACAATAATACACATAATTCAATTAGCAATATCGATGAAGCTCATATAAATTTAAATAGTACAACTAGCGAACAGAATTTAACCTTCTCAAATATATCTATCAATAATAATATTAAAAATGAGCAAGTTCATAATAATAATAATAATAATAATACGAATAATATGACAAATGAAAATATAAGCAATAATGCAAATTCACAAAATATTCTTTGACAAAAAAAATTTTTTTTGTACCGGCATTTTTTTTTTCTTTTTTTTTCCAAATTAATTGATACTTATTAAGCAAAATATAAGTATATCTTTATATTTAATTAACATATAATTGTTGTTAGTAGTATGATCTATTTCTTATATATATATATGTATATATTATATATGTGTATCCTTTCTTTTTTTTTCTTTTTTTCTTTTCTTTATTATAATATAAAATGGTTATAAATAATATTTATACAATCCATTTAAAAAAATATAATAAAAAGAAAAAGAAAAAATAGGATGTATATATGAATATATACGTATAACATTTAATATACATAAAAAGAATTACATATATATAATATATATATATATATAGTATACCTTTTACCAGTGTATATATTTTTTTTTTTTTTCAATTTATATAGTTTATCATTATTTTGCCTATCATGTATAATATGATAAGGCAATAATAAATTTTTTTTTATCATTCTTATTATATATATATATATATATATATATATATATATTAAGAAAAAATATAGACTTTTAATTTCTCATCAAATTAAATCATTTAATTAGTATGTATAATTTACCTATTGTGAAAGGAATTGAAAAACAATTTTTATATGTTTTTAAAAGGTATTATTTATATATGCTTGTACATCTAAAAGAATAAATATAAAATATCCTATACAAAAATTATAAGAAAGTTATATATGCCAACTGTAGTATATTCATAAAATAAAACATTTCATTACAATGTGAATATATATTATAAGAATCATATATATATATATATATATAAATATATAATAGATAGTAGACATTTTTTCAAAAAAATATGTTGCTCATGTTAAACACGCTTAATGCATTTTCTCTTTATATATTAAAAAAAACAAAATTTATAATTTGGGTAATTTATTTATTATAATTAAACATTTTATTTATTACAAATTTTTCATACTATTTGAAATATGATATATAAGTATTTATAATAATATAAAAATATAAATATATATATAATAAATAAATATATATATATATATATATATATATATATATATATATATATATATATATATATTTTTCTTGATCTTTTCTACAGAGGTATCACATTTCTCATTTTTTCTTTTTTTATTATATATATTATATATATATATAAATGTAATATTTTACGTAATATTTTGTGCATATATTATTATATACTCCTATAAGGAACAAAATATAATATATATATATATATATATATATATGTATATATATTTTATAACAATATGTTGATATAAAATAAATATTATGTTTTACATATTTTTTGAAAACTTATTTATCATTTAGAGTTTTTAAAAATATATATATATTTTTATGTATTTTATGAATTAATTAATATATTATATATATATATATATATATATATAATGTTAATAAATACAAATATGGCATATATATTAAAAATTTTTTTTAAAAAATTGTTATAATTTTTAAGAAATATATATCGCAGTAAAAAAAGAAAAAATGCTTTTATATGAAAAAAGTTGAATAATATTTTGTTATATATAATATATATATATATATATATATATATATATATTTATTTATTTATTATTATTATTCTCAAAGGAAGTTTTATATTTATTTATTCAATAGGAAAAATAAATAAAAATAAGGATAATATATAAATAAATATAATATATATATATATATATATATATATATATATATATATATATGTACATATATGTTTTATTTTGGAAATTAATATAAAATAAGAATTTATAAATTATTATAAAAAAATGTCAGTTGGTATACCCATAAAGTTATTACATGAAGGAATAGGTCATACTATTTCTGTTGAAACAAAATCGGGAATTTTATATAGAGGCACATTGGTAAATAGAGAAAAAAAAAGAAAAAAGAAAAAGAACCTTAATGGTAGTATAAATAAATATATATATATATATATATTATATATGTTGTTACATCAAATTATTTATGTATAATTATGTAAATATATATCTTTTTTTTTATTTAGCTGTTTGCAGAGGATAACATGAATTGTTTACTGGAAAATGTATCAGTAGTAAAAAAAGATGGAAAACAAATCTTATTGGAAGTAAGAAATATATACATATATATATATATATATATATATATATATATATATAATACTATTTATATTTATTCTTTTATTTTAATTTTATTTTTGTTATTATTATTTATTTTTACAGCAAGTATATATAAGAGGTGGTAGCGTATCATTTATGATATTTCCAGATATGTTGAGATATGCGCCTATATTTAAAATTAATAAATCCAAAGCCAAAACAAATTTTACAACAATAAGAAGAGCAATGGAAGCTCATGCTAGAATTGCATCCAAAAATAAAGACATAAAAGCATAGAAATTTATAACCATTCTACTTTTTGCATTAATGATATTATTTATTTATTTATTATTTATTTATTATTTATTTTTATTTATTTTTTTTTTTTTTCTTGTCTTTGTTGTTAATTCTATTTAAACGTTTTATTTTTTTATACATTCCATATATGAAAATTAAATACTTTTTTAATTTAATTTTTTTTTTTTTTAAGATATAAAAAACATTACAAATATATTTAAATATGCATAAAAATGAAAATTTCAAATTTTTTTGTTATAAATGTTAAAAATTAAATTGCCTCATTTTCCTATATGATTATATATATATATATATATAAACATATATATGTCCTACTTTTTTATATAACCAACTTTATATATATGTGATGATAAATGTTCTTATCATGTTTATTATTTATTTTTTTCTTTTTTTACACATTTATTCTTTATCTTTTTTGTTTGGACGAGTTAATGATCAAAATTTGTATGCCATCTTTTATATCTATTAATAAAAAATGATAACGTAAAAGAATATTTTATCAAATGGCCATGTAATATAAAAATAATAAATCTGTATATAATATATATATATATATATATTATATATATATATATATATATGTTTATATATACATTACATCTATATATTAATATAAAACTAATAAATTTAATAAAAGCTAATTTAAATATTACATTATTTGTCATTTTATAATAATTTTAAAAAATAAACTTTATAAACAAAATTCCTAATTATATATATTTATTCATTTATTTAAATTATATAATATTTTGTTTTCATAGTATTTTATTATTATATATATGTATATTTATATGTACTTTTATCGTATATGTAAGCATATATAATGACATATATATAATATATATAATAAATAAATAAATAAATAAATAATATATATATTGTATATATATTTAATATATATTTCTTTTTAGTTTTTCATTTTTTTTCATATTCAAGAAATTTATAAAGATTATATTTTTCATATATTTTATAAAAAGCAAAATATCTTTTATAATTTTATATTTTTTTTGTAGATATATATTTTGGTCTGTTTACATATATATTTATAAATGTATTTATTTATTGATTGATTTTATTTTATTTTTTTATTTTTTATTTTATTTTATTTTTTTTTATTTTATTTTTTTTTTTCATGTTAAATATATATATCTTAATTAAAAAATTAGATGTTATATATTAAATATGTTATTCGAGTGCCTGTGTGGTTATTTATATATATATTATTTATTATTATTTTTTTTTTTTTTTTGGAATGTGAAAAAGAAAAATTTATTTGAATTCATTTGTATTCATTAATTATACATGCTACTATGTATTAAAGAAAAAGAAGAAAAAGTATATTTTTTCTAAATATGTATGTATATATATATATATATATATATATGTGATATTCCCTAAAAGTATACACCTTTTGCGTTTATGAAATATTTGAAATGTTATAATATTGTTTAAATTATTTAAAAGTATTAAACTATTATATATATATATATATATATATATATTTTTATTTTTATTTTTTTTTATTTTTCCTTATGGCATATAATATATATTCCAACTTGTCCGATTTTTGGACTAGTGATGATGATGAAGGATCAAATGAAGAAGAGGAAGAAAACACTGCAACAAATGATAAAGAAGAAAATAATAATTTAAAAAATGAAACATATGGTTATGATATAGAAGAAAGTTTTAATGAATATAATTTTTATAAGAGAGAAGATATGAGTATGATGTATATGGATGATAATTCTTTTAATAAAACAATAGATCAAAGATTAAATTTTAATATAAAGGATATAATGAATGAATATTCAAATGATATATCCGAAAACTTTACCATAAATAATCTTTTAGAAAAATATGATATAAATAATTTTATATATAATGATAATTTATTAAAATATTGTGAAACAGGTGTAGCAATAAATGATGAAAAACCAAATAATGAAAAATTAACTTTGAATGAAGATTTTGAATTTAATGTGAAATGTTCATTTAATTATGTTAACCCTCCAAGTTATGGATTAAAAATTAATAGAGATGTAAAAAATGAGCTACTTCAAGAAAATATAAAAAATAATAATTTGGATATAAAACAAGTTGTTTATAATGAAAACGAGCTGTTAACGAATAAAAAAGTTTTGGATGATATGGAAAAGACCGACTATCCAAAGGGCAAAAATATTGATAATAATGATAATAATGATAATATTAATAATGATAATGTTGATAATAATGATACTATTAATAATGATAATGTTGATAATAATGATAATAATGATAATAATAATAATAATAATAATAATAATAATAATAATAATAATAATAATAATAATAATAATAACAATTATAATAATAACAATTATAATAATAACAATTATAATAATATCAATTATAATAATAATTATGATGATGGTAATAATTTGAATGAGCAACAAATATTAAATAATCATATAGAAAATACCAAAATAAAATATATACGAAAAAAATGGGTTATCGAAGATAACGAATCAGATATTTCAAATTTTAATAAAAATGATTTATTATTAAATTACGATTTTGAATTAGATGATTTTCAAAAACGATCCATTAAACATCTAAATAATTTTAAACATGTTTTCGTAGCTGCTCACACATCAGCTGGTAAAACATTAATTGCTGAACATGCTATAGCATTATCCATAAAATTACAAAAAAAAGCCATATATACTAGTCCAATAAAAGCCTTAAGTAATCAGAAATATTATGAATTTAAAAATATTTTTAAAAATGTTGGAATTATTACAGGTGATGTCAAAATGAATGTAAATGCAAATTGTATAATTATGACTACAGAAATTTTAAGAAATTTATTATATCTTAATGATAACATTATTAATAATATACATTGTGTTATATTTGACGAAGTTCATTATGTAAATGATGAAGACCGTGGTGTTATATGGGAAGAATCTATTATCATGCTTCCTCATCATGTTCAAATATTATTATTAAGTGCAACCGTTCCTAATTATTTAGAATTTGCTGATTGGGTTGGTTTTACCAAACAAAAAGAAGTTATTTCTATATCTACCAAAAAAAGACCAGTTCCTTTGTTACATTATATTTATGCTTATGATTCCGTTTATTTAGTTATGGATGAAAAAAATAAATTTTATTCATCAGCATTTAAAGAAATATATGTAAAAATTAGAGAGAAACAAGGATCTAATAATAAAAACACAAAACAAATAACATCAGGTACTAATAATACATCTTCTAATTTAAAAAAGAATAATAATAATAATAATAATAATAATAGTAATAATAGTAATAATTATGATTCAAAGAATAAATATGTTACTACAACAAATAATAAAGAAAATGATAATACACAAAATAATAATAATGTCAAAGGATATTATGAATATTGTAAACAAAAGAGAAAACAAAAATTGTTTGCTAATGAAGCTAGTATGAAAACTGAAATACAAAAATTACAAACACTTATTAAAAAATTAGATCAAGATAATAAATTACCAGTCGTACTATTTTGTTTTTCCAGAATTAAATGTGAAACATATGCTAAATGTATGCCTCATTTAAATTTTCTTGATACCAATAAAAAATCAAAAGTACATTTATTTATTAAAGAATCTATATCCAAATTACCTAAACAAGATAGAGAATTAAATCAAATTCAAAGTTTAAGCAAATTGTTAGAAAAGGGAATAGGGGTACATCATAGTGGTCTTTTACCCATACTAAAAGAAATTGTAGAAATTTTATTTTCTAAAGGATTAATAAAGGTATTATTTGCAACTGAAACTTTTGCTATGGGTATAAATATGCCAACCAAATCTGTTATTTTTACATCTATATATAAACATGATCATTTAAGAAAAAGAATATTAACTTCATCAGAATATACACAAATGTCTGGTAGAGCTGGTAGAAGATCATCTGATAAATATGGTTATGTTTATATATGTTGTTATGATAATATTCCAGACCAAGTACAACTCACTGAAATGATGATGCAAAAAGCTGTTAGTTTAAAAAGCAAATTTAAAGTAACATATAATATGATTTTAAAATTATTAATTAATAAACAAATAAATATTGAAAAAATGTTATTTAGTTCATTTCTAGAAAGTTGTAGAGCATTACAAATACCATTGTTTAAAAAAGATCTTAAAAGGAAAAGGAAATTGTTGCAAAATATAAAAGAAGTTCAATGTATATATGAACAAGAAAATAAAAATGGTTATCCTCCTATTGAACAATATGTACAAATAAATTATAGATTAAAATATATTGGATTAAATCTTCATAAAAAATTACTAAATACAAAAAGCAGTAATTGTTTTGTTATTGGAAGAGTTATGTTATTAAATAATATTCATATCTTACATAGTTCGGTCTATGCCATATATTTAGGATGTGATAAAAGTAATAATAAAAAAAAAAATGATAAAGTTGATTTTGCTCAAAACAGTATTTTCTTTCAAAATAGTTATGAAGATGATCGATCAAATGAGCGATTTTTCTTTTTATTTATTCTTCCTGATTTTATGACATTTGAGGATTTGCCTGATTATATTGTGAATGACACAGATCATAATATGTTGACGTCAAAGTCGAAGAAAAAAAAAAGTACCAGCAACAACAATAATAATGACAACAATAATGACAATAATAATAATAATAATAATAAGAATAAGAGCAATAATAATATTTTGTCAAATTCTGTATCGGAAAATATAAATTTATACGAAAATTATAAAAATGTGTTTTCCAAAAAAAATAATAAAAGTGATATAAAAATTTTATACCACTCATCATTCGATACAGATATTAATAAAAAACATTTTGTGGTTTGCTCAAATGTTTGTATAGAAAATATCTCTATTATAACTAATACTGTTATTAAATTACCAAATGTAAATAGTGCAGCTATTCTTAATAATCCAAAAAATTTATTATTATATACATTTGAACTGGATAGACTTATAGAAAAAAATAACTTTGAACCATTCGTTTTAACAAAAATGTTAAAGTCATTAAAGTGTGAATTTTATTCTGTATTAGTTAATCAAGCAGATTGTTTAGAAAACTTAAAAAAATCGAAATGTTATAATTGCAATTTAAAAGAAAAACATTACCAACTTATATGTAAAAAAAATGATTGTTTAGATGATATTGAAAATATTGAAAGAAATATTAATGCAAAATCATTAAACCTTTATGAAGATTTAGAAGGTAAACTTAATGTTCTAAAACATTTTGGATTTATAGATGATCAAAATAATTTAACTGTAAAAGGAAAAATAGCTAGCTATATTACCTTAACTGATGAAATTACTTTAACACAAGTTATATTTGAAAATATTTTGAACAAATTAAATCCAGCTGAAATAGCAGCAGTATTATCATGTTTTGTAGGACCGGAAAAGAAAGTTGAAGAATCACCAGATTTAACAGTTAACTTGCAAGAAGTAAAAGCAGCTTTAACAAATATACATAGTAGCTTTGAAGAATTTTATAAGGTTATTCGTCTAAGAATAAGTTCAGAAGATCATTGGAAATTATGTAATTTTAAAATTATGTTTATTGCATATAAATGGACTCTTGGTGTATCCTTTGCAGAGTTGTTAGAACAGTGTGAATTAGAGGAGGGATTAATAGTAAGGTCTATATTACGATTAGATGATTTATGTAGAAAAGTTAAAATTGCTTTCTTATATCTTGGTAATGTTGATTTGGCTCAAAAAGTGGAGAAAACTTCTCATCTTTTGAGAAGGGATATAATATTTACAACATCATTATATTTACAGTAAATATGGTTATATATATATATATATATATATATTTATATATTTATATATTTATGTTATATCTTTTATTTTTCATAATGAATCGACTGTTATTTACCTTTTTTTTCTTTTTTTTTTTCCATTAAATTTGTTTACATTTTGACTATTCACTTATTTATCGAATAAAAAATAATAAAATGAAATAAAATAAAATAATAAGGATATATATTTTTTCTTTTTACAATTAATTGTATATATTGAAAAATATTTCATAATAAATAAATATATATATATATATATATATATATATACTTATATTTGTACACAAAGGCATCGCTAGTATTAAACATTTTTATTATTTTATTTTTGCCTCAGTGCACCATATTTAATATGTTATTATTTGCTATATCAGCTAACGTCAATATTGTCGACCTGTCGATAATTTTTCTATTATTCATGTGCTCATAACACATTTTGAATGCTCGCTGCAAACAAATATAAGAAACATCCCAGGAGCCATACTTTTGTTTAATTAATTCTAAGAATCCTGATGTAGCTAAATTATAGATAGTATTATAATTCCCTGTATATATGCATATAATAAAAAACTTTAAAACTAAGGGTACTAAATCTGTATGAATGGCTTGGGGACATTGAATTTGAATAAAATAGAAAAAATTATAGAATGCATTAAAGCATGTCGAAATATAATTTTTATTTAATGAATTCGTAGTATATAATGAAAAACAAATATCTGCTATAATATAATTAAATGAAGCATATAACCAATGCTTCTCACCTAATATGCTTATTATATATGATAACGTTTCTTCTATATTACTTATAAGTAAAGGTAATTCAAAATTGTTAGTATTTATTTTCTCTTTTATAGTGTTATATTGAATAATAAAAAAATATTCACTTTTTAAAGGCATAACGTATTCAGATATACTATTATTACATATAGTACATATCCATTCTTCGTTATTAACAAATTTACAATAACCTATTTTTTCGTCCTCTGCATTTTTTACATTTAAAATATGAAGAAAATTATTTTTTAGTTTTATGCTTAAAGGTAAATGGGAATTATATATAACGTTTAAATTTATATTATTGTTTGTTAAACAACCATTTTCTTCTATATCAGTGTTGTTATTATTATTACATGCACAATTTTTAATATTACTATATTTATTATTATGTTTATTATTATGTTTATTATTATTTTTATTATTGTATAAAGCTGTTGCTGATAAGAGGGCATTTTCCGAATTAAACATATTAGGATCTTCTATTTTATCTTTTTCGTAAAGCCTTTTTTTTATATTATTCTTAATAATGAGCTCAATTTTGCTCTTATTAAATTCATAAGGATTTTCATTAGTTGAACAAAAATTCTTATTATTACAAATATTATGAATGGATTTATTATTATGGGGTATGTACTGTTCAATGGATATTTCATCAAGTTTTTTTGCATGATCTAATTTATTTTGAGATATTTTATATTTCATTCCAAATAATAAATTTTGTGATTTATTTATGTTATCAGTATTATGTATTTTAGAATTCTCAGAGTTGTTTAAAAAATTTGCATATGTAATATCAGAGGGGTAAATAATATTCCCTTCAATATTTTCAGCAGCAATATTATTTTTTCCTAAATCACTTATATTATTATATTCATATTCTTTTAAGTGTGTTTTGTTATAATTTGTAGTATTACTATATTTATATAAATTATTTTCATCGAATATTTCTTTATTTTTATAATTAGGCGTATTATTCATAATATCTATTTCCCCACGATTTAATGTATTATGTTTTAAGAAATTATTATTATGTGATTGATTTTTTCTGTCAATTTCATTTTTGTCATCATTTTCTTTAAAGTCTTTTTGTTGATACATAATTCTTGAAACATATTTTTTATTTATTTTTTTACTAACATAAGAGTATTTGCAGACTGCACAAAGTATATTCCTTTCTTCATCAATTATTTGTAAACATCTATTACATGAACAAGTAATATTCTTTATTCTATTTAATTTTTCATTTCTATATTGAATAGATGTATACAGTTCATTTATTAAGGAAATTGTTATTTCATCATACATATTTATTGTTCTCATAGCTAATAAGCATATATTTTTATCATCTATAAAACAATAACTAGCATTTGGAAAACAACTATGGTTTAAAAATGATGCATGTTTGAAAAGTTTTATTTTACTTCTATTACTTGAAGATATAAATGAATTTTTTAAAACATCAGTAAATTTTTCAAACTGCATCAGTTTATTAATAAATGTATCATTTCTAGAATTGTTTATTGATTTTTTATATATATTACTATTATTATTATTGCTATTATTATTATTACTATTATTATTATTACTATTATTACTATTACTATTATTATTATTATTATTACTATTATTACTATTACTATTATTATTATTATTTGCAAATTCTTTAAAAACCGTAACATTTTCGTTAGTTATAATATTTTTATTACGATGATGGTTATATATATTATTATCATTTCTATATGGTATATATTTCTTCTCTTCTAAATATACATCCTCTTTTATAACAGGTTCATTATTATTAATATTAGTAATATTGTCATATTCACTTTTATAATATTTCAAGTGAATAATATAATCTATTTGTTTCTTTTGATTTTCATTAAGCATATTAAAAGTTTCCCATAAATCATCGAACAAAATAGCTGTTTCTAATAATTCATGTTCTATAAAAAGTATTTGACCTACTTCCACTTTTTTATTTGCTACAATTTTAGCTTTCTTATTATTTTTGTCTTGTATAATTAATATGTTATTATAATTCTGTTGTATTGTTTTATATTTAATGTCATATGATTCGTTAAATATTTCATTATTTAATACATCTTTTTTTTCTTTTTGATTTATATATACGTCATGATAATTATAATTATTTAGTCGATTCTCATAATTGGAATCATACGTTATATTTTGTTTTTTTTTTTTATTACTTGATATTTTTAAATATGCTTCGGTTTTTGCATGTTCCTTATTATTATTATTATTAAAAATGGTTGATTCCTCTTTTTTCTTTGATATACTCAAATTATTATTCATATTTACATTCCTTAACGAAATGTTATACCTATTATTATCATCATAATTGTTATTTATATATAAATTTTCTGATTTTAAAATTTCCATCTTATCTCTCATTGATCTATTATGATGGCTCGAATTGCATATATCAAAACATGTTTTATTTCGTTTGCTATTTCTACCATTAAACTGATAAACAATCTGTGATTCTTTTAAACTCATATATCTTTTCATTTCATTATTCCATATATAATCATCATATGATACTTTTGTATTATTTCTAGATAATTCTGTAGAAATGTTTACCTTGTCATCGTCGAAATTATTATTATTATTTTCATTTTCTTTTTCTTTAATTCTTTTATGAACAATTTTATTCAAATCGAAACCGAAAGGATTATTCAACAACACATTGATATTTTTACAACCCACTCTGTTGTTACATAATTGTAATTTATTTATTAAATTTAATGATTTATGTAATTTTAATCTATTTTTATTATTCATCATATTTTTCATATCTTCTGACATGATGTCATTGAAGTGTTCTAGCCATACTTTGGCGTTATTACTATTAATGTCTTTATTTTCCTCAATCCCTTTCTTCTCCTTTACTTTGATTACACAAGAACAAAATCCAATTTCTTTTTTATTTTCTAGTAATTTTTTTCTTATTTTAGACATGTTTCTTTTCTTCTTAAATAAGAACTGGATACAATTAGCTTTATACTATTTTATATGGTATTATTTTAATATTTATTATATATATTATTATATATATATCTTTCTTTTCATTTTTTGTATGTTTTTTTTTTTTTTTTTTTTTTTTTAAATTTAAGGGGAAAAACAAAAAAAATATAATAATTACAGTTAAAGTTAAATACAGTAAAAAAAAAAAAAAATATATAAAAAAGAGTATGGAGATACGTTTATATGTGTATATATATGTCACAGTTTTATATTCCTGCAGCCATCGAGATCTACAGATCTTTCTTTAAAAATATTTTTGTTGAATTGACTTTCAGTAATAATAATTATATATATATATATATATATATTTTATCATAAGAGTTATGCATCTTAGGTGCTATATCCAATTTATTTTTATTTTATTCATATATAAACTAAGGTATAATTTTATTTTTATTTATAAATTAGGATAATTCTAGTATTATTATAAAGGTTCATTTTACATATAAATATAAATAGATATATATATATATATATATATATATATATATATATATATATATATACAAAAAAAAAAAAAAAAAAAAAAAAAAACAATTAAACAATAAACAAAAATTAAAAATATGAATAAAAAAAAATTACAAAACCGATGTTGTACATTCAATAGATAATGTTCAAATAATAAAACTTACATTAAGATCCATATTGATAAAAACAAATATATAAAATAAAACATTATATATTATAAGATAGTTTATATGGATCATTTAAAACATACCTATTTATGTTTCGTTTTTAAATATATATGAAGTGTTCATATATATATATATAACGCAAAAATATAAAAAAATGACATTTTTTTTTTTTTTTTTGGAATATTTGCCAGAAAAAAATATATAAGTCTAAAATAAAATTATGATGAAACAAAATATAATTATATGATTTATAAAAAGAAAGAATAATAATAATAATAATAATAATAATAATAATAATAATTATTATTATTATATGAAGGTTTATAAAATATAATTTTATAGGTCCTATAAATTTATCTATTGTGCGTTTCTCTTATTTATTCACATGTTCTTATTTAAACTATATTATTATTTTATTTTATTTTATATACGTTTATATTAAAATGTTTCTAATTTCTTGGGCAAAAGTGTATAGATTTCTCGTAAAGTTTTCCTATTCAACAAAAAAATAAAAAATAAATAAAAAATATATATATAATATAATATAATAATATTTTTTTATGGTATATAAAATATAAAACAATTATATTATTTGTGTATATTTTCCTTACCCTATTGTTTGGAGCCAAGTTTGATTCTATATGATCCATTAATTTACAAAAGCTATGTCTCAATCTATAATGAAGAATAAAACAAAAAAAAAAGGATAAATATATATTACATCAAAGAAATAATCATATATATATATATATATATATATATATATATATATATATATATATATATATATGCTTATATGTACGTATACTTCATTTTTATTACTTTTGTTTTTTCTCTTCGCTCTGTTGAGATATTAATTGTTCTTGTATTTTAAAATATCCTTGGGCATCCAATAAAATTAGACCCAATAATGGCTGGGACATACTCCATGTACTTCCAAAGTCTCCTGTAGAAAAATTGTTAATGTACATGTATATATGGTTTTGGAAAAATTATACAGTCAAAAATAAAAAATGTGTGAACATATTTACACATCGTGTGATAATAATTTGGTCATAAAATTACCTCCTAAGATTAAATGGAACATCAAATTTAATACTTCTTTTAATGCTTGC
Organism: Plasmodium billcollinsi; assembly: GCA_900257145.2. Lineage (NCBI taxonomy): Eukaryota > Apicomplexa > Aconoidasida > Haemosporida > Plasmodiidae > Plasmodium > Plasmodium billcollinsi. The sequence goes on from LT990238.1 coordinate 617,741, forward strand.
GGCTGGCTTTCCAAGAAATTTTTAATTATCTGCATATCATAAAATAAGAAGATATATGATGATATAAAATAAACTATGATAAGGTATTATAAAGAAAAAAGGAACATATATCTATATCTAACTATATATATATATATATGTGTGTAAATTTTTTTCATTATTTATATGAATCATGTGATGCTTATTTTTATTTTTTACTTGTCCTTGTTCAGTAGAACTCTTCCTGTTAGTAAATATATACGTTACTATGTTATCTAATATCGAACAACATGTCATCGATACAGTATAATCGAATGAACATAATCCTTCTTTTACATTATGGATAATGTCAGCTATAAGTTGAAATTCCAAATTCAATATTCTCTGAAAGAAATTTTTTGTAACTAAATCTAGGAATGAAAAGTAAGGTTTTAAATGCTTGATGTAAGATAATAAATCATTTGTTGGTATAACTAAACACATATTTAATGCTAAATTTAGAGAGTTGTTTAATATATCATCATTATATAAATCAAAAATTGCAAAATTAACAAAATCTCCGTTTAAACAATTATTAAACATATTTAATAAGAGTGAGATAATCTTATATTTCTCTTTATATATATCAATAAATTTATCTTTTTGTAATAAATTATTAGATATAATAATTAATATATTAGATACTACTTTAAATAATAATATTCCATTTGGAGATGATTTAGGAAATGTTATTCTTTGTGATTTATTATATACAAATTCACACATAAATTTTAAAAATGGTATACATATATCATAACTATTCCATATAACATCAACTAAGGATGTTAATATATTCATTTGATTATCTTCTAATGGATGACTATTTATAAAGAAATTAAAAAACATATTATATGTTTCTACATTGTTACAAGCCATACATATTCCTCTTAAATCTCTTAAAGCTCCAATAAAAGTTAATTTAATTTCATTATTTTTTAATATAATATCTTTTCCATTTATATTTATTTCTCTTTTTATACATTCCAATATATTATTAATAGGTGCTATATATTTTTCAAATGTTGAAGAAACTAAATTTTGTTCCATAAATAATAATTTCGTTAATATTAAATAATAGTTCGTTCTATATTTATAATATTTTGATATTTCTAAAAATTTGGTACTTCTATTGTGTAACAAATTTAATATCTTTTCATTCTTTAACAATAATCTAGCAAATACTATTAATTTAGGTGTCTTATCTTCTAAACAAACAATATTCATTCCTGAAACCAAATCATGAAATAAATCTAAACTTCTTTTTATGATTTGTTCATATTCTACTCTATTATTTAAATTAAATAATATTTTGCTAATAATTAGGTCAATAAGTGGATCATTATTATCATCATCATTTTCATTTGTTATTAATGATGGCGTAGCAAAATTATTCATGTTATTATTAAGTAAAGTGTTTGGATTATTTGTACTACTTGTTGTAAAACCTAACGTATTATTGATACCACAACTACTACTACTATTATTATTAATATTATTACTACTATTATTATTGTTGTTGTTATTATTAGGATATATATTAGATCCACCATGTGGTATAATTTTTAAAGCAACTGATCGCATTTCTTTTAAAAATTGATTATTTTTTTTACCACTAATATATACCTTTTTAAATAGCTCTAAACAATTTAAATAAGCAAATTCTAAATATTCAAAAACTTCAGGAGATTTGTTTGTTTGATCCATTAATGAAAATACTAAGAAACATAATTCTGAATTAATTTTAAAATTATTAAATGATGAATTTTTCATATTAGATATTGCACTACTTGATATTATAGATGCAATTATAAATACTAACCATGTGGTTTGTTCTATAAAAACTGTTTTACTAATAAGATTATTTTCATGATTACTTTTTAATTCATAAAAAATTGATAATAATTTTGCACCAATAAAATTATATTGTAATTTGGATAAATTTGATATTAACTCTAATTGTTCACTTCTCAATACATCATTATATAATGGATTCTCAATTTCACAGTTATCTCCTTTTTCACAAATATAATTGGCTAATTCTAATCTAGTATTTATAAAAATAATAGTAATATCATATATATAATCACAAATTATAAGATATTTATTATCTATATCAATTGAATTAAAATTATCTGATATAGAATTTTTTTTTGCAAAGATATTTTTATTACTTAATACATCTTTTAATAAATCTTTTTCATCAGTTCTATTATTTATTTCTTTTATTACTTTAGGTGGGATAATATTTAACATATTACTCCATATACCTAATAAATAATGTTTACTATTACATAAATATTTCCAGTTCTTCATTCCATCCATAGTAAACAAATATATATTATGACACCATGACAGAAAATTTGAATATGTACTTAATTCTTGTAATCTTACACTAGTATCTATTTTACCAATTAATCTACACATTTCATGAAAACAATCTTCATCATTTAAACCAATTTTTTTCTCTATAATTTTATTAATACCACCCAAAAATTCATTCATATAATGTACTTTTTGTTTTTCATTTGTAAAAAATGTTTTTCTTAAACTACCTAATAATATTAAGCATCTTAAACAATATTTACCACAACAATTACGTATATCATCTTCTTCAGACATACATAATTCATACATATCAAAAAACAATTTAGGTATATTCTTTTCATTAAATATATCCCATGATTGTGGTATCATTAATGATATATTCTCATCTGAACTTTCATCATTTATCATAGTACCCATAAAATCAAATGATAAACTATTATATATTAATTCTAATACTTTAATTAATAATCTATTTTCTTCTATTCTTAATTCTATTCGAATACTACCTTTAACAAATTCTTCTAACGTCTCTATACCTACTTTAAATATATCTTTTAATACATAATCTCGAAATGATATAGCACACCTTCGGCTTTTTGCTGAATTTACTCCACATTGTGGATGCATATCTTCAATTAAAGCTGCATATATATATAATCCTATAATCCAATGGCTAGTTACGGAGTTTAAAAAATATTCTACTTGTTTTGTTATAAGGGAATAATTCGTATTTTCTAGCCAAGATAATTTAACTATACGAACATATAAACGTACAAAATTTCCTAATATATTGGTTGATAAATTTAATAAGTCTACACCTTTATTATATAAATAAGATATCACAAATTCTTTTAATTCATCCTTTTCTTTCTGATCTATTTTATTCCATTCATTTGTAATTAATTGAAGTAACCCTGAAGTAGTAAATATTAGGGTATGTACATGATTAGTACTACCTAAAATGTTCTTCAATTTACTAACATTCATTACATTGTTTACAAGTGGAAGTAATATGGTATGTGCTTGATTTTGTTCTTCCTTGTTACCGCTAAA
>LT990238.1:631236-736236 GCA_900257145.2 Plasmodium billcollinsi
TTTTTTTTTTTTTTTTTTTTTTTTTTATAAAAAAAAGGGGGGAAAAAATTCAGTTCAACAATATATTATTATGTGTTTTATATAAGTATATATACATAAACATATACACTCTTACACATACATTATGAAATAACTCACAATAAATTAATTTTGTGTACATATATATAAATAAACATAATATCTATATATTAAAATTTTCTAAAGGATTCATATATATATATATATATATATATATATATATATATATATAATAAATAGATCAATTAAACTTTTATTATATATATAAATAAATAAACATGAAAATAAAATTATAATTTATTATATATAGTTTATAAATTCAGTATATATATTATTTTTCCCTTCTATTTGGTATTTTCATTTCTTCTTTGTTTCTTCTTTTATTCATACAAAAGGTATGAAATACTTAAGTGACTTCAAAATGCATTAAATAAATTTAATAAAAATTTAATATTTTTAATATATAAAATAATACATTTCAACTGGATGAAAATAAAATAAAATAAATATATAAATATATATATATATATATATATATAATGTTATTAAAAATATTAATATTTATATATATAACATATAAAATTATAAAAATATCAATCATTAAAAATACATATTTTATATATTCATATATTTTATTTTTTCTTATTTTAAGAAATAAATAAATAAGAATAAACAATAAAAATATTATATTAACTCAATAAAAAGTTATAAATAAAAAATATAAATTAATCATCGTGTGCGTATTCCTATTTTATTACTTTCAATTATTTTTACTTTTTACTTTTTTTTTGAGAATTCCGAAATTATAATAGAAAAAGAAAAAAAAAGAAAAAGAAAAAAAAAGAAATTTTTTTTTTAATTATTATCCTAGGACGCTTTATTTTGTTTATATATATTATATTGTTATATATATATACATATATATATATATATATATATATATATATATATATATTTGTAAAATATTATAAATGAATTATTAAATACTACTAATTAACATACAATATTTATAATATATAATAATAATATATATGAAATATTAAAAACATATATTATTATATACGAAATATTATTTATAATATATATATATTATTATAAAAAATATAATATGTAATATATAAGAATATTATCATATATAAATTATAATATAAAATCTTTTTTTTTGTTATGTTTAACCATATATAAAAAATTTATATATATATAAAGTAGTATATTATTTCGTCATATATATAAACAGAACAAACAATTATATATATTTATATATATAATATAATAATTTGGAAAAAGGATATATTTCTCTTATTTGTATATAAAATAAAAAACATGTAACTTTTTTTTGTGACTTAATATAATATATATATATTATCATATGTATTCGCGAGGGAATCTAATATTTAGCTTTTATTTTAGTATTTTTTTTTTGGTTTTTTTTTTTATTTTTATTTTAATCTTTAGTAACATAATATATCATGAGAAGCAATTTTTTTTTTCTTTTTTTATCAACAAAAATGAATGATATATATACATTATATATTTATATACATTTTACTTTTTTCTTTTTTTTTATAAAGTATTCTTTTTTTGTATTATTTATATTTTTATAGAAGTTTTTTTAATTTTTTTTTATAAATTCATATTAATATATATATATATATATATAAAATACGAATCATACAAAAAAGAAAATATATTATATTAATTATATATTTATATGTACAATTTTTCATGAATTTGTAATTCTTTTTTTTTTTTTTTTTTTTTTTTGCCATAAATATATATAAGGCATATATTCTTTGCAAATTATATGTTCAAATGAATATATTTTTTATATATATATTTAAATAAAAAAAAAAAAAAAAAAAACACAGTATATTATATATATTATTTATTTATTTATTTAATTTTTTTATATTGTATATGTATTTTATAAAATGTATCCATAAATGAATTCGGAAAATAAACCAATTTATTTATTAGCACATTTATATGTCAATTAACACATTTTTTTTTTTTTTTTTTTTTTTTTTGAACCTTTTTATATGTTTATATTAGATTCAAACTAAATATATATTATTATAATTATAATTTTTTATATTAAGAGACTTATATAAAAAAAAAAAAAATATAATAAAAAATAATGTGTAATATCAAAATGCACTAACAAATATGTTAATTTATATTTATTATTATTTTTTTTTTTTCTCCTTTTTATTTAATATAAAAAATATATATTTATTAAGATTAAATTCTTATTATATAATATATTTATTTTATTATTTCTTAATGTTTTATATACATTTATATTTATATTATTATTTATGTGGAATAAATACAAAAATATGTAATAGAACGAAATAAGCTAAATATGTTTTATAAAACTTTATTATATATATATATATATATATATATAAGCATTAAGCTAAAAATAAATTTATTATATTTTATTATTTTTTTTTTTTTTTACATATAATAATAAAATGTAAATTTTTATAGTATTTTGTTTTTTGTTTTTATTATATTACTTTTTTTTTTTTAATATTTTTTCGCATAATTTTGTTATAATAATTATCTTTTTTTATATGTGTTATCTTTATTTATTTTTAACATTATTCATTTATATAAAATATGTCATGTGGTACATGAATAGCTTTTATTTAAAGTACAAAAAGGATGTTGAAAAATATATGTGATAAGAGAAAAACAAAAGAAATACAAAAAAAAGAAAATAAATAAATTAATAAATATATATATATATATATATATATTTATTTATTTATTTATTTATATGAACCAAAGTAAATTTTGTTTTCCTTAAATAAAATATATATACACATATATATATATATATATATATATATATATGTGTTTATCATTTTTTTTTTTTTTTTTGTTAATATCTTATTTTTTATAATTATGCATAATTCTCCCAAAACTGAAATAACAAAGAAGAATTTTAATTTTTTTGGATCATTTTATTCAAAATATGCAAAAAGAAATAAAAATGAGAAATCGTCTGACAAGTTATTTACTAATGATAAAGATTCCACATTAAATGAACCCTTTTCAAGTAGCCTAATGTCAAATGATATGAAATCAAATATTATCAAATCAAATGATATCAAATCAAATGATATGAAATCAAGTGTTATCAAATCAAATGATATCAAATCAAATGATATCAAATCAAATGATATCAAATCAAATGATATCAAATCAAATGATATTTTAACTAATGATATTTTAACTAATGATATTATATCAGACAAACTGTTATCTAATAAATACTCATCTAATAAAGACCTAACTAACGAACATATATTAAATACACCCCCCCTATTTGTTGAACCCATTTTTAATGATAACCATGATATAAGTAATGATTTATTTGAATATAATAAAGGAAAACTAGAATTAAGAGATTTTGTAAGTAAAAAGAAAAAAGCATTTGATAAAGCACGTAATATTGAAGAAATGAATAATAATACAAATGCATTTGTAATTTCAAATATGTTTACAAATGATGAAGAAAAAAAAGAATTGGAAAATGAAGAAAAAATAAATGAATATTGTTATAATAATAATATAAGATATAATATAAGAAATGAAAATTTGAATAAATCCATTTTTATGTATGACGAATATACAAGTATAAGTTGTACAGATGATATAATTACTCATATACCGTCTAATTATAAAAAATGTGATGATGAACAAGAAAATTTATATTTATGTAATAAAAGTGAAGAAAATAGTTATGATAATTTTAATGATTATGATCTTTTTGGTATCAACTCTCCTATAGAAAAGGAAAAGCAAAAAAAAATAATGTTATGTACAGAGAAAAATCAAAGGAGTAATGAATATATTCAAAATGAAGAAAATGATCAATCAATGGAAGAATTAGAAAAGGAGAAAATGGCGAAGGACATGATAAAAGCTGGGTTATCAATTAAGGATGAAATAAAAATGGACGTATCAGAGAGGGATATATTAAAAGAGGACATGTTAGAAAGAAAACCATTAAATGAAGACATATTAGACAGAAAATTATTAAAAGGGGATATATTAGAAAATCATGAATTATCAAAGAATATATTAGAAAAGGAATTAATATCAAATGATACATTAGAAAAAATTAATAATGAAAATATATCCAATTCTGAAAAGAATAAAACGTATGATAATAAAACATATTCTTATGAAAAATTTTTATTAAAAAATTTTTTTTCAAAAATATCGAAATTTATATCAAGTAATAATGTAGAAGATGATAAATATACAAATCAAGAAAAAACAAAACAAGATATATCATATCCTACAGATAAAGAAATACAAAAAAAAATAAACTCATGTTATTCTACAAATGAACCTAATTACTATTGTGACAGGAATGAAATGAACTATCATAATATAAAATTAAAAAATTCAATAGATTCCTATAATAATATGGTTAGTACTACAATAGATGAAGAAGAAAATATGAAAAATTCAGATAAATGTATATATCATGAAAATAAATGGAAAATGGAAAAACAATATTGTAATAATAATGATTTACATGTAGATTATCATAACAAATTTACAAATATATATAAAATGAATAATAATAAAGATATTAAACAAGATAAATATATGAATGATTATAATTGTACCAGTAGTAATAATTATATAAATAAAAATATAAATTATCAAAGTGAATATTTTTATAGTGATGATAATGGTATGAATATTGCAAATGAAAATATACGTAATATGTTATATGATACAGAGGAAAAATATTTCAGTAACTATTATAATAGTTGCAATTATGAGCAAAATAAATATATTATAGATGCTAATTATCCATATAATGATGAAAATAAAAATAATTATTCTACATATAGAAATGATTCAAATGAACCTAATAAAAGATTTTCTAGAAATAACATCTTAAATAATTCTCATATATCAGAATATCCATATACTGATGAACAAATATCCAGATTTTTGTTTATGCATATGAATAATAATATTCTGAAGGATGAAAAAAAATTGAATATATTTGATGACGAAAAAAGTGATGATAATAATAATAATAATAATAATAATAATAATAATAATAATAATTATTTAAATAATAATGTATCGTTAAATAGTCATAATTTTGTATCACATTGCTTAAAAAATGAAAGATTTAAAAATAATTTAAATAATGTAGAATGCAAAAAAATAAATGATCAATCAGATAAGTTATTTTATGATAATCAGGAAATTATTTGTCCACGTAATATGAAAAATGATATTTTTAATAATGATGTAAAGAAATTATTAAATTTAAAAAATGATAATTTAAATTATTCTAGTTATAATTTAAATAACATTCATAGAAAATATAGTAGCGATAAAAATAAATTGCATATTAAAAAAAACATTTGTAAACATTCTTGTAATAATATGAAAAAAGGGCATATAAAATATAATTGTTATAATCATGATATGTTATATGATGAAAATCAAAAAATGTCCATGTTCGAATATTATTCTAGAGTAGCAAAACGAAATTTTAATAGATTAATTCAAAAGGGCAATGCGCGTTCTTATAATATAAATAAATTAATACATAGAAATGAAACGATTAACAATATATATAATAATAATAATTGTGATAATAATAATAATAATAATAATAATAATAATAATAATAGGGATTATGATTGTGATACACATCATTATAAAGATTGTAATAATAACTATAATAAAAATAATGGAAATGATAATATTTATAACGATCATAATATGTCACACACATTATCAAAATATGATAATTTTGTTTTTTCTTATAATAATAATGATAATAGCAATAACTATTCTTCGAAGGAACAAAATTTAAATTATAATTTAATAAATAACGAAAAAAAAAGACCTTCTAAACTTTTGAATAATAAAAATAATGAAAGTAATGAAAATTATAAAAATAATGAAAGTAATGAAAATTATGAAAATTATGAAAATCATAAAAATTATGAAAATCATAAAAATTATGAAAATCATAAAAATTATGAAAATTATGAAAATCATAAAAATTGTGAAAATCATAAAAATTGTGAAAATGTCATGTACAATGATTTATTCCAAGGGGAAATTAATAAAAATGGAAAATATGTTCATAATAAAGATTGTTCCAAAAATGATGAATACATATTTAAAAATAGTAAAAATCTTTTGAAAAATAATGAACTTCTTTTTAAAAATAATGAAAGTCTGTTTAAAAATAATGAAAATATTTTTAAAAATAATGAAAATCTTATTAAAAATAATGAAAATATTTTCAAAAATAATGAAAATATATTTAAAAATAATGAATATATTTTTAAAAATAGAAATTTGGAATTTTTAAAAAATAAAAAAAAAAAAGAATTCCAAAATACATTTTATGCAAATTGTCCAGAGGAAAATTATCTGAATATGAAATTAATAGATAATCAAAAAAAAAATAATAATAATGATAATAATAATGATAATAATAATTATAATAATAATGATGATAATAATTATAATAATAATGATAATAATATTGAAAATTTTTTTAATCATTTTAAAGATGATAATATGGTCAATATTTTTAGTGACCAAAATAATATTAATTATCATGCAACTAAATTTTCTTGTGATATGAACAAATTATATAAAGGCACCCGCTTATCATATAAAGAGAAACACCAGACCACAAATGAACAAAAGGTGAATATGATATGTTACGATAAAAATAATAATATTGAAAATAATAATAAAAATAATAATATTGAAAATAATAATAAAAATAATAATACTGAAAATAATAATAAAAATAATAATACTGAAAATAATAATAAAAATAATAATACTGAAAATAATAATAAAAATAATAATACTGAAAATAATAATAAAAATAATAATATTGAAAATAATAATAAAAATAATAATTCTGAAAATAATAATATAAATAATAATACTGAAAATAATAATATAAATAATAATACTGAAAATAATAATATAAATAATTGTGACAATAATAATAATATAAATAATTGTGATAATAAAAATAATTTAATTGAAGAATATTGTAATTATAAAATTCATAAAGATGAAAGGAATGTTGGAGAATATTTATCAGTAAATAGACAAAAATTAAGTATAAGTAAAAAAATTGAAATAATAAAAAAAAATAATGAAATAAATTATAAAAGGAAAATAATTGATGATAATTCAAGAAATATTATATCAAACAATTATTATTTTCCACAATTTAATAAAAATTCACTTTTTTATAAAACTAATAATTTATATATATCAAACAAAAATTATTCGCATGGGATGAACAAATTTAATAATGTTAGAAATTTTAAAAATAATGAAATAAATCATTTATTTTTTCAAAAAAATAATCAATTACAAATTAGACCAAGTATCGAAATTGATAAAAATAACGAAACAAATTTTGACCATGTAACTGATTTTGATAAATTCAACGAAAATAAATTTATTATATATAATAATAAATTGAAATTAAGAAATAATAATATTAATAGTAATAATGTATCGAATGATTTACATTATAAAAATAGTGTTATATCATATAATAATATGGATTTAGATCAAAATAATACAATAATGAAGAAAAACAAAAATTCTGTACTATTTAATTGTTACGATAATGATGAAGAAGAAAAACAAAAATATAAAGAAAATGTTTTTAAAAATAAATTAGATAATAATAATGAGAATAATACAGAAAAAATAATTGATTATATTATAGATGTGGATAAAATATATGATAATAAATATGTTATATATGATAATAATAATATATTACAGTTACAAAAAAAGAAAAAAAAAAAAGTGGAAAATTATGATTTTGTACTTGATATTGATAAAGAATGTACACCCAGAAATAAATTGTTATTAGAAAAATTGAATGAAAATATTGCATATATAAATGCATTGGAATTATCATCAAATAAATATAATAATCATTCATATGATTATTATGTAGAGAAAAATTTTCTTGATCATTTACAAGAAAAAGAGAACATTACACGAAACAATAAAAATGATTACATTTATAAATACGGAATTCAAGAAAAACGAGAAAAAAAAAAAAAAACTAGAGGTAAAAGTAATATATATATTCATGATCAACAACAATTCATTTTTAATTCTAATGATTTTATTAAAAATAAAACAAATTTAATTCACTCTCATTATTTACATGATAAAAATAAATTAATATATGATCATCAATTTAAAGGTAATAACACACCATATGTGTTATATAATAATTTGAGTCGAAGGAATAGGAATAGTATGAATTATCATCAAGACGAAGAAAATAACAATGAAGAAGAATATCTAGACATAGAAGAAGATGATGAAGAGGAACACCAGCACCAATGTGCGAATGAAAATTATTATAGACACAAAGAAAACAATAAAAACAACAAAGATAATAATAATAATAATAATAATGAGAAGAACAACTACAATAATAATAATAATAATAATAATAACCATAGTAATAATTATAATTATAATAATTATTATTTTTGTCATAATAACAAAACAGAGGTCGAAAAAATTACGGAAATTCAAAATATGCTTTCCAAAAAAATAATGTTAGGAAATGTAAATGATGAAAACCATAATACTAATCAACCAATATTTAATAAAAAATTTTCTTTTGAAGATTTTGATTTAGATAATTTCATCACCAAGAGTATTGATTTAGATAACAAAGATGAAAATATTATAAAAAATATCCTAGAATTAGAAAGAAGAAAATATACAATCAATTGTATAATGGAAAAGCTAAGAAAAGATCAAAATGAAAGTGAATACCTATCTGATGATAGCGATCAACATCATGTATTAAATTTTAAAAGGATGAATACACATATATATGATTTATATTCTGATAAATCTACATATAATGTATATAATACAAAAATGTGTATCAATTATTTATTAGAAGAAAAAATGCATTCTGAGGATAATAAAGAATTTATAAAAAATTTCTTTGTTGAAAACAATGCTGACCATATAAACTTTATGGAAATATTTAAAAAAAAAAAAATAAAATATAATAATAATAAAAATAAAAATAATAATAATAATAATAATAATAATAATAGTAATTATAGTAATGGTGGAAATAAGGAGAATAGGAAAAATAGAGAAAATGCAACAAACAAAACAAATAAAGCAAATATAGAAATTATAGAAAATAATAATAATGAGATAAATAAAATGAAAGAATGTGATATCCTTTCTGATGAGCTAAATAACAATTCAGGAAATTTCAATGATATACCAAAAAATAATAAACATGAAAAAGTACAATATTGTTATTATTTATCCAGTGATAAATATTGTACCTATGTTGAAATGGAGGTAGGGAAGGAAAATAGTAAAGTTCAAACTGATGTATTAAAAATACAAAATAATAACAATAACATCAATAAGAATGATGATAATAATAATATTATGTGCAAGGAAAAAATCAATGAATCGCATAATGATCATAACACTAATGATCAATCAATTAGTGATAGAAACAAAAAAAAAAATTATTTTAATAGCCAATTGGATTATTTAAAACGTAAATTTAGCAATTATAGAAAAAACAAAGATGAAGAAGAAAATAATAACTTAACGTTAGAAAAACAATTATCTGAAAAACGTAACGCATCATTAATGGATGGGGATTATTGTAGTAATTTGTCTGAATATGAAAAGAAGAATGATGAAAAAATAAATTATAATATGGAAAAAAAAAATATAAATATTCCAAGAGGAAAGACTGAAAAACATGATGAAAATGAAAGTAATAGAAAATGGAATTTGGTATATCCAGATATATCAAATAATAATGAAGATGAAACTCGAGATTTTTATGAAAATGAAAACGATAATTACGAAGATGAACAACAAAAATTAATTGAACAAATTATAGGAATTAATAAGAAAAAACACAAACTTAATGAACTGAAAGTAAACCATAAGGATGTTAATATTAGAGAAGAAAAAGAACTACAAATTTATGGGGAAAATAATGAAAAAGATGATTTGCTTGATAAGAAAAATGGAGAAAAATATGAACATGGCACACAAAGTCAGAAGAATCAAGTTCCTTTTGATAACATAAAAAATAATGAACAAAAGGGTATGTATCTGGTAGAAATGGAAGATGAATATGAAGAACAAGATGATGAATATGACGAAGATGATGATGAATATGACGAAGATGATGATGAATATGATGAAGATGATGATGAATATGATGAAGATGATGATGATGAATATGTCGAGTATGATGAGGAAGATGAAGACGATGATGAGAAATATGATGAAGGAGATGTTCAGAAATATGACAAAGAAGATGATGAAAAATATGATGAAGCAAATGATGAAAAATATGATGAAGTTGATGAATGTGATAAAGAAGAATATTATATTGACGATGATTATGTTTGTGATATAGACAATAATATAGGAAATCATAATGCACATAAAAATAGAAATATTATAGACATTGATAATAAGAACCAAAATTATTATAATAATAATGCGGAACAATGTCAAAAAGAAATAATATATGAGAATATAACAGATGAACAACAAGATGATGAAGATATGTACAAAGAATGCGAAGAACTCAAAGACGAAATAGAAGATAAAAAAAAAGGAATATATACTGATGAAAATAAACAGGAAATAAATCTGGAAAAACAGAAATGTCATGAATCAAAAGAAAATAAAAAAATAAGTGATGTGCATATAAACCAATGTCATGATGACAATGATAAATATAATAGAAATAGTATTAATTATAATGAGGAATTAAAATATAATAACTCCTATGAAGATGAAAATTATTCACATACACAATTAGATGAAGATAACACACAAGATGATGAAGAATTATATAAAGATTTATTAGATATGTATGAAGAAGAACAATCATGTAAAAAAAATAAGGAAAGGTCAAATATAAAAATGGAAGAAGATGATGAAGATTTAGAAGAGTTAGTAGAAAAAAGATGTTGTATGATATATAAAGAAAAACCTAATAAAAATACACATGAAAATAAGGGAATGAAAATTAAATATGAATCAAGTGAAAATAAAACATCTAATATGAAATTCCCAAGAAATTGTGATTACAAAAAAGAAAATAATTATTTTAATAATATACGTTTAAAAAAAGAACATATAACTACTAAGGCATATAACCATATCGGATACATGGGAAGTAAGCATTTAAAAAAGGAACAATATGAAGATAATTATATTATACCAAGGGATGATAATAATAATAATAATAATGATAATAATAATAATAATAATAATAATAATAATAATACATATGGAGATATAAAAGGTAAAAATACATTTATAAAAGAGACAGTTAATGAAAACCCACAATTACTACACGACTGTTGTGATTTAGAAGATAACATAAAATATAAAATGCTTAATCAAAAGAGTAAAGATCGAATTGTAAAAATAAAAAGGAAAATAAAGAAATTTATAAAACTCACCAAAGGAGAATTAAAACTCTTATCCAAATTATTACATCATAAATTTTTACTTAATGAAATTAGTGCTATAGGTAATTATGAACAAAAAACTCAAAACAATATGGAAATATTAGAATTAGAAGAATTTAAATTAAGAAAGGATTTCCTAAATATGTATTGTGATTGTTTATCAATTGAAATAACAAATCATGAAAAGGAATTCTTAAAAGAATTTCAATTATTTATGCCAGACGTAAATATTATGGCAGACAAAAATATTTTATATGTACTTAGGCATTCAAAGAATGAAAAAAATTGTGTATTTAAATATTTCTTGGATGTAAAAGAGACAAGTCCTAAAAATGGTAAAATAGATCATGTATGAATTTTTATATTACCATAATGGAAGAAACAAAATTAAAAAATATATTATATATATATATATATAATATTAAGAAACCTATATATTTATATATTTTTTTTTTTTTTTTTTTGTATATATTTATGTCTTAACTTTTATTAAATAATGAAGAAATATTTGAAATATTAACTTATCATAAATGTATAATATTATTTGTATCTTCGGTAAATTTATATTTCATATATATTCTTATGTTCAATAAAGTAAATTTTGAACAGGCATAATTTTTATTTCTAAATAGATAACTATATAATGTATTTATTATACATACATACATACATACATACATATGTATATATATATATATATTTATCATTGTTTTATTTTTTGGTCCATCTTATATTGAACTTGCATTTTTTATATGTTTAAATTAAATCAGAAATTCATTAAAATATATATATATATATATTAATACCTTTAATATGGTAAAAAAAAAAGGTTTATCAAACAGAATTACTTTTTCTTATTTTAATTCATTTTTTTTTAATGTTGTTCGTATACTGTGTATATAAATATTTTTATGTAAAATATTAAAAAAAAAAAAAAAAAAAAAAAAAGATAAGAATATAAATTAAATATATATAAATTTATATATAGATATATTTATATTGTTTTTTTTTTTTTTTTTTTTTTTATGTGTATGTAGGATATATCATACTTCATTAAATTACTGTTTTGTGTAAATATTTATGTATGAATGTAAAAAAAAACGACCTATTATACCTTTTCTATTTTTAACTTTTTCATCAATTAATATGCAAAGAACAATAAAAAGAAAGACGGTAAATAGAGTATATACGTAAAATAACTTTTTTTTAATTAAGTAGTTACGTAAAAAAATATTGACTGTACAACATTATATACATTTATAAGTATATATAAATAAATATACATTTTAATTTTTGTTGTATTATATTATAATAATCAAAGTAACTCTAAGGAAAATTATAACACAAAAATGAATAAATTTATTATAATTATTAATTTCTACAAGTAATAAAGGTATATTTATTAAATGATATACTTATTTATATAAAAATTACACTGTATTTTTTTTCCTATGGTTTATAAATTTGTATAAATTAATAAGAATGTTATATATACATATATACATATATATATATATATATATAAAATTAAAAATATTTTTATTAATATATCTTAATATTTTATAAAAATAATACAAAAAAAATAAAAAAATATTAAGTTTTCATAATATTATAATATATATATATATATATATAAATGTATTAAAGTGAAATGGTTTAATATAAATATAAAAGTACAATATTTCTTTATATAATATATTAGTTTCTTATGTATAAGTAAACTCTTATATTTATTTATTATATTAATAAAAAAATATATTATTTTATTCAAATTATATATTTTATCCATGTTCTTCAGAAAAATATATTATATTATATTAATTATATATATAATATATCTATAGTTATATAATATCTTAAATTTATATATATGTAAAATATTTGTAAAAATAATTTTTTGCATTTTCGTCATGAAATTATTATGTAAAGGGAAAAAATAAAATAAAATAAAATTAAATTAAATAGGATTGATAAAATTAAATAACTATATATTTGTTTAATTAATATCATTATGATGATATTATAATTCCAAAAAAAATTTATATAATTTTTATGATATAAATTTATATTGATTCCTGTATATATACAAATAAATATATATAATATATATATATATATGTTACAAAAAAATTATATACTTTTTCTTTTATCTTTATAAATTCTAATGAAAGAAATATTTTATTTAGCATGATATTTCTTCGAAATGGCCTTTTTTTTCTTTTTTCTGTTTTAACTTGTTATATTAATTCGTTTACTCAATGCTTAAGTGAGGAGTTTGAGAAGATAAAATACCCCCAGGATGTAACAAAAATAAAATATTACGACAACTCACATAAAATAGATAGTAAATATTTATATAAACATGTAGCGAAGGGTATGTTACAAGATTTAATTGTAACAGTTCAAATTGATAAAGATAGAGAAGTTGACAAGATTTTATTTTTACCAAAAAAAAAAACATATATGAAAATAATTGGTGACTGGTCAGATTATCCAAAAGAGAAAAATAATGAAATATGTTTAGCATTTGTATTAAACAAGTATTTCAAAAAAGAAAAAGAAAAAAAATGTACAAAGGATTTTTTTACATCTGCAAATATATATAATGTATGTTATATTGATAACAATTATTCAATAAAAAATTTATATTTATATATTGAAATATCACATAAATATTTAGAGAAATTGTTTTCTTCATATAGTATACCAGTTATTGTTAATACAGAAAATAATATAATATATTTTGCAAATGATAAAATGAAATCAAAAGAAGAAAAACCAATTTTAGATTTACATATTTGTTATAAATCAACTTATGAAACACCAACATATTTAGGAAAATTAATATTTAATTCATATCCTATAAATATTAATAGTAATAAAGATGAATTTGATATTATATATACTAAATCATTTTTAACAAATAATTGGGATTATAATTTATCAATAAAAGGAAATTATATTACATCTTATAATCGTGTTGTATTTGTTAGGATACCAAGAGATTCACCTCCTAATAAAATGAAATGTCCACCTTTCTGGGATTATTCAGTATTAGGATCTGGGCCCTTAAATAAAATAAAAAAAAAAAATAAAGATAATATTATACAAAATATGGTACAATATTCATTTTCAAATAAAAATATACAAAATTATTATATCCCTTTTTTAAAAAAAGATGAATTACAAACTAATGAAAGTTATATTATATGTTTATATTCAGATGAAAATGATTTTGAAGGTATGCAAATTATTAATGCACACTTTTATATTAATACAACAGATTCTATTATTTTAATATTTTTAATTATCTTTATCGTAGTTTTTCTTCCTCTTATCTTTTCATTAACGTATTTGTGCGTACTTTTCAAAATGAATATTTTAAAAGTAAAAATGCAAAAATTACAGCTTCTTAATAGAAAAGATGAAATAGAGGATAGATTAAAAAACGAATTAAATCTGGATCAGTATGAATCAATTTAAAATTAAATCTAGTATATGAATAAATTAATAGACAGGAAAGTATATTAAGCATTTTTTTTGTACTTACTATATAATGTGATATTTATAATATGTCCTTTATACATAAATATGTATATAAATAAATATATATATAAATAAATATGTATATAAATAAATATGTATATAAATAAATATGTATATAAATAAATATGAATATAAATAAATATGTATATAAAAAAATATGTATATAAATAAATACGTATATACATATATATATATATATTTAACCTAATTTTTTCAAGTAAATGATGCTTCTAATACGGTGTCAATATATATAATTTATGATTTTTGGCTAGTCATTAATTATATATATATATATATATATATTACTTATTTGTCTGTTTATTTTATTTTCCTAATTCATTTTGACTTCTTTAATTAATTTATCTAATTAATTGATTTTTTTTATACATATAAGTGATTTCACCTAAAAATTAATCATAAATATATATATATATATATATGTATTTTTTTTCTTTTTTTTTTTTGGTGTTAAATAATATATATACATATATATATATATATATATATATTTTTTTTTTATTTTTATTTTTTTTTTTTTGTTCATATATATTTTTTTTAAGCATTTTATATTCTTCACAATATAATACGATGTAATTCATTTTACATGGAAATAAAAAGAAATAAAAAGAAAGAAAAAAAAAAAAAAAAAAAAAGAAAACATTCATATAAAATTGATACACCATAAGATGTATGCACATATCTATTATATTTAATTGAAAACTAAAATAATAATTTAAGAAAGAAAACAATATATATATATATATATATATATATATATATATATATACATTTGTAAAATCTTTATTTTATTTTATTTTATTTTATTTTGACAAGAATATTTGTTTACATTTCTACATATATAGAATCGGTTGTATCCAAATAATCAGATAATGATATATCTTGTATAGATTTATTATTAAATTTTTCATATTGAACATTTATTATTTCACCTATAATTGAAGAATTAGGATACCCCATATTTTTCAAATCATACAATATCTGACTAGCCTTTTCCCTTTGAACTATAGCCATTAATCCACCACTTGTTTGAGGGTCAAAAAGAATTCCATATTTGCTATATAATTGTGCTTCATCTAGATTTATTATATTATTACATAAATAATGATTTTTTTTATACATAGATGAATATATATTATTTTCAATACATTCTTGTACGCCTTCTGCTATAATAATATTATTAAGTTTAATTTTTGCACCTAACATATTAAGCTTTTTATTATTTTGTTCATACATATTTAAAATTTTCTTTTGTTTTATTTGTTTATCTTGATTTATATTATAACCATCTTTTGTAGTTTGATTCAAATTATCATTTTGTTTATAATTTGTTTTTTTATGATGTAAATAAATTTCTTTTCTTGAACATTTTAACATTTCATTTAAATGTCCTAATATACCAAACCCTGTAACATCCGTACATGCCTTTGCGTTATTTTGAAGAAAATATAAACCACTTTTTCTATTAGATATTAACATTTCATCAAGGCAACTATATATCCATCTAGCTTTTGCTTTTTTTATAATATGTGCTGCCATAATAAATCCGAAACCAAACATTTTTGTTGTAATAATGACATCTCCATTTTTTATATTCCCATTACCTTTAGGTAAGAAAAGATAATTTTCCTTTAACATTTGATGTTTTTCAATATATGAATTACTTTCTTTATTTATTTTATTTTCATCTTCTTTAAATTTAATATTATTTGTAGTATTATTCTCATTAATTAATTGTTCTATATGTGAATTAGTTTTATTTTCATTTTGATCTTGTTCAAAATTCATGATATTTTTATTACCATTTTGCTGTCGAATTTTTTTTTCTTTTCTTTTTTTTATCTTTCCGGTAATAGCTAAACCAACATAATTTTCATTACCTGCACAAGTGTGTCCTCCACTTAACACACATCTCTCTTCCTTTAGTTTTTGACAACACCCAGTTAGAACATTTTCTAACCTTTGTTGTAATTTTCTTTCAATATTATCCTTTACAATAAGAACACATAATGCACATATTCCGGTCCCACCCATACTATATATATCAGATAATGAATGAATAGCTATTATTGATCCTAATATATATTCATCATCAATAAATGATTTAAAAAAATCGATTGTCTGAACAAGAGCAGGACTTTCTTCATTGGTTTTCGATTTACTATGAACAAATATACAACAATCATCACTTCCTTCAACTCCTAAATAAACATTTGGTGAATTAAAAATATCTAATGATTTTAAAGAATTAGATAATACGTTAGATGGAACTTTTGAACCACATCCTCCACATGTATTTCTATTAATTATTTTGTCTATACTTTCTTTTATATAAGATTGTACTTTCTTGTTATTTGATGTATCAAGGATAGGTTCCTTTCCAAAATTATTATATTCTACAATAACATATGGATCATCTATTCCCTTCACATCAACATTTTTATTATTATCTTCATATAATTCAATACTATTCTCATTTTCCATAAGTTTATAAGAAGTTTTCTTTTTAATTATCAATCTGTTTTCATACTCTTTTTTATATTCATCATACATATATGGAGGTAATAATTCTGTGTTCTGATTAACGTTTCCTATATTTTTTATATTACAATTAATTTTCATTTTATTATTGTTATTTATATTAAGAATATGTTCTACTTGTTTGCTATGGAAAAATATTTTTTCAAAATGGGCTATATAATATAAAAATTGGTTATATATATACATAATTAAATTTATGAACAAATCAATAGAGGAAGATTTGTTTTTTTTTTCTATTGTTCTTATTTTTTTTTTTTTTTCATTTAAATAATTATATATAAGATATTTTTTATTGATTAAAAAAGGTTTCAATTTATTTTGTGTAAGAGGATGTTTATATATATAAATTAAATTTAATTTAATTATTTTAATGATTTTATTATAAGAATTTATTAATAATTCATATATATGATAAATTGAAAAATCTTCAATAGTCATCTGTTTTTGTTTCAAATTATATATATAGATATGATCTTTTAGATTATCAATACTAATATATTTTTTTTTATGTATATTATTATAAATATTAATGTACACATTTTGACATATGGTATAAGTATCATAATTTCTTATTTGATTTAAAAAATATAATGATTCATCTTTATAATATTGACAAAAATTATTAATATTTTTATTATTATCAATATCATAACCAGATTTATAAATATATGATGGATATTTTAAATTAGTTATATTTATACATTCATCAAAAAACATGGTACTTAATTTATTATTCATATCTATATATTCTATAAAAAGTTTATCTTCTCTTTGCTTTACTTGTTTTATTTCACGAACCTGAACAAAATATGAACAAAATCCTGAACACTTGATATTATTATTATTATTATTATTATTATTATTTTTGTTTATCGTATAATTTATATTATCCTTTATATTACATTTTTCTTCATTTATTATATGTACATATATTACCTTAACAGATATAGATATTCTATGTAAATTTTCAAAAATTTCATAGTATAAATTTTTTCCAAAATTATAATTATTTTCATCACATAATATTAAGAACTGGAATATATTATCACTAGTATTATTTGTTTGCTTCGTTTCATCCTTTTCGTTGCTAGATAAATGAAAATTATAATTTTCATTCTTTACAATTTCTTTAATTAAAGGATTTTTATTCTTCAAGATATTTAATATTTTCATTTTTTCTTGTACTATTTTAAAATCGTAATATGGCATATTATTATTTAATAAAATATCAAAAAAATTATAAATGTCTATAATATTTTCCACATATTTATCATTATATGAACAAAAATTATAAAATTTTTCTAAAGGTATATTTTTTAAAAAAAATGCTTTCCATTTCATATATTCCTTTTTATCTGTTATTTTATTATTTTGTGATTTTATTAAAGATAAATATATAATATGTGTATAATAAAAAAATAAATTCTTATCCTTATATGTATATATATTCATATGACTTAAATCATTATTATTCATTAAATAGGAACTCTTATAATCAAAATCACATAATAAATAATCATAACATAAATGATTTCTATCAGAACTAAATTTTATAATTTTCTTATCAGAATCTATGCTTTCAACTTCTTCGTTAATAAAAAGTATATTCCTCTCTTTACAATATTTATATATATCAATATACGTATCCTTACATAATTCAATACATTGCACATATCTATCCAAAAATACAAAAGTATTCTTACTTATTATTGTTATATTTACACCTTTTAATTCATTTTTCAATAAAAATATATCAACAAAACTTTTGCTGCTAATTCCAAATCCTACAATAACAATATCAATCACAGGGTCGATTCTTTTACATATCCTCATGGTTATTCTTTAAATGTTATTCATATACATCAATTATGATATCTATGACATATATATATATATATATATATATATATATATATATATATACATATATTTATTTATTTAACAATACGTCATGTATGAAAAATTAGAAATATAATTATTCATTTATATTTTATTTTATATATATATTTCAATATTTATATGTCAATATATATATTCATATATATATTTACAATTATAATTATTATAATTAAATGATTATTTCTCATATAAAAGATAAATAATTATATATATATATATATATGGATAATAATATTTTTAAAAACAAAAAAAAAAAAAATTTATAATAATATTATAACAAATTAACCACTATTTTATTGTATACATAGAAAAAAAAAAAAAATTAATGTATGGATGGAGGGGTTGACGAAAAAAAGAATATTATACATATAATTTATATATATGTAATATATTAAGAAAAAAAAAAAAAAAAATCATGTAATTTCGTTTTAATTAATATATATTTTTTAAGCATTTCTTTTTAAGTTAAATTATGTGGAAGAGTTTCTTTTAAAAAAAGAGAATATTATATATATATATATATATATTATTTGTGTGTGATATATATATATATAAATATATATATATATATATATATATATATATACATTAAAACTATATAATATAAATAGTTCAATAGACTATTAAAATAATATATAATTAAATATGTTAAATATATTATTTATTTTAATAATATCAATAGATTAAAATTATACTATATAAATTAAAGTATATATGTAATATATATATATATATATATATGTGAATAAAATAATCAAAGTTGTTTTTTGTTTTATTATTATAAAATGAAAGAATATAAAAATAAATCAACGGGATTTATATATATACATATACACATATAAACCCTTTTTATAAACAAAAAAAAGAAAAAAAAAGAAAAAAAAAAAAAAAACAAGTATTTTTAATTGCATAATATTATTTATATATTTAGGTGGCTATATGATTTATATTGTATTTGATTAATATTCGTTGAAAGATTTCTGGAAATAATTCATTATTTAAAGACCAAACATGCTTAAAATTTTTTAGAAAATTTTGTAAAACATCAATATATCTTTTTTTATGCAACATTTCACATATATCATCTATAACTTTGACCATAAACTTATTTAAGTAATATATATTTTCTTCATTCTTTTTTAAAATATTATTACAAACACAATCATGTTCTTGAAATTTATTATTAAAATATGATCTATATGAATTGATAATTTTTTTTATATATAAATATAAATTTAATTTATCATTTTTATGATTGAATAAAAATAAGTTATTACTAATATATGTAAAACATAATATATCATTTCTACATATATCATTACAATTATGATTTTCCTGAAACATATTTTGCTTATGTACCAGACATTGTGTTATTTCTTTATAACAGAAATAACAACATGTAAATTGTTTTTTCATATTACAATTTTTATCACAATTATTATCATCATATAATAATTCATTCTCTTCTTTTTCTTCATCATTTTCTTTTTTTATTTTCTTATTAATAATACTATCGAAAATATTAGTATGTATTATAATATTTCCATTAGAATATGTTTTTATTTCATCATCATATATATTTTTATTATTTCTTATACATATATTTTTTTTTAATATACTTGGAAAAAAGTCAAATATTTTATAATTCTTCGTAATTTTTATTTTTTTTCTAATATTTAAAAAATTAGCATTACTTCTTAGAATGTTACATTTCCTTTTTAAATCTTTATTGATAGTTTTTGATGAAGAAGAACATAAAGAAACATTTTGATAATTTTGTTCCTTCTTATCCATTAGATTCTGAATCATATTACTATTATGATTATTATTTACAAAATAATTTAGAATATTTTGTTTATATTCATAATGATATAATTTATTATTCCTTGTATTTTTATCATAATGCATATGTGTATTTATTTTGTTTTTTACTTTTCTTCTGGTACTTGTTCTTTTTCTTACAGTTTTATAAATTTCTTTTTTACTATTATTATTATTATTATGTTTCCAATTAATTTGAGTTGTTAATATGTTAATGTCTTTATTTTTATCTTTTATGTAACTTAATATACTTGAACTATTTATTTTATTTTTTGATATTTTCCCATTTATTTCATTTTTTTTTATTTCATTTTTCTTTTGTGATGATAACATTATTTTATGCAAATCTATTTTATTTTCATTTATTTGGTGTGTGTCTCTTACATTTTCTTCAACCTGATTATTCTCATTCATTTTTTGTGGTATTTCTAAAAAATTGTCATCTTTCCAACTTGCTACATATTTAGAGTGTTTCTTGTTTTCAATATTTTTTTCTCTATTTACGTAGAAATAATATAAAATACTTTTTTTATTAACATGAGTTTTCTTTTCATTAATGGTATCGGAACAAATAATTTGAACACCTCTTAAATCACTTAAATTATTTGCTAAGAAATCAAATGTATGTATAACTTTAAAAAAATATACAAAAAAACAATCAGTATGTTGATTTAATTTAATTTTACTACTTATTCTAATAACCCTTCCTCTACCTAGATATTTCATAGGATTTACATTTTCATTTTCAGCTTTGACAAAAAAGTTTACATTTAAAAGTTTAGCTTTCAAATTCTTTATTTTTAAACGTAAATACAACTGTTTCGTCATAAAATATATGAGATAATAAAAGTCGTTTATTTGATTAAATCTCACACCATAATTAACACTAATATTGATACTTTTCTTTTCATTTTTGTTTTCTAATTCTGTTTTATTTATATTTATATCCATTTTATTATTTAAACAATTATTATTACTATTATTATTATTACTATTATTTTCAATATATGGAAGATAATACATATTAAATGAAATAAAATATCCATTTAAATAATTTATATTTTTTATAATATTAAAATAATATTCATTTGGTTTATAAAAAAAAAAATATGTACTTACTGGATGAGTTACTTCTTCAAAATATGTATTTACAATTTGTTCAATATTTTCTTTATTCATTTCAAGGAATTTATTATAAATATATTCAACTTCTTTATCTCTCTTTCCTTTTAGAAGATTCATAAAATATATATTATCTATATTCATGTTATATATATCTTTATTATTTTCATTATATTTTAATTCACTTTTCCTTTTTTCTTCAAAGGAAAGATATTCCTTAAATAAGTCCTTAAGTAAATTGTTATTCATCCACTTTATTGTATAATCATCTATATTTGTAGTATCATTTAAGTTTGTATTTTGATCTATCATATATTTTAATTTGCTATTAATAATTTTATCATTTGATATACTATTGCTTTTTATATTATCATCCTTGGAACCTTCTGCATTTATGTTACTTTCTTTATTTTTTAAACCAATATACTTCTTTATAAAAATATTAAAATGATGATAAAAATCAAAAAACATAAAACGCTTTTTACAAAACTTTAAAGCTTTTCTCGATGTACTTAAATCATGAGAAATTCCTATAGATACACTTAAATTAGTTAGTCTATAAATATCATCAGAAATTTTTTTCGATATTATGAAAATGTCTTCTTCTTTTTCATAAAACAGTTGAAGTATTGATTCGTCTACTGATAATACACGAACATTTTTAGAATAATTAATTAATACTAATAAAAATAAATAACTACATTTTAATATATTACTAAAATCATATTTTACAAAATTTATATTCTTATTCATTTTTGTAGCTTCCCCTTTAACCATACCTTTAAGTATTTTATTTTTTTTACCCCAATAATTTGTTGAACTAATAATACCATAACTATCTTCCTTTTTTAAACTATGACATACACAAAATATTTCATTATTCATTGATTTCTTTTTCTCATACATACAATTTTTATTTCTTATACTTGCATTTAAAAAGTAATTATCAAAATCGATATATAAGTAAACGAATTTCTTCGATCCCTTCTCATATTCTTTTATATCATCAAAATTAAATAATTCTTTAGATATATAATTCCAATTACCTAAAATGTATAGTCGAGAATTGTATAGATAAGCGCTAATACTATCTATTAAATTTTCAGATACATAACTGCTCAATTTATTTGTATCTGTATAGGAATGTGTATTATTATGATTATTACTACTGATATTATTATTATTATCAATACCAATAGTATCACTATTATTATTATCAATATTATTATTATTATTAACACCAATAGTATTACTATTATTATTATCAATATTATTATTATTATTAACACCAATAGTATTACTATTATTATTATTATTATCAATAGTATTATTGTTGAAATGCTCTTTTTTTCTTAAGACTAAGTCAAAGAAAAAATGAATTATATCATTTTCCCAAAGATTTTTTATTTTTATATTTAATTCACTTTTACATTTTAACCATTTAATTTCTTCATCACTTAAATAATTTAATATCCTGTATTCCCTAGAAAAGTTTTCAAATGTGTTTTTATTTAAATATAAATTTGATGAAACGTTAACATATATATTTTCTTTTAACTCTTTTTCCAAATAATATTCTTGTAACCTTTTGAAATATTCATTCGAATTGCATCTTATAAATTTCTTTACATTTTCATAATCCATATTCATATTTAATATTTGTAGGTGTTTATTTATATTATCATTATTAGTAATGTTTTCTTTTTTTTCTTCATTATTATTTTCTTCAGTGAGCTTTTGCTCGTTTATATAATTCAAACTTTCATTCTTCCCTATACCTTTTTGTATTAATAAATTATTCTTGTTATCTTTTGTTCCATATATATCAGTTTTATTTAAATTATTATTAACACTTGTCTTATTATAATATGTATTTAATTTTTTCTCCATATAATAATCATTTAATTGTTTATCACATTTTGAGTCATCTAAAATGGTTACATTATTTTCTTCAGCTTCTTTATGTTCCTTCAAAAAATTTTGATCATTACTTTTTTTGTTCTGCATTTTTTTGTTTTTTTCCTTATCTTTTTTTCTTAAGGAAAAATATTCGGTTATTTGATGACAATTGTAACGTAACATGGAAGGCAAATATGATTGTTCAGGTAAACGACAATGCATGTTTACACAATCGAAAATATATTTATCTATAACTATGAAGACTTTAGATTTTTTTATAGCTTTTTTATAATCCATATATTTCTTAGAACCCAATGCCATATTATTACTAATAATGTGGGTTACTTTGCTGGTCAAGGTATTATGTATTACACCTCCGTTTTGAACTATTAATATTTCAAGATTCTCTTTTTTGTTAATATAAGAATTATATACATTCTTTTTATAACTTGAAGACGCTTGTTCTTCATATGTTTTTATACATGTATTAAAACTTTTTGTACAAGTGCTTATTTGATCATTGGGAGTACAACTGTATCGATTTCTAATTGTTTGATTAAATTGGTTTTCTAGAGAATTATCATACAAATATGTATTAACATCATTATTATCATTATTATTATTATTATTACTATCATAATCTATGTCATTTTTCATAGGTGTTCTATCCATATCTTGATATTTAAAAGCAGAATCGTTATATATCTTATTTATATAATAATTATTATTATTATATTCATTAATACAAGTGTAATTATATTCCATTTTATTCTCTATATTAAACTTACCTAACGTTGTTTTATTAATACTATTGTTATTCACATAATTGTTTAATTCTTTTGAATTCTTCACTGAATTTTTTTCATTCTCATATATGCATTTCATTGGTGTATTAGAATTGTCTAATGTATTACATATAGAGAAAAAACTTACAAAATCATCAATATAAAAATTACAATTCATAAATAATAATGAATCATTCTTACATTTCTCATGACTTTCTTCTATTTCGGCAATATATTTTTTATTATAAGATAGAGGAATCTTCTCTTCCTTGTTACAAATATATTTTTCAAAATCTCGAGCTCCTCCATATTCTATATCCATTTTAAAAAAAACAAAAACATTGTCATATAGAAAATGATAACAATAAAATTAAAACAGAACAAAAAAAAAAAAAAAAAAAAAAAAAAAAAAAATTATATCATAAACATATAACTTAAACATTTACAAGTTAGACATATATATTTCTTCTTTATTATGTCTACCCTGTTCTTATTTATAATTATTCTTTGTTTTAATAATATTACCAAAAAATAATATAAAAAAAAAAAAAAAAAAAAAAAAAAAATTTAATACAAATCTAGATAACTAATATGTAAATAATATTATAAAACAATTATAATTCATCAAATATAATATTCTACTTATTTTCATTAAATATGTACAACAAGAAAAATATATATAATATATAATATATATATATATATATATATATATATAATAATATATAATTCTAATATGAATTTATATATCATATGTTAAATATATTATATTATATTATATAATTTCTTTTTCTTTTTAAAACAATCATTCTAAAAATTGAAAAATAATACAAATAGTTTACATTAAATATTTTTTAATAAAATAAATATCATATTCTAACATAAAAAAAAAATAATAATAAATAAAATATAAATGAATAAATAAATAATATTTATGATATATCATTTTTATTATATCTAAATAAATCAAAAAAAGTTAAAAAAAAAAAAAAGATTAGTTCAAAAATATATTTTTAATTTATATATAATAAAATCTAAATAGTTTTCAAGAATATATATAATAATTTGTTTTTAGTTTTTTGTTTTATACAAATATCAACATATCAAAAGATATATTATATTAATATATATATAATATAATAATTATAATGTACATGTATATATATGTATATGTTTTTATAAATTAAAAAAAAAAAATTATATTTTTACAAAACTGCGCGCAAATAATGATTACAAAAAAAATAATATTATATAAAAAATATTGTTTCAAAAAATATCACCAAATGATTCTTGGAGGTGGGGACAAAATCAAAATAAAAAGAAAATTAAATTACATGTTATAAATGCAAAATTTCATATTTTAAAAAAATTGCCAAAAAAAAAATATTTTATAATATATATATATATATATATATATTATTAAAAGTAAAATTTTTTTTTTTTTTTTTTTGGTTTTCTATATAATTATAGAAAAAAAAAAAAAAAAAAGGTTTAACAAAAATTACATAAAACTGCTTCTAGGTTATGTAATTTTTTTTTTTTTTTTTTTTCTTTTCATGTAGAGATAATAAAATATATGTAACACAATAATTTTATATTATAAACATAATAAATAAGTCATTTATTTTTTTATTTTTTATTTATTTTTTCTATTTTATTTAATTTTTCATAATATTTTTCTATTTATATATTTAAAAAATTATACATAAATAAGAATTTTCAGAACAACTTTTTTTATTTTATTTTATTTAAATTTTTAATATGGTGTGCTATATATAGGAAAAAATAACATTAGTTGTATTTTTTTTCTTTTCATACGGAACTGATTCTAATAATAAGCAATCTTTAATTTAATTATATATACATGTAATTTATAATTATATATTATTTTTTATTGTCATTTTATTTTATTTTTTTATTTTTTTTTATATTTGTTTCTGTCTATGTATTTGAAATGCTTCGTTCATCAAATATATAAATTGTTAATTTTGAAAAACTCGAAACATAATAAAATAAGAAACAAAAGTATACATCTGTGCATATATATATATATATATATATATATGTATACAATTTTGTATCATTATTTTAACAGTATATCTATATATATATATTTTTTGCTACTTTTAATAAGATGAATTTATTAGCAATTTTTTTGACGAAATATGTAGAAGATGTTATTTTCCTTTGTAATGCCACAGATTTAAATTCGTTAGAAAAAAATAAAATAAATTAAATTATAAGTTGTATAACTAAATGATTGGTTTTAGAAAATAAATATAAATATAAATATATATATATATATATATATATATATATATATATATATATGCTTATTTA
Source organism: Plasmodium billcollinsi (assembly GCA_900257145.2). Lineage (NCBI taxonomy): Eukaryota > Apicomplexa > Aconoidasida > Haemosporida > Plasmodiidae > Plasmodium > Plasmodium billcollinsi. The sequence goes on from LT990238.1 coordinate 658,790, forward strand.
TTTATATAACATTTTACATATAATATTTCCCCTTTAATATTTTATTTAGTTATTCTTTTATAAAAAAAAAGGCCTTTAAAGAAGCCGCTTTTTTTGTGGCTAGAACAATTCCATCACGGGTTTGTGAAAATTGTTTTATATTGACATGTTAAATTATATGCTCTTATGTTTAATGTTCATTCATATATATATATATATATATATATATATATATATATATATTTATTTATTTATTTATTATTTTATTTTTTATTAATTAGATAGAATATAATACCAAAGAAATAATAACTCATGAAAATAATACAGTTTTCGCATTTAAATATGCAGACAATATTTGTCCCATTGTAATAGCTACAGATGATTATCCTGAAAGGTATTATAAATATATAATATTTTTTATTTTATCTATAATATATTCTTCATATTGTTATTTGTGTTATTACCCTTCAGGGTTGCTTTTTATATGATAAATGAAATTTATAGAGATTTCATAAGTACCATTCCCAAGGAAGAATGGTCGAGTGTAAAACAAGACAATAAAATTTCGTTTAATTTGTATTCATATTTAACAAAATATAAGGTAAACAAAAAAGATATACATATATATATATATATATATATATATATATATATATATATGTATTTACCTATTTGTGATAATATTTATTAAGCATAATAAAAAAATATGTCATATACATTTTTTTTGTTTAAATATAGGACCCTTTAAATTGCGATGCTATAACCCAAACAAATATAAAAATTAATGAAAATATTGTATATTTAAAAAGAAAAAAAAATTTTATATCTATATATTAATTATTTTATGTTGATTTTTTTTTTTAAAGAGTTTTCTTTGCTCATTTAAATCATATTTTTTATCATTTAATTTTTCTTGTCTTCTCTTTTTTTTTTTTTTTTTTTTTAAAGGAAAAAGTTAGAGTAACGATGGATGCTCTTATAAGGAATAGAGAGAATTTGGACGTCCTTGTTGATAAGAGCAAGGATCTTTCATGTAATATTTAATTAAAATACATACGCAAATGTGCATATAATATATATATATATATATAATATATGGATTTTTATTTTTTTACATTATACTTTTATATTTTTAGCAACGACAAAACAGTTATTCAAACAAAGTAAAAAACTCAAGAAGAAGCAATGTTGCAGCATTATGTGATATATATATATATATATATATATATAAATTATATTTTTTTTTAGTTATTTTTATTATGAATTTTTCTTTTTACTTTTTTTTTTTTTTTTTTTTTTTTTTTTTTATATACTATATTTATGTAATACATATTTCATTCTTAATTTGATTTTACATATTTTTTTTTTTTTTATGTTTTTCAAATAAAAGCACAAAAATGTGAACGTATATGAAAATTTTCCATTATAAAATATTGAATCATATATAATAAAAAGACAACAGGAATTAACATTAAAGGAAAATATATGTGTACTAAAATATATACATATATATATATATATGTATATATACATATTTATATATTAATACAAGTAAATTTAATAACATATATAATATATATGTATAACACTCTTTTATATGTCATTCATTTTTCAAATAATAAAATGATTGAGGACGATAATAATAAAAAAAACTACAGTCCAATTACACAAAGTTTATACTTGAAGTTAAAGAATCCTATAAGCTTACATGTAAATGTTGAAAACTCGCCGACATCAAGCGAAAAAAAAAGAAGGCTAAATTATCCTAGAACAAGTTTCAGTAGTTTTTCAAATACTACATGTAGTGATATATTAAAATTAAATAAATATTTAAATATAGAAAATAACATATTATTATTAGCTTTAAATAACTACTCGTTTAAATTTGGACTAATAAATAAATTAGATTATAAAATACAAAGTTTAAGGTTACCTCATATTGAAATAATCGAACCATGGAAAGAACTAGGTTATTTATTTCCACCATATAAAAATTATAATATTATAGAAGAATGCATCTATTACTCTTTTACAAATGTATATAATTTTGATTTAAAAAATAAAGATATATTTATACCTTTTTCTAGTACAAATAGTATGAATGATTTCTCAAATATTGGAGATATTTTATTTGAATCTTTTGAGGTTAAAAGTATTTGTTTTAAAGAGCCTTCTTTTGTTTCCTCCCTCATTATTTTAGAAGAACTTAAAAATGAAAAAGAGAAATTCTTATTTTATAATGAAGACATGAAAGAAAAGGAAAATCATTATCATAACATTAATATGAAGGATAATAACCAAAAAAATGAAAAGAATGAAAAGAATGAAAAGGATGAAAAGGATATACCAAATATAAAGGATAATTCAAAAAGTAAATATACAAAAAAAAGTACAAAATATAATAGAGAAAGTAATGAATACTCAGATCAATGTCTAATACATTTAAAAGAGTTAAATCTTTTCAATTTTACTGCTGTTATTGTTAATATAGGAAGCACGAAAACGAGCTGTACCCCTATAATAAATGGTATACCATTACTTGACCTTACTGAAATTTATTATATAGGAGGATATGATATAGATAATCAAATATATGAAGAAATGAAAAAACATGAAAAACATCAAAAAGAAATATCTATAGATATTGCAAAAGTTGCTAAAGAAAAACGTATCTTCACACCAAAAAATAAAGAAGAATGTGAATATTTATCTATACTTTATAATAAAAATCCTAAGAATTATTTTATTACTCCTTTTGAATTAAATGTTAATAAAATATTTGAATCAGCTGTTAATTCTACTGAAATATTCTTTTCCCCATATGCTCTAGATACTTATCTTAAGACAGAGAGTTATAAAAATTTACATACATACGATTTTAATTTTAATTTCTTATTTGTACAAAATACATTACCTACGGTTATATATAACACTATTCAAAATTGTCCAATTGATTATAGAAAGGAATTGCTAAGAAATATTTATCTTACAGGAGGCTCTAGTATTATAAGAGGTTTTAGACAAAGATTAGAAAATGAACTCTATCAATTAATTAACAATATGAATTTTTATAATAAAGCTTGTATTCAAGTTCGTATCTTCAAAAGGAAATTATTGCAAAAATATGCTATATATTCAGGATCTCATTATTTTCTAGAAATTTTCAATTATGATTATTATAGTGTTACAAGGAAAAATTATCAAGAGGAAGGAGAAAGAATCTTAGAAAAATTTAGTTTACAGGGGAAATTATTGTATTAGTTTGAACAATTGTAAGTAATATAATATGTACATGTATATATATAAATATAAATATAAATATATATATATATATATATATATATATATATATGTTACTTAAATGAAAATTCCTAAAGCTATCTATACAAAGGTTATAAAAGAATTTATGTCTAAATATTACTATATAGTTTGATGTATATTTTATAAAATGGAATAAAATATAAAATTTTCTTTTAATTTAAAAAAAAAATAATCATCACGCAATAAATTTATATAACTAAATACATATACATATATATATATATATATATATATATATATATTCTTTCATAAAATAAAAAGAAAATAAAAAAATATTTTGGACTGTTCCAAATCTTTATATATATATATATATATTTATATTGTTCATCTATAAATAACATGTAATATAATCATATATTTTATATCCATTTAAATAATATATGACCTTGTATTTTTTTTTATTATTTCTACACATATAAAAAAAAAAAAAAAAAAAAAAGAGGAAAAAATTAACATTTTTTTAATATATATTTGATGACTTTTTTTTTTTTTTTTTTTTTTTTTTGTTTTTCCTATTCTTTCACTTCTAAAATATGTATATATATTTTATTTTTTCATTAAATTTTGTTTTAATAGTAATTTATTAAAAATAATTTTTCTATACAATAACAAATAAGATTATATATATATATTATATAATGTACATATATTTTTATATTGTTTTTAAGGAAAGTTCAATAAATATATATTATATATATTAATAATAAAAATTTTTATACATATTTTATAATCAATTATTACATATAACATATTTAATCTAAAGCTTCATACCTGTTTGTTTTGGCACTTAACAAAAATATAATAATATATAAAGTATATAAAATAAAGGGATTAAATATTTAAAATAATTTTTAAGATTAAAAAAGTATTTTTACAAAATATCAGTGCAACTATCTAAATATATATATATATATATATTATATTTTTTCTACTTTTACAACATTATTAATTACTATGAATTCTTGAATAGCAAAAGAAACATCTCCAAATATATTAATAGTAAATATACATATGTATATTATCAAATAGATCGTATAAGTACAATATTTTTTTGCAGTAATAATATAATATAATTTTGCAGATTTCCTTTTAATAGAAAAAGAGAAAAAAAAATTAAAATTAAATAAATAAATATATATAAATATAAATATATATATATATATATATATATATATATATATATATATATATATATATATATATATATATATATATATATTTATATATTTATATTTATGTAATATACATGAATGTATTATTTACTAAAAGAAGCTTCTTTTCCTTTTTTGTTGGATCCTTTGTAGGACTATGTTTTAGTTATGTTCTAACTAAAAAGAAAAATGTTAACGAATTTATAAAATATGCAATAACATATGTAACACATAAAAAAAGGAAAAAAAAAAATAAAAATAATAATAATAATAATAACAGTATACCTGAAGAATGCCCAGGTTTAGATAGCGAACATGCTGGGAAATCTAAAGTTTGTGAAGGATGTCCAAATAGGAAAATATGTAATGATCCAGAATTAAAAAAAGAAAAAGAAAAAGAAAGAAATCAAATATTTAATGAGGTACAAGAAAATTTAAAAAATGTCAAGTTCAAAATTTTGATATTATCAGGTAAAGGAGGAGTAGGAAAATCAACTGTAGCTGCACAATTAGCTTTTGCCTTATCATATTTAAATTATGAAGTTGGTTTATTAGATATTGATATTTGTGGTCCATCAATTCCAGTTTTAACTAAAACAATAGATCATGATGTAAATTATAGTATGAATGGATGGGTACCAATTTATAAAAATAATTTATCAATAATGTCTGTAGGTTATTTATTACCAAATTTTGATGATCCTGTTATATGGAGAGGTCCTAAAAAGAATGGCTTAATAAAACAATTTTTATGTGACGTATACTGGAAAAATTTAGATTTTCTTATTATCGATACTCCACCAGGAACTAGTGATGAACATTTAACTATTTGTTCTTATTTAAAAGATAATTTAGATGGTTGCTTAATTGTAACTACTCCTCATATATTATCCATATGTGATGTTAAAAAAGAAATCGAATTCTGTAAAAAAACAAATATTCCAATATTAGGTATTGTTGAAAATATGTATCAATCAATTTTTGTATCAAATTATACTGTACAAAAAATGTGCTCTGATATGAATGTACATTATGCGGGAAAGATTACATTTCATCAAAATCTAATTGAAGCTTGTCAACAAGGTATTGGGTGTTGTGATATAGATCCGTATAGTTCTTCATCGAAAGAATTATATCATCTGTGCAGTATTCTTATACAGCAAATTCAAAAGAGATATATGTTGCTACAAATCGGTAGCAACAATGACGATAATAATTTCGTATATGAAAATAATCTTCAAAACAAAGATAACACGGGAAACAGTGATAATCAAAAACTGACATATGAGAAAGAAGCATATGAAAGTAATGCGAATAAAAATTATAATAAATTAAGCAAATACAATGAACTAAATTATGACCATGTTAATTTATCAAAACTTCAAATGCTAGATAAATTGTTAAGTGAAATAAATCCGTTTCTTCAGGAGAAAAAAGAATAATAAAATAACACAATGTGATGACAAATTTGGATGACTCAATAAATTATAATATATATATATATATATATATATATATATATATATATATATATATATATGTATGTGCATATTTTTTAAAATTATATGAATAAATACAAATATGTCTTTTTAAAAGAACGTTCATTATGTATTGATAAGAAATATATGTATATATATATATATATATATATATGATCACAAAAAAAAAAAAAAAATTAATAAATGAAATGTAAAAACGTCAAAATAATAACATGGTATTCATGTTTCAAAATTAAAAGATTTATATAGTTATATTTATACATTTATTTTATTTTATTTATTTTTATTTATTTTATTTTTTTTTTTTTTTTTTTGGTATCTATATTTTTTAAATTATAACATTTTGAAATTTCGAATTTTATTAAGATTTTTACGTTTATTTTATATATTTTGTCTAAAAAATTAAAATTTCAATTTATTATTTTTTCGGATCCTGACGTTTTGGATTTATAATACCTAAGAAGTGTTAAAGCAAAGAAATGGGTATATATAATGTGACCATATTGAAATAGGCATAAAAATTAAATAAATATATAAATATATAAATATATATATATATATACATGCATATCCTATTTATAAACTTACTTTCTACTTTCTACATAATATGAATTAGGATGGTTTCCAACCCCATCACCAACAGATCCTGGGTGTGTTTCCATAAAGAATTTTACACACGCCATTTGGTATTCATTATTTCTTTTGAGAGGCATAATAGATTTAATTTGTTCATCACTTAATCCAAAAAAATAAAGAAGACTTTTAAGATGCGAGTCATCAAAATTTTTAAAAGGACAACCATGTATATCATTTGAAGATGGTACAGGGAAGTTATTTATAATTTTAGAACAATTATATGGACTAAAATCTGTTTTTTTACCTTCTTTACCATACATATATCTTATATTATATCTATGCTCTTTATCAAATTTATCAGGTTGTAACCATATAGATCTATTCGTTTGTATATTTTCATCGAGTGTCATACCTGCACCTTTCAGAAATAACCATAATTGTTGTCTTCCCCAATGTTTTAAATGTTTATCTTTGATATAATTAACAAAGATACGTCGCATACATGGTGGAAAGGATTGTTTATATACGCTATAAAGGTTTTGAGGGGACAATCTAGTATCTTGTGTGTGTTCATAATTTTGTCTGAAATCTTTAGCTACATATGCTTTAGGTAAGGATGATAAGAAAGTAGAAATTCTTGGATCGTTTTGAATTTTTAAAAGCATTTTTTCATTATGATCTAGATATTTAAAAGATTCTTTTATATTTAATTTAAATTGTACTGTCAATATAATATCTAAATATATATCTGGTACATATGCTATACCTTTTTCAACAACTACTTTATGATCTCTGACTAAGAAATAAGCATCAGGATAAAATGGTACTTTAAATAATTTCTGTATAGTATCTTTATTAGGAATAAATTCTGTATATTTTTCCCATTCATCATTTTTATTACCATATGATATAGATGGTTTTGTTATAGATTCATAATGGATATTTTCTCGTTTTAATAAATGAACTAAACCTCTTTCACTTTCACTTATATTTTTGGAATTTAAAACATTAATATTTTTCAATTCATTCAATCTAAAGGTAAATAATTTTAATTCTTGTTTTAAAAACCATTGTTGTTTTTCTTTATCTTTTGAAAATGCTATTCTTAAAATATAATGAGATAATAAATCTGTCATAATAATATTTTCCATTTCTTCTTTATTATAATCTTTCATAGATTGGATACCAAATTTATATTCATAAATTTTCTGTCTTATTATTTTATTCTTATTATCTGTTGTATTATTTAAAGAATAATTCTTATCAGTTTTTCTTAAATTATTATATTGATCTCTTTCATCATCTCCTGATAAAGTACAAGTATCTAAAAATTGTAACAAAGCTAACCTTTTTGCTCCAATCTCTTGAAAATCACTTAAACTACAATAACCAAATATGGGAGGATACTTATATAAACTGATAGGCATATTAAACGGATATATACAACTGTAATAATCAAAAAAGGCTTTCTTACTTTCATCATTTGTTATTTCATAATTCTTTATTGTAATATTCTGAAGTTTTTTCTCATTCAATTTCCCCTTCTCATGTGGCATTCCACTTAAGGACTTTTTTCTTATTATCATTTTATCACTTATTTTAAGATATCAAAAAGATGGCTAAATATATTTAAGTACATAAATAAGCCCATTTACATACATACATACAATATATATATATATATATATATATATATATATATATATTTATACAATAATGTGTGAAATAATAAATATTTTTATTTTAGTTATGTTCTGTATGATACATCAAACAGCAAGATATTTATAATATATTTTATTTAGTATTTTTTAATTCTTATTCATATGGTATTTTTCTCCTTTTTTTTTTTTTTTTTATTGCAGATATTTATAAATCCTGCTAAGTAATCTTTAAAAATAATTAAATATATATATATATATATATATATATATATATATATATATATATATATGTAATAATTATTAAGAAGTTTATGAAAAAAAAAATAAAAATTTAATAAGATAAAAAAAAAAGAAAAAAACATATATAAAATAAATATAATAATATATAATAAAGTAACAAAATACACACATATATATAATTATATATATATATATATATATAATATTCTAGTGTATTCTTAACCTTTATTAAAATAAATATCTTATTTAATTATGTGTAAAAAAGGGGTGATAAAAAAAAAAAAAAAAAAAAAAAAAAAAAAAAACAGAATTTTTGATATATCTAAAATATTTTAATACTATAAATAATTTGTTAAATATAAATGATAAAAATGTATACAATTGAGCTTTAATTTGTGGGATCAAAAATATAATATATAAAATATATTATTACTTTATATTTTATAATAATTTTTTCTTTTATCTTTTTTTTTTTTAATTATTTTTTATGTGTTCATAATTTATAATATAATTATAGCGAATATTATAAAATTGCTTTCTATTTTTAAATAATACATCAAATGTATATATATTAAAAAAAAAAAAAAAAAAAAATTTTTGTCTCCAAAAATATTAACAGTTTAAATATATATATATATATATATATATATATATTGCATTCATTATTTTATTTATTTATTTAAAAATGTTCGAAATGATATAGCAAAATATATAAATATAATAAATCCAAAAAAAAAAAAAAGGAATAATTAAAGTAAACATACATAGGAATTATTATTTATATATGGATATCCTATAATATAATTTAAAATATATATATATTTTTATTAAAATTTTTTTTTTTTTTTTTTAATAAATGTTATAAATTAGTAAATGTTTTATCATTTTAATCTTTTATATTATTTATATTATAATTTGTCTATATTTTGTTCGATTAAATTGGACAAAGGGGAAAAATAAATTTTGAGTGTATTTTCAAGTTTTCCAAAAACTCATAATAAATAGAAACATAATCTTGTAAACAAATATATTTTTATATAACTTCAAAAAAAAAAAAAAAAAATGTTATTTTATTTTATTTTTTAAGCAAACAAAAAAAAAATATAGGCGAGTTTATTATATAATTAATATATATATTATTCATACTATAAAATATATATATATATATATATATAATATTAGGGGTAATATTTAGGTAAATATTAAATTGAATATAATTATTAAATAGAAGTATAAATTTATATTTATAAGTTCATAAATATTTTATATTTTTATTATTAAATAAGGAAAATGTACAAAATAAAAAGAAAAATGTAAAGAAATGTATTTATAAAAATCCCTATGATTTAATTAAAAAATTTATTACTATTATAAACATATTATATAATATAAATGTTTTGGTTTATAAAAATATTTACTCTTGTTTGTTCTCAAACTATTCATTAGTTTATTTTTAATGTTATATATATATATATATATATATATATATATATATTATTTCTAGTTCCTTCTTTAACTAATTATAAAATATCATAAAAAGAAATACAAGAGAAAATAAAGATATTAAAAATTAGTATACCCCTCATTTTTTTTTTTTTTTTTTTAAGTTATATTAAAAATTAAACTATATATAAAAGGGAAAAAATAAATTAATGATATAATATATAAACAATAAAAAGAAAAAAAAAAGTGTATTCATATGTAACGTATAAATATATTATATATATGTGTAATATATTTTATTTATATTTACATGATACATTCATATAAAAAGGAAATTAACACATATAATTATGAACATTATTTTTTTTCTTATTACCTATTTTCTTTTTTCTTTTTTTTTTTCTTTTTTTTTGTTTTTATGTAAATTTTTATAATTCAATGAAAAATGAAAAGAATAAAATATTTTTTTTTTTGACACTTTTTTTTTTTTTAAATATATAATGAAAACATAAAGGAGTTCTTTTATTATATTCTTGTAGTTATTATTTTTTTTTTTTTCCCTTTTTTTCTAATTTATTATATAACTTAGATCATATTTTATCATATTTATATATTTATAATTATAACATTTGTTTATATATGGATATGTATTTATTTTGAATACATTTTTTTGTTTCATGAACGGATAAAATAATGAACGGAACTCATAAAAATGGAAACGTAAAAATATATAAAACAAAAAAACCAAACAATATAAAATAACAGCATGAGAAAAAAATATTCTTTAAGATTTTTTTCTTTTGTTATTTTATAAGACATGCCATTTATATATGTATGTATAGTAAAAATATATTCATTATATTAAGTATATTCTTTTTGTAATTTTTAAAGAAAAAAAGAAAATGGAAAAAAATTTTATACGAAGATCAAGACTATGCCGACAATTATGTTCATAACAGTTTTTTGAGTTCTCTCCTAACAAATTGTAAAGAAAAAAAAAAAAAAAAAGAATGAAAGAAAGAAAGAAAAAGAATATTTGCAAATTGTAAAAATAATCTTAATGTATATATGTGCAAAAGAATTACATATATTTTATATATAACACAATAATATATATTTATATTTTTAAATTATATATTAGTTGGAATAAAATATAAGTATTCTCATGTTTGTCACAACATGTTATGTGTCAACCATCAAATTACTATTGTCCTTTTTCTTTTAATTTCATATTATTGTATAGATAAAAACGTGATTACGCAAAAGTAACTCTTTAAAAAAAAAAAAAAATATATAAATATATGTATATATATATTTATATATTTATTTATATATTTTTTTTTTTTTTCAAAAGTTTCATATATTCAGTTAACATCGTCATAATCATATTGAAAGAGATATTAATTTACCAAAATCATAACTCCTTAAACAGTACAAAAAAAAGGAAAAATATATAATAATAAAATAATTAATACATATAAAACCCATACTATATATATATATATATATATATATATATATCATTTAAACACTTATTTGTTAATAATTTTATTTTTAAAGACTCTTTGAAGAATGTTTTAGACTCCATTATTACTATAGGAATAATATGGGTAAATAATATATAATATATAATTATTATATACATATGGATATATATTTTTAATTTTTTTTTATCATAATGTCTTATTTATTTTGTAGTTATTATCACCAGTTCTTATAAGTTTAACACAAACGCATAGTGATAACACAGTTTATTTAGTGTCCATAAGTAATGACCTAATATTATGATAATATATATATATTTATATTTATATATATTTATATTTATATACTTGCATATATTTTTATTTTTTTCAATTTAATTTCAAGTGCTGTTATTAATACATCTCATGTTCCATAAATATGGATTTATATATGAGTAAGCAACCCTTTAAATAAATTATATACATATAATGTTGTTTATTAGTTACTCTTTTAAAAACATGAAGTATTATAATATATATATATATATATATATATATATATTTATTTATTTATTCATATTTCGTTTTATCACAGAAAGAATGACAATATAGATATATTCGATGCTACTTCTTTAAGTTGTGTTGTAATTGCTAGTGTTATATTAGGTTCACGCCTTGCTTCAATAGAACAGGTTAAGGATATATTCTAACATATTTTTTTAAATTGAAAAAAATAAAAATATATATATTTATGTGTATTATTTCTTTTTAAATGCAGGTTTTTTCATTTCTATTCGTATCTTCCAAGTAAGAATATGAAATATATTAATTGAACAAAATAAAGGGGATTCTTTTCTTTTTCTTTTTTTTTTTTTTTTTTTTTTTTTTTGATCACTATTAATTATATTTTATTTTATTTCATTTTATCTTTATTATTATTATTTTTTTTTTTTTTTTATAGTCTTTTTTTTTATTCCCCCTTTATATTTCAAACAATAGCAGTAAATAATAAAAGAAAGATATTTTTTCCTTATAGGAAAAATACATTGTTAAATAATAATATATTATTACATAATTATAAAGACGTGTACTTTTTTCATGCGTTTTATAATATATATATATATATATATATATATTTCCCCCTTTACAGTTAAAAAATATAAATTATTACAATTATGTTTTATTTCCATTTTTGTTTGTGATTTTATCTGTATGTATAAGAAGTATTTCTATTACCTTATTTTACGTAAATTTGATCGGGTATATATCCCTGTATTCGTTTTAATATATATTTATTATAAATATTTTACACAATTGTATTTAATATATATATATATATATATATATATATGAATTTTTTTTTTCTTTTGTCTTAGACAATTCTTTTTGCTTTTTATCGTGCCTGCTTTTTTTGTCAAGAAACATAATTTGAAAACGTGAGGACAAAATAGAAAAAGAAAAAATATATATGACATTATGGAAATAAATATGGAACGATATTTATTTTATTTATGTATATGTTTATTAGCTTATTTGTTTCTTTTATTATTTTATTTAATTTTTTTTTCTTTTTAGAAAACTCGAAGGTCCTTGGGATATATGTGGAGTGCCTTCATCAAAGAAATAAAAATTCATGTCATATGATGTTTGGACCCAAATATAGAAATTCATATATATATATATATATATAATTTTTCATAATATTTATTTAATATATATATTTTTTTTTAGTATATATATATATATATATGTATGATAACTTCAAAATTTACACTTGCAAAAAAAAAAAAAAAAAAAAAAAAAAAAAAAAAAAAAATGTGTATGTATAATAATCATTTACACATAATATTAATATACACATAATATTTATATATACATAATATTTATATACACATAATATTATATTACACAAACATTTATGTACACGCATAATAGTTATTTACACATATTTAATGCTTAAAGTCCTATATATATTTATTTATTTACTTATATTTTTATGTTTTTCTAATTCATTTTTTACCAAGGTTTTTATTTAATCATTTATAAATAAAAAATAAAAGAGGTTACTTAATTTATTTTTCTATTTATTTATTTGTAAAAACATCAAACTTATATTTTTTATGTGATTTATACATTATATAATCTTTTGCCTTTTTTTTTTTTTTTTAAGTAGAAGGTGATTTATTATATATATATACATATATATATATATATATATATATATATATCATATTTTATATAGTTAACGTTTTATGGGTTTTTCCCAACTTTCCATTTAAATATAGAAATACTAAACTTTTATAAGAATACCTATAATTTATTCATACAAATTATTTTTTTAATAAAGTATATATTTTAAATGATTTATTATAATATATATTATATATTTATATATAGTGGAATGGAAAAGTAGAACTATCTTCTATTTTTGTGTTAACTTATTTATGTGAACATATGAATATGTAATTTATGGGTTTATAAATTAAAGAAATAACAAAAAGATCATGTTTCATTTTGTTTTCTTCTTATTAGAAAAAAACAAAAATAAAAAAATAAAAAATATATATAATAAAAAAAAAAAAAAAAAAAAACACACAAACATCAAAATATTATATATATATATATATATATATATATATATTTATGTTAACACTATGTATATTTTTACTCATCTATTTTATATGACCCATTTTGTGTTATCCTCTATATTTTTATATAAATAAAATTAAAATAAAAAAAAATAAAATAAAGCTTTAATGACAATAAATGCTATAAACATATTTTACAATATAACAATGTGAGAACGTTATACAGAAATGTGATTATATTATCATGTTATAGAAAAATATATATAAACTAATTAAGTTCTTATATATATATATAATATATATTTTATTTTTTATGTTTAATGAATTTACATATAATTATATAAACAACATACTTATATAATTTCATAGTCTTAATGACTACACACCTAACTATGCATGCATCAATATAGTGGATTATTAAAGGAACCATAAAAATAAAATATATATATAATAAATAAATAAAATAAAAATAAAAATAGAAAAAATTAAAAATAAACAAAACACAAAAGCACAAAAAAAATACACACACAAAAAATAAAAAAAGAGCAAAGAAAAGTAAATCACAAAAATTAAAATATATATATATATATATATATTATATATATATTTTTTTTTTTTTTTTTTTTTGAGTACGAAAAAAAGAGATAGAGAAAAAAAAAAAAAAGAAAAAAAAAATGAGTTGCGTACTAAAAAAAATTACAGTGAGTGAAGAGAACATCTGCTGTTACACAGGTGAAGAGGAAATATTAGAAAAAAAAAAAAAAAAGAATGCAACAGATTTGTTAGTAGAGTCGAAAAAAGAGAAAAATAAAAAAACAGAACAAAAAAAACAACTACCACTAAGAGAAAAATTACCAACGTGCTTTTCACAAAATGCATCTAATAGTCTGAAAAATTCTAATTTTGATAAAAAAAAATTTTGTGAAAGTGGAACAAAATATTTAATAAAATATAAAATATATAATTTGATAAAAAATCAATTTTATCAAGTTGATGTACATCATGCATCTGTTTCTCCTAGTTTGGATAAAAAAAAATTAAATTCCACAAAAAATATCATAAAAGAAAAAACCAAACAAACAAACAAAAAAAAAAAAAAATTACCAAAAATACCAGAAAAAAAAAAAAAAGATTTTCTAATAAATATTGCTACCAATTTTAGAAAAAATAAACAAAAAAAAAATTCCGAAAATTCTAATAAAAAAAAAAAAAAAAATTACACTAATCAGCAAGCCAAAAAAGATAAAAGTAATAATAATATTATTAATAACAATAATATTAACAATAATAATAATAATAGTAACACTAATAATAATAATTATTATTATTATAACAATAAAAATAAAAATAAACATAGTAATAATAATTGGAAAAATAAGAATAAAAATAACAAAAGAAATAGAAAGGGAAAAAATTATATTAAAAACAAAACTCACATAGAGAAAAATAATGTAACTATTTCAAAAACAAATAGATATTGTAATTATAAATATGAAGAATATTACGATATATCTGATGAAAAAATGGAAGCAACAAATTATGATGAAACATATTGTTATGATGAAGAACTAAAAAATGATAGTAAAACAACCATATATGATGAAGGTGTTTCAAAAAAAAATATATACAATTGTGATGTGAATCATATATTCGATAATTTTTGTAATTATTTTAATTGTGTAGATAAAAAAAAAAGTATGAACGATGACACAGCTAATTCAGAAATAACATTAAATTCTAATAATATAAAAACACAAGACATTATAATAAATAATAATCAAAAATCCTTTTTATATGAAAAAAATAGACAACACGATATTAATGTATATACACAAACTTCTAATAAAAAATCTAGATGGTTATGTTCCAATGCAGATGAAAGTCATAATGAATATTTAACAGAATATGAAAGAAAAATTGATAGTTATGATAATATTAATAACAATGATAATAAGGATCATTGTAATATTCATAAAAATGTATCTATAGGAAATAATAACAATATAACATTAAATTACGATACAAATGATTTTTCGTTATATACAACACAAGCCATTCAATTATTCAATGATCAAGAAAACAATACATATGACACAGGAATAAATATTGTAAGGAAAGGAAAAAGTTTATATGAAGAAACAAGAAAAATAAGTAATACCCTTTTTCAAATATACTCTACAAATGTAAATAAGGAGAACATAAAGGATAATATGAATGAAAATATAAATGGTAATATGAATGATAATATAAATGATAATATGAATGATAATATGAATGATAATATAAATGATAATAATAATAATAATAATAATAATAATAAAGGTGATAATCATTACCATAAATTAGATGATAATAGTTATAATGTAAATGTTGATAAATTATGTAATAAAAACAAAATAGAAGCTCCTACACAATCTCTATTTACAACATATATAAATCCATCTGTTAATTGTCAAGCTATTGTTGATAAAAATATCGTATTCGTTCAAATTAAGAATTTCTCTCAAAAAATTGATGAATATATTTCTGATGAAAAAATTTTCAGAGCACAGAAATTAATTGATCATGTTAAAAAATATATAGAATTTTATATAAACTATTATAAAAAATATAATGATAAAGAAGTTGTGGAGAAGTTAGAAATATACCATGAAATGTATTGTATGCATAAAAATATCAAATACAATATTAATAATTTAAAAGTTAATATTATTATGCATTTTTTAAATTTTTTTCATTTAAATGATATGTATAGTATATTAAATGATTATACATATTACTTCTCAGTTGATATGGTGAATAGCATAACATCAGAGAGTATTACTAATTCAAATGAAAATACAAATTCTATAAACCATTCTGATATTAATAATATAAAAACTAAAAATTCTATACATTCCTATGCTCCTTCTGAGTTAGGTGGAATATTTAATTCTTCTATTAAATGTTATAGTATTGACGAAAGTTTGAATTCTTCAAAAATGTATTTAACACCAAACTTAGGTAATAATAATAATATTAATGTATCAAATAATCAAAATGAAAATATTGAAAATGTATATAAAACCGATAATCTAAATAATAATAATAATAATGATCATGATGGTATCAATATAGATAGTGCTATAAATAATAACAGCAAATGTAATACAGACGATTCAGATATTAAATATGAAGATATATCCAGTGTGATAGTGGATAAAATTTATCATCAACAATATAATAATTGTAATATACTTAATGGAAATAAAACTTTAATAAATCAAAAAAGTATAAATCCAGATAATGCATCAAATAGAAAAAATAGTAATCGTCATATGGTTAAAATTATACAGAAATATTCTAAGAGATTTAAAAAATTCAGAAAAAGTAAGCAAAATAGTGAAGGTTGGATTAAAGAAAATGATAAATATCTTGATTTATCACATAGGGTAGATAAAGATAATAATATTTCTGTACATATACGAGCAAAATTACCATATGAAGTTAATAGAATCTTATCTATACTAAATGAAACAGAATTAAGTGTTAACTGGGCTCCATTCTTAACATCAGCAAAAAAAATTAAAAACTTGTCAAGAGCAAGTGCAATCATAACTCAATTGTACGAATATCCGATTATAGGAAAAAAGGAATCACTCATGTATTGTTTAGGTAACAAAAAGGGATGATATTTATGCATATATAAATAAATAAATAAATAAATATATATATATATATATATATATATATATATATATATATATATATGTTAATTTATATGCGAGCACTATTTTGGTTTTTTATTTAAGTAGAGACATTTTATCTCCCGTTTTAATATATATAGATATATATTCAAATAATATATAGCTATATTATGTATATTTATTTGTTTATTTATCTATTTATCTATTTATTTGTTTATTTATTTATCTATCTATTTATTATTATTATATATTTATTTATTTATCTATCCATCTATTTATTATTATTATTATTATTATTATTATATTTTTTTTTTTTTATCATATTTTAGGAGCGAATTCTTTGGAAGAACTCGGATGTATAATTTTGTGCTGCAAAGCCCCGCCAGAATTTAATAAGGATATTTTATTTTATGAAAACATGTGCGAAAAAATAAATATAAACAAATTTGGGGAAATAATAAAAGTCAAAGAAATACCAATAAAATTTAAAAAGACATACAAAGAAGTAACATTTTTCGATTATACATTACCTGAACCAGTACCAAAATTAGACAGACAAAGAGCAGCTAATTTATGTTTCCTGTTATATCCAATGAATAATGGAAAATCAACAGTTCTTGAATTATTTTTACATTTCGAAAATGAATTTAAATATACACCTATTAAAATGGTTACCTTTTTCATAAAGAAAATTGTTAAAAACATGTATGAAAATATTATAAAATCCTGTCGAAATTATGATCTTTTATATTCAGAATTCTTAATGAATAATGCCGAATTCTACATTTGGCTAGATGATCAAATTAAAAGATA
The DNA here is from genome assembly GCA_900257145.2 of Plasmodium billcollinsi. Taxonomy (NCBI): domain Eukaryota; phylum Apicomplexa; class Aconoidasida; order Haemosporida; family Plasmodiidae; genus Plasmodium; species Plasmodium billcollinsi. The sequence goes on from LT990238.1 coordinate 677,210, forward strand.
TATGAAAGGAAAAAATGACTCTAAACTATTGGACTCAATAAGTCTCGAAAGTTACGATGAACCAGAACATAATGAGGAACTGGATAGTAAGACCTAGGCACAAAAAAAAAAAAAAAAAATAAAAATAATAATAAATAAATAAATAAATAAATATATATATATATATATATATATATATTATGACTAATAGGTATAAACATAAATTTCAAAACAAATATATAATTAAATATTTTAAAAAAATATAAGACAAACTGTTATCTATTTTATTAAATTATGTTATATCGATATTTCTATACTGAATTTATCATCTTTTTACCTAATTAATTATATACAGTGTTTTTATATTTTATTTTCTTTATTTCATTTCATTTTATTTTTCCTTATTTCATTTCATTTTATTTTATTTCATTTTATTTCATTTTATTTTGTTTATTTTCTTGTTAATATTTATATTATATTCATATAATGTTCATTCTTTTAATTAAATTTTGTATTTATTTATTTATTTTATTTTATATTTTTTATTTTTTATTTTTTTGTCTTCTATATATAATATTTTTAGAATTAATTTTATATAGATTTATATATTATAGATACACATAGAATTATAACACAAAGATAATGTGTATATATTTCATGTGTTTATATATATATATATATATATTATAATGGCATACAAAAAAGAAATAAGAAAATTGATATAAAGTAACCTTTTTTTTATGTATAAATTATTTAAAGAAATTTTATTTTATTTTAATTTATTTTATATTTATGTATTTATTTCATTTTATTTTTGTGTTTCCTAGACATAGGCACTTTATAAAATTTACAATACATCATTGTGATATTAAATTTTTTCTCCAAAAATTGTTTGAAATTATATATATATATATATATATATATATATGTACTTTTTTTATGTATTTCCTTTTACTTATTTTATCTCTATTATTTCTTTATATTTAGATATAAATATTAAACCATTTCTATTAATACAGGTTTTATTAAAATTACGATTTGAATGTTCTGTAAATACATATTTTTTTTAATAACAAAAAAGTAAAATGAAATAAGAATTGAATTGAATTGAATTGAATTAATTTAAATGAAGAATATAAATATAAAAATTTCCCTTTTTTTGGAGTCGCACATATGAATATAATACACACTTGTATAATTAATATATATATATATATATATATATGTAAATTATTTCGACGAATTTTATTTTTCTTACGTATATATTTTTTTTTTTTTAAAAGTTAACAATATTTTCTTTTTTTGTAAATAAAGGGTAAAAAAAAAAAAAAAGGAAAGGATAGGAAAATTACTTAAATTTTTATTTATTTATTATTATTTTTTTTTTTTTGTTTTACTTTTCTTTTTTTTTTTATACATATTTCAATTTTTCTTATAAATAATTTTTTCTCATTTTGTTTGCTAATATAATGAATTAGCTATATTTAAAAATATTATGTAATATTGAGGCTTTTTTTTTTCCTTTTTTTTTTCCTTTTTTTTTTCCTTTTTTTTTTTTTAAATTATTTTAAAGAAATTAATATATTTTAATTTTATGTAACGTTATTCCATATATTAATTGTTTCGCTTTTTATTTATGAATGATAATAAAATTCTTATATTTTAATTTTAATATATATATATATATATATATATATATATATATGTATGTGTATAAATTAAGGACAAGAAAAAAAAAGAAAAGAAAAACATATATTTTGAAAAATACTATGATAATATAAAACCGAAGATATTGGTCTACCAAATGAGATATAAATTAAATGCTTCTTCTCTAATATATACACATTTTTAGTACTTAAAAATAAATAAAGCATATAATTAGAAATAATAATAATAATAATATATATATATGTATATATTTTTGTGCTCATATAAAATTCTCTTCACCCTTACGACGAATATACCGTGATATTTCTTTTCGCTTTATTTTATTTTTATATACATGTAACAATAAAAATATTTTAAAAAATAATTATGTAATATTTATGAAAAATGGCGGATCATATATATCATAAACTGATTAATGAAAATATAAAAATGTTATGTAATGATATACAACCAAATGAAAAGAAGGATGAGAAAAAAAAAGAATATTTTAATAATATGAATATTAATTGTTCTTCCAAGTGTGAAGAATTATGTAATAATATAAATGATAGATTACAAAAAATAAAAGACATTGTGCATTTGAGATCAACAAAAGCAAATAGTGTACTTATTGAAACCTTAAATTATATTAAAGAATATATTAAGGAAATTGAAAAATATATCCAAGTTTTTAATAAATTAATTTACGAAGAAAACAGGGCTTATCTCTATATTGAAGAAATTTTTAATACACTAGAAAATCAAAATCAAAATATTCAAAAAATTTATAATATATGTAGTAAAAATATTGTAATCACAAAAAATAATAATGAACTTATTTTAAAAAATCCAAAAACATGTTCTTCTCTTTCCTATGAATTTTGTAATAATTTTATGAATTCAGGACAAGAAAAAAATAATAATAATAGTAAAGAGCAAATAGTACAGCAACATAACATAGAAAATGAAGAAACAAATTATTTGAATTAAAAAAATATATATACATATGGATATATATATATATATATATATATATATATATGTATATTTAAAACAATTATATATCATGATCAGAACAAACATACGAAAATCATAAAATGTTAAAATTCTTTTTTTCTTTTTTCTGTTCAATTTATTTATATATTTATTTCTTCTCATTTGTTTTTTTTTTTTTTTTTTTTTTTTTTTTGCTTTCTTCATTTTTCATTTTTCTCATTTCTTTTTCCTTTTTTCATGTTCTTCAATTCATTCATTTATTTGGTTTATTTTTTAATTTTGTTTTATTATATACCCCTCGACGATAATATATATATTTTATTCATACGCAATATATGTCTATTAACTTAAAAAAATTACAACATCATAAAAATATATTTTAACACACATATATATATACATATATATATATATATAATAAAATAAACTTATATATTTATTTTTTTATATTACCCTTTTTATGCATATATATTTTCTACCTTTTTTACTTTTGCAGTCGATTCTTTTAAAAAACAAAATTTCTGTCTATAAATTTGTTCTTGCATGCAGTATACCAAAAAAAAAAAAAAAAAAAAAAACAGATACTAAAAAAAATATATAAAAAAGGCTCAATTTTATTTTAAACCATAACCATATAAATTTATTTTTTCTTCATATGTCTATTTTAAATATATATATATATATGTATATGTTGAAAAAAGAAAGTTCACACAAACATGATAAATTATGTGCTAATATATTTTATACAAATATATACACATTTATCCATTTTATGTAATGACCAAATTGTATATTTATGAAAATCATAAATGTGTCCATTTGTTACATATTAAATATATATATATATATATATTTATTTATTTATTTATTTATTTATATTTATACATACATATGTTGAGCATACATTACAAAAATGGATTCTCCATTTCCTTTGAAAATGTTAAAATTTTTTTTTTTTTTTTTTTATATGTTCCTAATTATTTATGGTGTTGCTACCTTAAATATCAAAAATGAAAATAATAATCATATGCCAAATTTTTTTGAGAACATATATTATGTAAATAATGAAAGGGGGAACATACTATCCTCTTCAAATACAGAAAATACATATAATCATAATAATAATAACAGTAGTAGTAGTAAATATAATAAAGAAATTTTTAAAAGGTTAGACAAATCTTCCATTGTGAAAGAATTTAATAAAAACAAAAATAAATTCCTAAAGAAATTGATATATAAAAATATTGGAAAAAAAAAAAAAAGAAGAAGAAGAAGAAGAAAAAAAAAAAAAAAAGCGAATACTGATAATGTCAATTTATCTAGAAACTTTTTATTTACTTATATACAGAAAAATTTATATAGTCCTCAATATTATTTTAATATATCACAATTATATAGTACATTACAAAATTTTCTAGATCAATTTTGTTATCCTGGTTTAGGTAGATGTATTCCATATATGAAAAAATGTTTATGTTATGATAAATCAAAATTGAAACCTAATACAGCAAAATCATGTTTAAACAATTGTGGTGTTATATCGTTATGTTCTGGATATCCTTATGGTCCAGGATATAAAATAATCCCCGACGAATTTATCAATAACAGAAAAGTAGTAACCTGCGTAGTTTCTAGTCTTCAAAATAAGCTAGATGAAACATGTGGTTATAATAAAAAATTTCGTTTTAATGAGAATAAAATTTACTGTATACCTTATGATTTATTAGATATGAAAATGTCAGGAATTTATTGTGTAAATAATAATAAAGAAGTAATATTTTGTAAAGGATTCCTTAGGCAGATTTATACAAATTTAAAGGAATATGAAATACTTGATAGTGCATATCATAATTTTATACTTAATAATCCTTGTAATGAACAGATATATGATGATGGCACAAATTACAAAGGTTGTCAAGATACATCGATTTCTGGAAGAAAATGTTTACATTGGAATTCCTTAAATATGGAAAAAATATTACCTTATTTATATTTACATAATTATTGTAGGAATCCCGAAGGATTATCATATATTTATTGTTATGTTGATAATAATGGTATAATTACAAGAGAATTTTGTAAAAGTAGAAGTAATATAATATTTAATAATATAGTATATTCACAAGAGAAATATTTTCATTTTGATATAACTATGAAAAATGTATCTGATTTTCATATAGAACTACATAATCAGCCGTGTAATCAAATGTATTTTATAAATAATTATCGAATTAATGAATTCACATATGATAAAAGAAATTATACTTATCATAATATAAATGGAGAAATTGCATTAACTATCTCGTTTAAGAATTTTTATTATAAAACCTACCGTGATCATAAATTACATATATGTGCATGTTTTAAATATTATTATACAGATGATTTAATTATATGTTCTACAGATAAATATAAGGTAGATATAGGTTCATTTCTTATAACAAAGGCATATACTGATAAAGATACCAATGTATTTTATTTAAATAGACAATATAATTTATCCTTTAATATAAATTATGAAATAATAAAAAATGAAATATATATTATTAAAGGAGATTATTCTTATGAATGTAATTATTTAAGAATAATAGGAAATGATAATATTCATATGATTAATAATATGAATATATTATTTAATTATTATAAAAATCAAAATTTTCAAAAAATTCACCCACCTCTAGAACCTAATAAAAAGTATTCCAATATATATTCTTACTTCGATCCTATTCTAGATCTATCATCTATTTTAAAGAAAAATGAACTTTTTATTAATCCGAAATCTAGTAATATTATCAAAGGCTACCAATATGTAGATAATCTAAATAATGTTGAAAATCAAAATTCAAACAATATGTTTTCTAAAAATAAGCTTATTTTACAAAATGCATCTCCTAATAATAACAATAATAATAATAATAATAATAATAATAATTTTATTCATAGTCATAATACAACTTTTCAAAAACTTCACAATTTAAAAAATGGATCCAATTTAATATGCATTAAACACCAATCTAACAAATTCACCTCCTATTATTATTCAGGAAAAATAATATATGATAATAAAAATTTTGAGCATACTAAGTATATATTAAAAAAAGGAAACAAGACACATGAAAATTTATTTTATATTCAAGATATTTCAAATTATCAAGATATAAATTTTTTTTCCTTTACATTAACTAATTGTGAATTTATAGATACAGTGAGCACAAAAGAAAAGTATGTTAATGTTTTTATTCAAAGATATACAAGTCGTCTAAAAGTGCATTCATTGATATTTCCATATGATGCTTATATAAAGGGGAATAGCAGCAATATCATTAAAACAAATACAATAATAATAAATAATAATGTAAACACCAATACTAACATGAATAATAATAATAATGGTAATGTTTTATCTAACATGAATAATAATAATAATGGTAATGTTTTATCTAACATGAATAATAATAATAATGGTAATATTTTATCTAGCATGAACGAAATATATTACTTTTTCTTAAAATCAATGCACTTTAAAACAGATTATAAAATTACATATTTATGTAGTAGGACAAATAATAGCAATAATCGAATGTCATTATCCTTAGTTTATATTTCAGATTTATTGTTTGTAAGATATAATGAATTTGCTCATCAATTTGAAATATTTAGCGAGCCAACAAATGTATTTAATCATTATTTAGATAATGATTCTTACAATAATTTTATAAATAAATATTGTCATACAGAAGAATTTTTAGATAATCAAAATATAAATAAAATAATATCTGTTTGGTCTCATGAAAATGATAATTATATATCATTTTGGTTAATTTCATCTAATGCATTAACTCCTTTTTTTTTATTAAAATTTCATATAAATTCTCCTAGATTTACATTTCTACATTTTATAAAATCAGAACAAAATCATAATTATAATATATTACTAAAGTTATATATTTTTAATATAATATATGGTTATGTAAGAATGTATATAACAAATAATTTCATAAATATCATTTTAGTAAAAACTATATCTTTATATAAACATGATAAAATTACTTGTGTTGAAAATTTTTATTTTAAGAAGGAACCATATTTTTTATTATTATATAAAAATAATACAATTGCTATATTAAATAATAATTTAAATGAAATTGAGTTAAAAAATAAGGATTTCAATATTTACATTATGTCTATACCTCTAAAGGTTAAGTGTTTAAATGATAAAGGCGTAACATGTTTTATTTTATATAAATATCAGAAAATATTATGGTTCCAGATTTTATTTAATTTGAATGAAGAATCGAATGTTGTTCGAAAACATGTTTTGTTAACAAGGAATAAACAAGATTACCATAAAAAAGGAATACTTGATAAAGGTGATAGTAATAGTAATATTAATAGTAATATTAATAGTAATAGTAATAATAATAATAATAATTATTATTATTATTATAATGATGAGGCTAAGAAAAAAGAAAACAATTTGTTTATGCCCAATGATATATCAATAAATATAAAATATATGAATACTTATATTGAAAGTGATGATGAGTTAAATTTAGATAATTCAACAAATATTACAGTTATAAATAAAATAGATGAATATATTATTTATGTATCATTTAAATCATCCAATAAATTACATATATATTCAACAGACAGTTCTAATAATACAATTAGATATTATAAATATATAAAGAATGAAAATATATCTAATTATAAAATTAATTATATTTTTACATATTCATTTTCTCATAATAATTTTATTAATTTATTTGTTATTAAAGATGGGGAAGTACCATCTTTATGTATATTTATTCATGAATATTCAAGTAAAACTTCAATATCCTATAAATCTAAAGATATATATATATATAATAAAAAGGTTATATTAAACCCAATTATAGAAGGTGATAAACATCAAATAAAATATTTCACTTTACATTATGATAAACAATTAAATGATCAATTTATTCATATAGATAAAACGACTGGAGTTTTATCATTTAAATTTAATAGTATAAAAAAATTAAATGTTGAATTAGAAATTACTATGTATGGATTATTTCATATATATAATTATAAACTTAATTTTAAGATTGTATGTGATAATGGTTATTATTATATTTTTAATGATTGTTTTCCTTGTCCACAAGGTTATTATAATAATATTAATATTATTAAAACTGATATGGATTATATCAATAAATGTATGAAGTGTGATAAAAATAAAACTACATTAATAGAAAAATCTACTAATAAAACAGACTGTTTATGTAATTTTGGATATGAATATATAAAAAACCCATCGAATCCACAAGAATTTATTTGTTCTCCATGTACAAAAGGAATGTATAAAAACACTATATCTAATAAATTATGTGATGGTAATTCTTGTACAGGTAATTTTACTACGTCCGTTATAGGTGCAAAAAATATTATAGAAAGTACTTGTTTCTGTAAACCAGGTTTTTATTTAACTTATGATTATACAGGACTAGAATTATGCAAAGAATGTTTATTAAATTTTTATTGTCCTGGGAATATAAAAGGTATACAAAAATGTCCTATACATAATGAAACACTTGAAGCAGAAAAAAGAATTAATTTTGATTCACTACATGGTTGCTTCTGTAAAAAAGGATATGAACCTATAAATATATTAAATATTAATAAAACCGGATCAAGAGATGAACATTATTATAAACTTTTCCATAATACTTATTCTGATAAATTCAAAGATATTAATCCAAAACATATATGTATGGAATGTGATATAAGTTATTATAAAGATACTATATCTTCTGAACCTTGTAAAAAATGTCCAAATCAATCAACAAATAAAAAATATGGTTCCAGTTCCTTAGAAGATTGTAATACATGTCATAGTGGATATTATAAAAATATGAACAAAACATGTTCTATATGCTTACCAAATCATTTCTGTGTAGGAGATTTATTACAAAAAGATTTAGATAAATATTCAGGAGATGCAGTTATCTGTCCAAATTATTCTGTTACTAAAAAACCATATAAAGAAAATGTTAGCTTTAAAGATTGTTTATGTATAGAAGGATATATAAAAAATTATCAAGAATCATATAATATAAATGACCATTGTAAATTAGCTCCAATAAATTTTTATAAAGATTCGATTTCTAATGATATAGGTACTCCATGTCCTGTAGATAGTATTACTTTAAATGTAGGGGCAAAAAGTATAAATGAATGTTTATGTAATAAAGGATATTTTTATAATGTCAAGAAACAACAATGTAAAGAATGTCCCATAGGTTTTTATTGCCCAAAAATAAGCTCAAAAAATAATATAAAAAAACCTATCAAATGTCCTAAAAATTCCTCAAGTATAAAAAAAGGTATGTATCTATCAAGCAACTGTCAATGTAATTTTGGATATACAAATTATATACACATAAATAATAATCAATCCTTATTAAATAATAATATTATTAAATATAATAACAAGAAAATTAATAAAATATTTTATTCATTTTTATCAAATAATTATTATATCTATAAAAATAAAATCAACTATATAAATAAATATTATAATAATATGAATATGATTCATTTAAGTAATATACAAAATAAGAATGGTATTTATAAAAAGAAAAAACGTAAAAATGTATTATGTATTAGATGTCCTCCTATGACATATAAAGGAACTATATCTAATGAACCTTGTGAAGCATGTCCATTAAATTCTAGAACTATTGAAAATGTAAACAATTCACACATCTTCTTTTGTTTATGTAATCCTGGTTATTATTTGCATGAACAGATGTGTAAGCCTTGTTCTTTTAGTAAATTGTATTGCACAGGAGAAAACACTTATATAATAAGCGAATCCTTATATGAAACAGCACTTCAAGAGATAAAAAATATTTATATATCAAAGAATAATGATATGTATAAAATGATTTTAATGAATTTAACATTGTACGGTTATAGTCAAAATATTAATAATATTAATAATAATAATAATAATAATAATAATAATAATAATAATTACAATAATGACAATATTGTTGTAAGTCCTATTGTCAATAACAAACTGAAATATTATAATAATATTATTTATCCCCCATACGACTTTTTCAATACTCATGTTAATACAATTCCATTCCTCAAAAAAAAACATTCAAATAATATAAATAATATAAATATTTCAAATATATTTGATCTGGACTTTTTATATAAAGAACCCACCCAAAAAAACAACAATTTAAATATGATTTTAAAAAGTTTTTTTCATAAGGATAATGAAAATTTGATTTATGTAAAATATCAAAATTTTGTTACATGTGGGAAAAATACAGTAATACCTTTAGGTGTTGATTCTTCATACACATTTGATGATTGTAAATGTAAGAAGGGTTATTATTTGAAATCAAAAGATATAAATAACTCTATAAAAATCTGTGAACCTTGTAAAACAGGAACGTTTAAAAATTATGTTGGAGATGATACTTTTTGCTTACCTTGTCCACCTAAATCTACTAGTTTAGAAGGTTCGATTTATCCTACTCATTGCTTTTGTAAAGTAGGTTTTTTTTATAGTAAAGGATATTGTTTAGAATGTCTAGAAGGTGCTTTATGTAAAGGAGGTTTAAAGAAAAATGTAATGAAACGTATGAAATTTAATATGGAAAATATACTTATCACAGAAAAAGATCATATAAGACCACATTCGGATAAAAATTATTATTTAGATAAGAGTGTTATAGATGTAGTAGATGTTAGTGAATGGAAATTTATTAAATGTCCTATTAAAGGAGCATGCTTAGAAAAAAACAAATGTCATGAGTCTATGAATAATTATTTATGTATTGAATGTGCAAAGGGATATACTAATAGTTTTATGACATCATTATGTGTAAAATGTCCTAATAATATAATTAATATGATACTCTTATTTCTCATTTATATAATATTTTGTTTTATTATAATTATTATTTCATATTTAAATATCACATCAGGATTTTATAGACGATCCATACATTCGATTGTAATAAAGATTGGAGTTAATTATATATCTAGCATGTTATTTATTAAAGTTTTAGAAGATAGTAATGTGTCAGTTCCTATATCCTTTATTCATTTTTATAACAAAATTGAAAAATTCTTACATATGGGTGAAAATAAAAAAATTGTAAGTGTAGACTGCTTGTTAAGATATTATTTTAATTTGAATTATTCTAATTCTTTTTTCTATTCAAGTGTGCTTTTTTTTTTTATTCCTATTTTTTTAATAATAACATTAACCATTATTTTATATATTATATTGAAAATATATCAGTGCATCAAAAAAAAACAAATTGCAAATAAATTAGATTTATTAAGGATAGCTGAAATTGAGAAAATACATTTTTTAGCTAATACGTTGAAAAAGTCTTATTCAAGACAAAGGATAATAATGATATTAAGATATATACATTTGGATAATTACAAAACAACGGATAAAATATGGATATTTTTTGAAGATATGATACCAGTATATGTGACATTCTTATTTATCATACATGCAAAAACATCTTTACGAATGTTTCAATTATTTGATTGTTCATATATAAAATATACAAAATATTTGGGAAAATATATATTAAGAAGAGCTAGCAGTGTTCAATGTAGTTTTAAAGAAGATTATTCAAAATTTTTCTTTTTAGGGTTAACAGGAACAATCATATGGTCCTTAGGAATACCACTTTTTTCATTTTATGTATTATATATAAATAGACATAATTTATTTAATGAAAACGTAAGAATAAGATATGGATTTTTACATAATGGGTATGTACCAAATAAATGGTATTGGGAAATAATTGTTTTTTCAAGAAAAATAAGTGTTCTTTTTATTATGACAGTTATTATATTTCCATCAGATGAAAGTAATATTTCTCAATTGTTACTAGTAACATTTGTTGCTATATTTTCCTTATGTCTTCATTTTATATTTCAACCATTTGATAAAAGAAATTATTTTACTTTAAATAAATTAGAAAATCTTAGTTTATATATATGGGTTTCAACTATTATTTGTACATCCATTTTGTTATCTACGAATTTAAATAAATTAATTAATTTCATTATTTTATTTTCTTTGTTTATTCTTAATCTTTTATTTTTTATCAAACTATTATTCTGTTTATTTTTTGAATGTCTTGATAATATAAGAAGATCTAAAGCATGTTATCATCTACCAGTACTTGGAACGTGTGCAAAGCTCTTAGGAGATATTATGGAAAAGAAAAGAAAACAAGAGCCTATAATTTTTTATGATAAATTGTGTAAACAAATATGTATCATGCTTCCTTTTCAATGTGGAAAAGTAACCAAAAATAAAAAAAATAATAATATTAAAGTAAATGATAATAAATATATAAAAAATATTACATACCCTTTCACAAGACTTTTTAAAAATTTATCAAATAGTTATAAGCATAATAATATCAAAAAAAATAGGTATATGCCATTACAAGAAAATATAAATGAAAATAAAAATGATAATAATAATAATATGTGTCAAAATGAAAATACTCAATCAAATGTAACATGTTCCTCTGATTTACATAAACATAATATTATTCAACAAAAAAAATCACACAATGCTAACAACGCATATCTAATAACTGAAAATATAAAAAATGAAACCAAAAATAATGTTTGTTTTTATTTAAATAATTCTCATAACATTCCTTTATATGGAGGTATAAAGAAAGAATATCGAATGTTTGCAACAGAAATTTATGAAGAACTATTCGATCTTTTTTTAAAAAATATTACTCTTACATGTGTTTCAGATACCTTTTTTGAATTTTTATTTAAAATTACTATAAATATAAGTAATTTAATACATACTATTGATGAGAAACAAAAAATATTTGAATCATTTGATCAACAACATAATTTTAATAATATAATTCAATGGTCTCTTGAAAGGAAAGAAAAATTTAACGAAAATAAAAAATACCAACAAAATGATTTCATTTCTTTTAAAAATTATACATCCAAGGATGATAACAATATATATCCTAATAATAACATAAATGAATTTTCATCATATAATTTTGAACGTATGCAAAATAATGAAATGAATCATAATAATTATATTAATGAGTTTTTCGTAGGACACGAAAAGGAAAAAAAAAGGAATAACCAAAAAAATTACAGTAATGATAAAATATTAATATATACTTATATATATATATATATATATATATATATATATATATATTTTCTTTTTTTTTTTTTTTTAGTTTCAAAAGAAGAAAAGGAAAAACTATTCTCTTTCTTTAGTGATGACCTATTAAATCGAAAAGTTGCACTTTCCGAATTTTACTTCTTGCTTATTGAATTGAAACTAAAGTACTTCCGAAATTTGCCTTCTTATTTCTACATGTTCAAAGTATATAAGAAATTAGAGAAAAATAATCGACTAAAACAGTTAAGAAAATTAAATAATAAATTGAAAATATGCCAAACAATAAATGATGACAAGAAGATTTTATCTACTCATGATAATTTGAGGTTAAATGAAATAAAGAAAAGTATTCCAATGTTATATAAAGAATTTAAAAATTTATCAAAAAGCATTGAGAAATTAAAATATGAATATTTAAACTTGGATAAAAATTATTCACGAACGTATTCATCGGACGACAGTAAAATAACCGATATTAATAATGTTATTTTGTCATCAAGTGATAATGAAATTCAAAATTTTGATACATTTAAAAATGAATGAACATTTTTAGATTATATTATTAAATACGTAATTTCTTTTTTCATTTAATACAAAAAAAAATATATATATATATATATATATATATATATATATATTTATTTATTTATATTTATTTATTTTTATTATTATACATAATTTCCATCTTTTTTCCTTTTTGATGGATATTTGCCTTCTTCAATCTTTTTTTTGTTCCTTTTTTTTTGTTCCTCTTTGACAACTTTCACTCAGCATTCAAAGCGATTAACAAACGTTTGAGTAAAAAAATTAAACATTTTATTAAGATATAAATGAATCATATAAAATATCAAGTATTTATTAAATTTAACAAAAGAAAGATAAAAAAACATCACTTATATAAAGACAATATTTACAAACTTTATAAAATTAATCAAATATGTGTTTATATTATCTTTGAAATATGTATATGAACAAACTAGCTATTTAAAAAAAATAATAATAATTATAAAGAAAAATGAAAAAAAAAAAAAAAAATCAGCTAGCTATAATTATAAAAATAAATTAGCTATATATTTAATAACTTACGTAAACCTTATAAATAAAAAGACAAATTATGTAATTCCATATTTTGCAAAATTATGTACAAACACACATATATATATATATATATATATATATATATATATATATATATATGTACATAGTGGTGCTTCCATTAATATATACGTCGTATAATATTTTTCTCCTTTTAATTATAATTTCATTTTTTAATTTTTTCTTGCAAACTTAAAAAGAAAGGATGATTCCTTACGACTTCATAGTCCGGGTTTAAAAACATAGAAATGTTTTCAAAACAAAATGGAGGTATTTTTTTGTAAGAGGAATTTATATTTTCTTTCAATGCATTTACATATATATTAATAAATGAGTAGCTGTCAGCTTTATGTTTAATAATTTTTAAGTATTTATCAATTTCATTTATATATTGTTTAAAATAATTTTGCATATCAAAATTATTATCCGATTTTTCGAATAGACGAATTCTGTAAGGTACGGAATTTTTACTCATAATTAAATTTGAATATTTATTGATAAGCATTTTATAATTTTGATAACTTTCTTTTATTTCATTAATATTTTTAATTTTTTTTTTAAGGCCTATATGAAAATTATCATTATTATTATGGGATAAAGAAGATGAAGGGGACACATTAATTTTTAAATATTTTGTAAGAAAAAGTGATATAAGTAAAGATTTATTAATTTGAAAACTATATAAATCCATTTTACAATAATGTGGATAACTAAAACTCCAGGCTTTATGTTTCAAATAAAAAGAATCTTCTTCTAATTTATTTGAATCCTTATTCGTATAAGAAAGATAAATAAAGTATGTCATAAGAAAATCTGAGTATAAATATAATATAAAATAATATAAAGAATATTTATTTTTATTTATATCTATTGTATTATTTATATTATTATAACCATGTTGTAATATATAAGATAATTCTTTATAACAAATAGACATGACATAATATGTAAAAGAATATTCTTGATCTGATAATAAATTTATATATAAACCTAAACAATTATAGTCTATTAATATTGTTTGTAATATACTAGTATAATAATTTTCTATACTTTCAATTTCTTTGTCCATATTATACATTTTAAAGTTATAAGTTAATATTTTCATTAACGTATATAAAATACGCATATCAATATGAAAATTCGACAATTTGGAATATTCTCTTTCAGGTAATAAAAATGAATATTTAAAAATCTTTTTGATAACTATTTCAAGATATTGAGAAAATAAATTAAATACTTTACAAAGCACTGTAAATTTCATTCTTTTTTGTGTAATATTAACAAAATTCTTATATTCATCTTCATTCTTAAAAACATTTCCATAATAAAATGGGCTAGAAAAAATAGTATTATTCTTTATATTATTATAAGAACGTATACTATTATAATCATCATCATCATCATCATAATCGCTTAATTTATCTTTATTTATAACATGTCCTTTTAATTTGTCTTTTCTCATATGTACATTTAATTGCTCCTTGTTTATATTTCCATTTATTTCCTCCCACTTAATTATATCATATCCTTTTATAAAATTTTCTAACTCTTCAAATGTTTCTACAATTGAACTTTCTTTTTCCATGTAATTTACTAGATAGCCAAAATTTAAACGTAATAATCGAACGAATTTATTCATTTCCTTTTCACAAAAAATATTTTTCAGTATATCATTATGTTCAATATTCTTATCATAGTTATATCCTGTGTCTATTTTTAAATCATTTTCTATAAAATAAAATAAACTATCAGGTGTATAAACAAAATTATTAAATAACATTAACAAATTAGCAGGAAATCCGAAATATATTAAATCGTTAAATATAATATTTTTTACATAGAATTGTTCATTTTCTTTAAGTAACTCTTCTATTATTATAAAGGATTCATTATAAAATAGAAACAAAAACATATTAACAAATATATTATCTTTAACGTTATCTAATAATTTTTTGTTTAGCGCATTTGAATCTATACTTTCTACATCTTCATTTTTATATAAATCAAAAAATATAGAATAATAATCCTTTAACTCGCTTTCAAAAGAACTCACAAAACATTTTATTTCCTTATTCTTGTTATTTTTTATATTTTTTGGTGTTTCATCATCACTTTCATATATTTCCATATCATTATATATTTTTTTTTGTTTATCATTTTCTAAATCTTCTCTTTTCTCGTTTTTAGTATTAGATTTGTTTGTTATAATATGACAAGGATCACTTTTTCCCTTTTCTACACTTTTTTTATTATTATTTAAGTGTTGTGATACTTTATTTTGTTTTTTTAATATATATTCTTGTTCACATTTAGCAAATTCCTTTTTTTCCACTTGTATTATTTGAGTAAGACAACATTTGGATATACATTTAATTAATATATTACAACTTTTTGAGTAGAATTTTAAATAATGTAATATATTTTTTACATCAAAAAATGATGATTTCATATTAATTAATTTAATATAATCACCAATATATTGAATATCAGTTATTATATTTTTATAAAATAAATATCCTTCAGATATAGTTAACTTTGTTACATGTTTGCTAACATGTGTCATTTTATACATTAAAAAATATTTATTAAAATATAATTTTTTTTTTTTTTTTTCTTCGTCTTCTTGTATCATCTTGAACATTCTATTTTTTACAGCACCCTTTTCATTTATATTACAATTTATATCATTATCTATACTATTTATACAATTTAATATTTGTTTACAATTTTCTTTTATAGCATCTTTATTACATTCACACATATCAAATATTAGTTGATTTAAGAGAGATGTGAAATATATAATAAATTTTATTCTTTTTAAAATGTACATTATATTTTTATTTTTATTTTTATTTTCTTCATATTGAGTAAAGAATTTTGTAAAACATCTTTTTATTATAAATAAATTTTTTAAAATATATCCTCTTCTATTTCTACAATGATATAATAAACAATCATTTAGAGTTACTAAACCACATTTGTAGTCATCTCTATGTACAAAATTATTTTCGGTTATAACATAATCAATTAGTTCAGATGAAGACGAATAAAAGATTAGAAATAATTGAAAGAATAAAAACATTTTATTTTCTACATAACCCTCTTCACAAATATTTTTATATGTATACTCTTCACATATATTAGGATTACCTATATTATTATTTTTATAATTTACATTAATTGTATCACTTTTTTTTTCTTTTCCTTTTTCTTCTTCTTTCATATTTTTGTCCTTATTACTATCCTTTTTATAATTATCTGCAATTTTATTTTCATTAATACTTTTTTTTTGATCATCACGTTTTTCAATATATTTTATAAATTCTTTATTATCATTTTTAAAAATATCCATATATATTTTATCATATGAAAAGGCAGCTAACCATTTCATAAATACCTCTTCTAAAAAATAACCATTCTCTTTACAATTAATAACTTTTGAATCATGCAAATAATAACAACTTAAAACAGTTAAAAAAGGATGATTTCCTTTAAGTAATTTTACTAAATTTAATAACAAATGGTCTATGATAAAAATTATATCATCATATGATAATTCATCATTTATATATTTCCTTTCTTCGCAATCAATTACTGATAATCTTCTTTCTGGGTGGATACCACAATCTAATTTCTTGTCTCCTAATTCTAGTGAGCACACGTATTTTCTATAAGAAAAATCTTTTTGTTTTATTTCTTCATCATCCTTCAGATCTACAAAAATTAATAAATAAATAAATATATATATATATATAGTAGTAACATGTAATGTTTGCTATTATAAATACATATACTTTACATCAAGGTATATTATTAGATTATTATATGTTTCCTTCTTTTTTATAAATTACCTTCTACATTCATATATAAAAAATCTGAGATACTTATATATTCCTTTTCTCCACTATTTATCATATTTTCATAATAAATAAGAATAATTTAAAAAATATATATAAAAAAGAAATAACATTTATTCAAAAGGTAAATACAAATGAATAAAATTAAAAAGAATAATTAAATGAATAATACTTAAATGTTTAAATGTTATATTAAATAAATTAAAAAGGAAATTAATAATAAAAAACAAAAATGATAAAAAGAACCAGGAGATTTATAAATCTTGAAGGAAAATAATTTTAATATAGGAGAAGAAAAAAAAGAAAAAAAAGAAAAAAAAAAAAAAAAAAAAAAAAAAAAATTAATGAGATAAATGAAATTCTTTTTTTTTCAATTGAATTCCAATTTTTTATAAAAAAATCAGATATCTAGAAAAGCATAAAATAAACAAATAAATAAATAAATATATACATATATATAAATATATATATATATATATATATATATACATACACGTGAACATAATATACAAATATTAATTAAATAATGCATTTTTAGATTCAAAAAAAAAAAAAAAAAAAAAAAAAAAAGTTATAAATTACTTTTTTTATATTTATATATTTTTATTTACAATTTTTTCATTTTCTATTTACAGTGGTTATAATATAAGAATTATCTTCTACCTCCTTTTATAAAAATACAAATATTTATAAATTTATACTTATTTAGAAACGAATTATTTCATTTTTTTTTTTTTTTAATAACAATAAAATGCTTTTACTAATCTATATAAATATGTTAATATTTATATAAACGTGGATAAGTTATATGATGTTATATATATATATATATATATATATATATATATATATAGTTAAGAACAAATAATGAAAAAAAAAATGAAGGCATTCATTTCTTAAAGTGCACTATAAAAAATTTCAATAAGCTGTAACTTTGATATATATATAGATAGATATAGATATACCTATATGTATTTATTTTATTTTTGTAAAATCAGCTTTATTCATTTTTTAAAGAAGAAACGAATTCGACTTTGTCTTCTAAGTCTTTAATTAAATTTTTTATCTATAAAAAAAAAAAAAAAATTGATATCGTACAATATTGATGTATAAATAAATAAATAAATATATATATATATATATATATATATATATATATATATATATATTCTTATTGTCTATATAATTACTTCTTTATTTTCCTCTGAATAGTCATTGATTTTTTTTGTCAACTCCGAGCAATTTTCATCCATAGTTTGCTTAGTCATGAGGCTTTTGTAATATTTCTTAATTTAAAAATAATATTCGAAAAAAAAAGAACGAGAATAATGAAAATATAAAGATATATTTATAATATATATTAAAATAATAATAATAATAATAATAACACATATACATATACACATATATATATATTCATTTATTTATTGGTCATACATTTTTTAGATCATTTATAATATTTTTCATTTCGTCTCTCCTTAAAAGGTTCAATATGATATACATAAAAACATATAGATTTAATATAGATATATTATATTATATTATGTATATTTTAAAAAAAAGAGAAAATATTTTAAATTTTATATTACTTTTGTTCTTCTTTATTTATATTTAATTTGATGTTTTCTATATTTTCTGATACGTCATTTATTTGTGTGTCGATTAATTCATTAATTGTTTTATAATATTTTAATTTATCATTTATTTTGTCATTTTCTTTTTGTATAAAATCAAGCTCTAGTAAGAAATATTTTTATATGAAATAATTAATATATATATATATATATATATATATATATATATATATATATGTATAAATTTATGTATATATAATTATTATATTACATTATATTTTAATTTTTTTTTTTTTTTTTTATTTTTCCCTATATATGTACCTTTCTTTAATTTTATAAGTTCATCTTGGTGTTTTTTATATTTACCCTTTTCATTTGTTTCTAATTTTTCTTTATAAATTAAAATTTCGTGAACTTTCACGAGATCTTTTAATTCGTAAAATATATCTATGACATTTTTTGAAAAGGTTTTTAAATTGTCATATCTTTTTTCTATAGTTAAGCTAGAAGATTTTTTATAAGCCATGAGTATATTTTATAAAATATAAGAAAAGAAATAAAACAAAAATAAAAGCGCTTAAATTTATAACATAATATAGACACACACATGTACCTATGCCAACGTGATAGTGTTACAAAAAAAAAAAAAAAGTTTATGCTTTAATTATAAGATATATACAGTTTAAAGGCAAAGGGGGAAAAAACAACAGGAAAAAAAAGAACAAAAAAAAAAAAATATATATATATATATATATGTATATATTAATTTTTCAAAGCTTATTTTGCTTAATATACAACATGACATAATGAATATTAATTATATAATGGAATATATGATTATATTATATATATATATATATATATGTATATATATTTTTTTTTTTTTTTTTTTTTTTTTCATCTTGTGACACTTTCAACATAACTGGAAAAAGCACACATGTGTATACGTAATTATTAACAGTAGCAAAAAAAAAAAAAAAAAAAAAAGTATTTGTATAATAAAAACTTTAAAAATAAGCAAAGATATATTATATATTCAATATAAATAATAAAGATACCTAATTATGTGTAATGAGTAGATATTTTCATATTCTTCTTTTTTTGTGTATTTAATAAGAAGCTATTAGTTAATTATATGAATATAATAATTTTGAATGAAAAATTCTTAAAAGTACATTGTTCATTTTATAAAATGTGCTAAGTTTACATATATATAATTATGTTCATATAATTTTTTTTTTTTTTTTTTTTTTTTTTTTTTTGTTGTACAAAAGAAATAAATGTGTTACATATGGTATATAATTATTTATATTTTTATATAAATTTATTTTTTCCTATTTTATTTATTTATTTATTATTATTATTATTATTTTATTTTTTTTTTTTAATTTCTTGAAGAAAAAAATAAAATCCTTCTATTATTTTTTTTTAATTTATTCTTAAAGGTTATGTAAACATATATATATATATTATATATATATATTAAATAATGCTAACTATTTAATATATAACAAAATGAGAATATTATAAAAGATAATTTTTTTTCTTTTATCTATTGAAATACATGTGTAAAGTATTATAAGAAATAACAAAATGTTTGTTATACAGTAATATACGATAAAGAAAGTGTTGAATAATTATATTTTCTAAAAAAAGGACGATTTCAAATATATCAATTATAATAAGAAATATTATATATATATATATATATGTACATTTCTTTATTATTCCTCCAGATTTAAGATGAGAAAAAACTTCCCTTAATATATACACACACATATAAAAAAAAAAATATATATATATATTTATAATTATAAAACCAATTTAATATTATGAGGAATTTTAAAAAACATCAAAGAGGAATCAGCTAATCACTCATCTTGGTAGAAGGGATATTATAAGAAACAAAAGAAAAAAAGAAAAAAAGAAAGAAAAATGAAGAATGAAAAATGTAATAATAATAATGTTTTATGTTCATTTCATTTTAAAAGTCCCAATATAAATCTCTGTGTGGATGTACTTTTATAAAAAAGAATATATTTACATATATATATATATTATATACATATATTTGTTTGTTTGTGTATATATATTTATTACCTCATTTTTCTTTAAATAGTGACAAATTTTAATATATGCATTTATTCTTTTCTTTTTTTTTTTTTTTTTTTTTTTTTTGGTAATACACACCACTATGTAATTTCATCCTTTAATTTATTTTTATTTTTTTTTAAGTCTTTCTATTATATATATTAATTTATAAAATGGTGTTATAATATATTATTCATTTTATTATTTTATTTTTTTTTTGTATTTTATTTTATTTTTTTTAATTTAAATATTCTTCATTTCTTTTTCCTTTTAATTTATACCTTTTTATTTTATTCTTTTTTTTTTATTATTATACCACCCTTTCACATGTATGTTATTAAAAATATATCCATTTTATATATTCTGTTACTTATAATACTTAATATAAAATCTAGTGCAAGTAATTTAATATATCAAAAGAAGTTTAAAAAAACTATGTGCGATGTAAATTACTATAATATAAATAAGAGACAAAATGTATGGGAGAATAAAAGAATAGGATTTAATAAATATAACCTTTCGAGTAACAATAAAAATACAGAATATTATAAGAGATTAACTAAACCATTATATGGACATATTAATAAAACATTATGTGATAATAATAATTATGCAGAAACAATAAAGAGGAAAAAATATTCTTCCCTTTGTATATTATATACAGGGAAAAAGGTTCTTCAAAAATGTATTAAAAAAAGCAAGTTAAATAACTACCATTTTTTATATCATTCTTCTTATATATCTATATATAATAATAAAAAAAAATGCAACTATGAAGGAAATATAAATCATAATATGTTTAAAATAAACATTCAGAATATAATATATGATAATATATTATACAAGAAAAAATTTATACAAATGTATTTTAATAATTCTATTTTTAATACTCCATACAATTCTGATCAATTAAATAATAAAAATAGAAGCTTTTCCATGCGTTCTATATCTAACAATACTATAAATAAAATGAACACCATAGATTGTTCTACAAACAAATATGATAATGTTATAATTGATGGATACAATAGTATTAACCAACATGATAATACGGAAGGGATATATATTAGTAACGCTTACGATGATATTAGCAAAGTCCAGATGCAACAAATGGCTTTACAAAATATAATATTTGAGGAAGATAAGGCGGATGAAAAAAATCAAAAAACAAAAGAAAATATAAGCAAAATGAAAAATATAAACAATATAAACAATATAAACAACATAGAAAATAAAAACAATAAAAACAACATAGAAAATAGAAACAATATAAACAACATAGAAAATAAAAACAATATAAACAATATAGATAATAAAAATAATATAGAAAATATTATTGAGAAGAAAAAGAAAAAGAGATTTTTTTCTGAAGAATCCAAAAAAAGAATGAAAGAAAAACTTCGATTAATTATGAGAACGAAATGGAAAAATCATGAATTTCGAAAAAAAATGATTAAATCATTTAGAAAACGTAGTATGGATCATAACAAAAAAATATCAGACACAGTCAAAAATAAATGGAAATATGATAAGGAATATAAATTAAAAACGTTAGAAGGTCAACGAAAATATTTCTTAAAAAAAAGGAAAAGTAAAAAATTCAATTCTCCTTCTCAGGAAACCAGAAACAAAATATCAAAATCAATGAAACAATATTGGTTAAATAAAAATAAATACACTAAAAGTGATATGAATAATTTACAATCGTTAGTGATAAAAAAGAAAAAACATAAAAAAGTATGGGAAAACATTTATTCAATTATATTAAATCAAAAAATTGATGACATAACAAATTATCAAACGTTTCATAACAACTTATCTGTAAATTTACAAGCTGCTCTGAATTAAATATAAACATGGATAGATAAATAAATAAATAAATAAATAAATAAATAAATAAATAAATATATATATATATATATATATATATATATATATATATATATTAAATATATTTATTTGTTATGATTTATTATTATTTTTATTATTTTTTTTTTTGGAACGTATAAAGAAAAAAAATAAAACATAAATGGAATATAATATACAGTAAATGTATTTTTTAAAATATTTACATTTTTTTACAAAACATATTAGATATATGTATGTATGTATCTATTTAAATATATTTAATTATTTTTATGCCTTGGGAATAATTTTTTATTTTGCATTACAATTTTATTGTTTTCATATTTTTGATCACTCTTTTGTATTTGTTTTATTTTTATTATTTTTTTTTTTTTTTTTGAAAATGTGCTTATACAATATATAAGATTTTACATTTTACACTTATTTGATATTTTTTTTCTGTAACTTTTGTTTTTAAAAAATCATGAAAGTTCATTCCATGAAATATATCTTTTGGTAAATAAAATAGATATTAAAAAGAAAAAATTGAATATATATGAATAAATATATTTGAACGGCCTGTATAATGTTTCTTTGTTTTAAATAAAGAAAAAAAAAAAAAAAAGAGTGATAATTATGTTTTACTAACAATACATATTAAAATATCTAATAATAATAATAATAATAATAAAAATAATAATAATTATAATAATAATAATTATTATTATTTATATGTTAATTACATTTATATATATATATATATATATATATATATATATATATATATATATATATTTATATATACATATGATATACATTTCTGGGATTTTAAAAGAATAAGTTCATTTTTGGTTTTTATATAATCAGCTTTAATGGATAAATAAGAAAAAAAAAAATTACACACCAATGAGCAGCTTCCATCATTTTAATGAATTATACTTCAGTTAATAAAAGAAGATTATGGCTTCTTATAGTATTTCTCATCTTATATAATATTAAATGTATATGCGAAAATATAGGTGACTTAAAAAAAAGACTATGCTTTAATAATTTTTCGAATTGGAAAAAAAAAAAAAAAAAAAAATGGCTAGCCAAAAAAAAAAAAAATTATTTGACCATATGGGAAAATAAAACATATACGACAAAAAGAAGAAATGGTTATGGAAAGATTGAGTACAAAAGAGAGTAC
The DNA here is from genome assembly GCA_900257145.2 of Plasmodium billcollinsi. Lineage (NCBI taxonomy): Eukaryota > Apicomplexa > Aconoidasida > Haemosporida > Plasmodiidae > Plasmodium > Plasmodium billcollinsi. The sequence goes on from LT990238.1 coordinate 701,699, forward strand.
AATAATAAGCAGGATGATTATAATTTTATGAATACTTTTTTATATTTAAATTATATTTCAAATGTGAACAATTTTTTATATAATAAAAATAATGATAAAAAAAAAAAAAACTGTTATCATAAGTGTAAAAAGTCTAATATTATTCAGGCAAAAATAAATGATAATGATAGTATTCTCTTTGATGAAGAGTTCAAGCATGACGTGGAAAGAAATGATAAGGAATATTATAATATTAAGAAGGATTATTCCGAAAATGTGTATAATAAGAATAGGACACACGATTTATCAAATTGTTGTGTAGCATCAAATGATAATACATTAAATGAATGTTCCAGTGAAGTAAGAAAAAGAATGGATCATCAATCAGATAATCAATTGTGCGATAATTTAAATGATAATGATAATAATAATAATAATAATAATAATAATACCATCTTACATTTAAAAGCTGAAAAATGCAAAGAAAAATATATTCGTAATTTCTGCATCTTGGCACATATCGATAGTGGGAAATCTACCTTGGCTGATCGATTTTTAGAACTTACAAATACAATTAAAAAAAAAAGGATGCAAGAACAATTTTTAGATATGATGTGTTTAGAAAGGGAAAAGGGTATAACAATAAAATTAAAAGCTGTAAGGATGCATTATAATAATTATGTATTTAATTTGATAGATACTCCTGGACATTTCGATTTTTACCATGAAGTAAAGAGATCATTAAATGTCTGTGAAGGTGCAATACTTTTAATTGATGGAGGTAAAGGTATACAATCACAAACATTAAATATTTATTTTGAATTAAAAAAACATGATATAAAAATAATACCCGTTATTAATAAAATAGATTTAAGTACATGCTTATATGATAAAATAAAAGATGATTTGATTAATAAATTTAATTTTAAAGAAGAGGAAATTTTGAAAATATCAGCTAAATATGGTAAGAATGTAAAAATGCTATTTCAAAGAATTATTAGTGATATCCCCCCACCAATAAATAGCATCAATACCTTTTTTAGAGGTGTTGTGTTCGATTCTTTTTTTGATCAGTATAAAGGGGTGGTATTAATTATTAAAGTTCTTAATGGAGAATTAAGAAAAAAAACAGAAATTTTTTTTATTAACAGTGGAAAAAGTTATATTATACAAGAAGTTGGATATCTTGTCCCGGAGATGAAACCTACTCATGTTATATCTCAAGGGGATATAGCATATGTATGTTCAAATATAAGAAATTGTGATGATATACAAATAAGTGAAACTATAATAAATAAAGATATTATTAAGAAAAATAATAATAATGAGTTTGTTATCAATTTTAAGAAGATCAACCTTGGAAGGGACGAAAATATTATGCAAGGTTTAAGTGATGAGGCTAAACAATATTTCATCCATCATAATAAAGGAGAGGTAAAAGGTGATGAAAATAAGGGCGAGGTAAAAGGTGATGAAAATAAGGGCGAGGTAAAAGGTGATGAAAATAAGGGCGAGGTAAAAGGTGATGAAAATAAGGGAGAGGTAAAAGGTGATGAAAATAAGGGAGAGGTAAAAGGTGATGAAAATAAGGGAGACGTTAAAGGTGATGAAAATAAGGGCAAGGTAAAAGGTGATGAAAATAAAGGAGATGTAAAAGAAGTTAAAAATAAGGGAGATGTAAAAGAAGCTAAAAATAAGGGAGATGTAAAAGAAGCTAAAAATAAGGGAGATGTAAAAGAAGCCAAAACAAATGAACGAAATAAAGAACAAATAATATATGATGATGAATATAAAAACGAAGGAGCATTTAATATTAATAAAAATGATGACCTTATAAAGGATAATATAAAAAAGGAAATTTTTTCTTCTAGTATCCAAGGAAATGATAATATCTTTCCCATTTTGAAAAAAAATGATATTAATATAAAAAGCATTGCTGTTAACAAAATGGAAGCATCGTATCCATCTGTTTATTGTAACATTTATTGTGTGAATGATAAGAAATCTAATGAATTAGAAATGTCATTAAATAAGTTAAAATTAAATGATAGTTCTTTTTCTTTTAAAAAATATATATGTGAAACATTAGGTAAAGGTTTTAAGTGTGGATTTAATGGTTTATTACATTTAAATATAATTCAAGAAAGAATAAAAAGAGAATATAATATAGACACAATAGTAACAGCACCATCTGTTAATTATTTAATAAGAGTAAAAGAAAAATATATGGATAAAAGATTAAAAGAAAAATTACTTGAAAAAAATTTTGATATACAAAATATGCATATTGAACATATGGTTAGCACACCCAATGATGATTCTTTCTTTTTTATGACAAGTAATGTTAATGATATTCCAACAAAAAATGTAGTACATTCTATTTATGAGCCATATGTTAAAACTAATATTATAACACCAGAAATTTATCAGAAATATATAATGAATGAATGCTTTAAAAGAAGAGGTATATTTATTAAAAAAGAAATTATGAATGATCAAATTATTTTTTTATTTGAAATGCCTTTATCAGAAATACTTATTAATTTTCTGGATCAAATAAAATCATCTACTAAAGGATATGGATCTATGAGTTATGAAAATATTATTATTTATAAACCTAGTGAATTATATAAAATTCATATATATATAAATAAAAAGAAAATAGATTCTTTATCATTTCTAGCACATAAACTAAATTATGAGGACAAATCAAGAAAACTTGTATCGAAATTAAAAAGTTTAATTAATCCTCATCAATTCCTTATTATCATACAAGCGGCACTCGAATCAAAAATTTTTGTTTCTGAAAAAATTAAACCTCTCAAAAAAAATGTAACAGCCAAATGTTACGGTGGGGATATTACCAGAAGAAGAAAATTGATTGAAAAACAAAATGAAGGAAAGAAGAAAATGTTTGAAATTGGGAAGGTTAAATTACCTCCTAATATTTTTACTAAGCTCTTTGACATAAAGGGTGAATAATTAGTGACCATACAAACAAATATAAATAAATATAAATAAATATAAATAAATATATATATAAATGTAAATATATATATATATATATATATATTTATTTATTTATTTATTGTGTTTATTTCTTTTTCTTTTTCTTTTTTTTTGTATTTTTTTAAAGAAACATACATGTACTATATGATATTTATATCATTTGTATAAAGTTATATATATATATATATTTATATTTATTTATTTATTTATTTATATGCTTAATATGTTTATATTTAATAAGTATTTTAATTTTTTATCTATAATTTCATTTATTGTTGAGATATTTTTTTTTTCACGGTGTGAATTCTTCTTTTTAAAAAAAAGGAGGAAAACAAAAACAAACTACATGAAAGCATATACATAGGAAATAAATTATTAATATCATAAGAATTAATTAAATGTCTCTTAAAATTTTTGGAAGTATAAGAATTTTTATTAATATCTTCAAAAAGAGATAAATTATTTTCATTAATAATTTCTTGTTGATCTGTTGATTTATATTTTTTTTCATTCTTATCATTTATATATTTTTGTTTTTCACAATTTTTTTTTAATGTGTCTATTTTAAGAAAATTTTTTGTTTTATTAATTACGCATGTTTTTACACATAATGCTTTATTTTTCATTCTACCAATAAAATTATAATTTGATAAAATAGAATTTTCATTTATATATATTAGAGGATCTGTTTCATTTTTATTATTAGGATTATATATAATAGTAATATTTTTCTCTTTACATACTTGATCAAATATATTTTGTGTATATATATTTGGTTTGATATCTTCCTTCGTTATATTATTTCCATTTAATTTGTTATTATTATATTTTCCTTCTTTATTCTTTTGTTTTTCTTTATTACTTGAAAACAGATGTGTTTCTAATTTATATTCTTTATTATGTATGAATTTCTTGTTATCTAAAAAAAAATGATAACTAACATTTAAACAGTAAGAGCTATGAAAAAAATTCTTATCATATCGTAATGTAACTTTATCCACCTGTCCATTTATTTTTTCCCATGCTCTTTTTTTTTTGTCTTCATAAATCTTATAACTACTTAAACTTAATCCATATGCTGCTATTATTAGAGGTACAAATGTTTTTATTTTTTCCATGCCTGAAAATTGAGAAATGGAGGTAATTCTCACAAATATCTAAAATGTGTGTACATAATATTTTTAATAAAATTAATGGTACACATATATAAATAAATATATATATATTATACATATAATATTTATTTACTTTATTATTTTTTGCATTTCTCTTTCATTTTATGTAATATATATATATATATATATATATATATATAATATATGAATTTTTTTTTTTTTTTTTTTTTTTTTTTTTTTTTTTTTTTATTATATTTTATTTTTCTTATATTTAACAACAAATTCATATATAATGTTCACATAGGTGCACTAATGTAATTATTCGTACAATTTTTTATTTATTAAATATTATATATATATATATATATATATATATAATATTTCTAAAGAATGAATAACAAACGAGTAATATTTTTAAAAACATATAATGATAATTTTGTTTATAATCAATATATGACTAACCAAAAGAAAGAAAAAAAAATCCTACAATTCGTATTTCAAAATAAAACTGGTTTACATTATATACATATATATATATATATATATATATATATATTTTATTTCTGTAAAATTCATTGACAGATGCCCTTTTAATGATAAATATTATATATATTTCATTTTAATTTTTTATTAATGCGTGTTGTTATTTTATGTATATATATTATTACACATAAAAAAGGTTGGTTGTTTATAATTATAATAATGGTTATACATATATATGTATATATATATATATGTATATATATGTATATGCAAGTATGTATAAATGAAAAGATAAAAAAAAAAAAAAAAAATTATGAATATGTCAATGTTATGCATCAAAACAAAAATATATTGCTATAAGTTTATATATATATATATATATTTATTTATTTATTTATTTATTTATTTTATTCTTTGTACTTTTTATGCTTATGATAAAACATTATATATATTTTAATTAGTAGATATTAGGCATACATACATAAATACATAAATATATAATTATATAATTACATTTTAGGTACTATATGTGGACTATAAAAAAAAAAGGGAGATTTTCATAAAAATTCATATTTGGATATACAATAAATTAATACAGACTTATCTTTGTGATATTACAAAAACATTTTCTATATATATATATATATATATATATATATTAATGTATATATTTTGCATACTTTTGTATTATCAAAAAGAGAAAACAGATAACAAGTTGGGTACTATATATAAGTATTTATATATATATATATATATAATATACACATTAATTTTTTTTTTTTTTTATATATGTCTGGAATGATGAACAAAAAAATTAATTATTTGAATAAAAGTGAAATATTATAAATGACTAGAAATATATTAATTATACAAAAATATACATACATATATATATATATATATATATATTTATATTTATATTTATTGATTGATTTATTCACATGCAACCTTCTTATTATTGCACGTTTAACTCTATAATTCTTGTGTTTGTATCTCTTGTTGGATCAAAGGGTCTATAATATGAATAAACAATAAAATATTGTCCCGGATTGTGGGGCTTAATTTTACTTATTAACATGGATGAACCTCCGACTAGCTGTTCTCTGGCCTTAGGGAAATGATTCTTTGTTGTGTTATTATCACTTTCATGTTGTTTATTATTTATTGAATCGTCTTTGTTTGAATTACTATTTTTAGGTATAGGTACTGGATTGGTCACTGAAATATCAGGACTAACATATGATTGTGTTACTCTTTTTGTAGGGAAATTAGATGGATCTATCAACGGCTTTTTTTTATGTACTCCTAATAAGGTCCAAACAAAACCATTTCCCTTTACTGAATCTAAATTTATACATAATACATTATTTACCGTAAAATTTATTGATATGGTTTTTTCATTTACACTATTTATTATATCTCCTAATTTTATAATTTTATCGCATGGTTCATTGGGGTTTAATGAATTCATATGATTATTTTCTGCAGATTCTATTTCATTATTTTCTTCTTCTGAAAAAATTCTAGCTTTAAATTCAGGTACACTACCTGGAATCTTTGCATTTCCTTGCATATTGTTCAATACACTGTTATTATATCTCGAAAGAAAATTAAATGTATGATTATTATTGGAACCAATAAAATCTGTTGAATGAATCAACTCTGGATTGTTCGTATGAGTGCTCTTATAATCTGATTCTATGTATTTTTTATTATGATCAATATTTTTTGAAAAAATATTTGATATTGGTATTTGATGATTACTATTTATTACTATTTCGTTTTCCTTTTTATTTATATTACTTTCATGTGTATTATCTTCTTTTATCTTTTCTTCATTCACTTCCGATTCGTATATACCAACAATATTACTACTATTATTATTTGATGTGTTAGTTTTTGTACCGTCAATTATATTACTATTTTCATCAACTGGATTTGAAGAATTTTTTAAATTCTTACTTATTAATAAAACTGAGTCTTTATTATTATTATTATTATTTTCTTTTGTAGAATTATTTACATAATTGTAAGGAATAATAGTAAAATTAAATGGAGCGTCTCCCTTAAATATTCTCTCTGCTATATTTAACCACGTAGATTTATTCACAATTTCAAATGAGTATGTGCTATTATCTATAAAGGGATACAAATAAATAAATATAAATATATATAAATATATATATATATATATATATTTCAATGCATATAAAATAAAAAAAATAAATAAAAAATAATAATATATTAATTTATTAATATATAATGTAACAGTTCACACGTTAATAATTTCTTGTTTTTTTATATTCAAGAAAAAAAAAAAAATAAAATATAATATATATATAAATGAACATATAATATATAATAATTTTCTAGATATATAAATATATCAATCTATTTTGATTTATCATTTTTCTATGCCTACACAAGAATGAACACTATTTCCACAAAAACGCAATATAAATAAATATATAACATATATATTATATATATATATATATATATATTTATTTTTTTTTTTTTTTTTTTTGTGTTTTTTCCTTATTAACAATTTTTATAATTTTTACCTGAACATCTTGAAAGATGGGCTATGCACGATAAAAGGAAAAAGCAAAAAAAAATTAAAAGGTTCATTATATTTAATTAAAAGAATAAATAAATATACATAAAAAATTAATATAATAATAATAATAATTATTATTATTATATATTATATATATATAATATATATATATATATATATATATATATATATATATAATAAACTCCTTTTTTTTTTCTCTTAATTTTTATTTATGTAATAAAATTATATATTATGAATCAATTTGATCAAAAAAAAAAAAAAAAAAAAAAGAAAAATTTACATATTTATATATTATATTATATATATATATATTTATATTATTTTATAATATATTTTTTATATATTTTTTATTTATATTATAGAAGTAAAAAAAATAAAATATCTATTTATATATAAAATTCATTTTTTTTTTTTTTTTTTTTTTGTGGTGACATGTTTATATTTTTTATTATTTTGTAATAACATATATAAATAAAACATATATATATATATTATATATATATATAAAATACCTTAAACGATAAATATTATAAAAAAAATCGTACATGCATATATTAAATATATATATAATTTATATTATTATATATTATATTTATATATATATATATATATATATATATATATATGCCTAATAAAAAAATATACGTTTGTTATTTTTTCATATTTGATATTGCATAATTTTAAAAAATTGGGATAAAAAAATTAATATATTTCATGGGCTTAATTTTATAGGATTTAAAAAAAATGTTTACAATTATATTATTTTATAATATTTAATTAATAATATTTCTAATTCGATCCTATATTTATATAATATATATATATATGTAATATATATGTATGTATAATATAATATATGCAATAAATGTAATAAAAAATTAGTGCCCTCTTTTTATTAAGTATGCATGTGTATCAACAGTGAATTGTTTATATATATATATATATATATATATATCTTACATTTATATCTTTTATTTCTTTTACACAATTATAAAATAAAGATAAACGAGTGAGTGTTAACAAAATAAAAAAAAAAAAAATAATAATAAAATAAAATGATATTATTCATTTTATTGGTCATCAAATATTTGTGGAAAAAAAAAAAAATTATAAAAATATTAAAATATGTTATATTATTTATTTTTACATGTATGCTTTTCCAAATATTAATTTTTTTATATTTATGTTACTTAATATATCTAGTATATATTTTTTATATGTTAAATCATTTGTTAAATTAATATTATCATCATATTTTTGTGGTAAAGACTTTTCAATATTATTTGATAAAAGAGTCTCTATATCTCCTTCAGTTGTTGATATAAGTTCAACATCTTTTGATGCTTTTAATTTATTGCTATGTATAATTTCTTGAGTATAATATTTATCATTTATTATATCATCATTATAAGTATTATTTTCTTGATCAAAATACAAGTTTACATTATTATGATTTTCTTTCTTGTTAAATGAGTCTTCTGTATCCTCTTTACCTTTAAGAAAAGAAGATGGTATATATATTAATTTTATAAAATAGAAAAGAGATAACAATGCTATAATGAATTTATAAAATAATTCTTGAAACGATTCTCCTACATTTTTCATTTCAGCTTTAATTATGTAATGGCTAGTACCCTTATTTTTATTACAATAATTTGAATTATTGCTACCAGTTCTTATCTTTTTACCTTCTATACATTTGGTGTCCTCATTATAATTTTTATCATCGATATATTTATTCATGGTATTATATTTTATATTGATATATTCAAGAAACATACTACAAAGATTAATATATTTTGTATTGCATTTTTCTATAAGTTTAAATGTAATTAAGAGATCTTCCATTTTCGATTTATTTAATATATCTTGAAATATATGATACATTCCAAAATTATTATCTGTGTCTATATCATTATTTAAAGTATGATACTCTTTATTGTTTAATTTTTTATTATTATTAAAATTATTATCATTTAAACTTTTTACACATTCATTGCTTTTGATATTCCTCCTTATATTATTTATATTATTGCTATTATTTATATTATTGCTATTATTTATATTATTGCTATTATTTATATTATTGATATTATTTATATTATTTATATTATTTATATTATTGATATTATTTATATCATTTATATCATTTAATTGTAGCTTATTATAATGTAATACATTTAATAATTTTTGCTGAAGATTCACATTTAATATATCAAAAAAATCTGTTGTATGTTCATGTGTTATAAATTCATTACATAGGGGAAATAAAAATATACTTGGAAGTACCAGAAAATAAAAATATTCACATATATATACTAAAAGGTATTCTATAAATATTAAATCATTATTAAATATATTATCATGTGATAATAAATTATTATTATTGTTATTTTGAACATTTTTTTTTATGTCATATTTATGTTCATCTACATTTTCATGTTCATCATTATCATTTTGTTTTATTTTATCTGTTACTTTGTTGTCTAAACTATTTTTTTTAAATATATTATTTGTTTCATTTTGATAATCCTGAATATTTTCTATGATTTTATCTTCTTCATTAGGTATATCCTCTTTGGAATTATTGATTTTTTTGGGTGTTGCGCAACAACTATTGTTATGTTTATAATAATTGCTTATATTATTTTTAATATTATCTTGTATGTTCTTTGGTTGATTATTTAAATATCTCATATTGTGATTAATTCCAATATTATTATTATGATGGTTTATATCTATAGATGGACTTTTATTTGTCATGTGATTTGTATTATTTAAATTGATTTTATAATTAAGGTAATCATTTAACAACTTTAATTTATTTATAAAGAGAGGCATATTTAATCTATATATATATTTTTTATTATTTTTATTTTGTTTATTATTTTTATATTTTTTATTTATGTTTTCATTTTTTTTTTCTTGCATGTATATATAATTTTCTAATTTATTTATATAAGACATATCTTTTATAAAGATATAGATATCATTCAATATATTTTTTAATACATTCATTTTGTTAATATACAAATTTATTAAAATATCACATAATGTATTTAATGTCTGCTTCATTTCCTTTTCTATATCATCATTTGCTTGTTTAAGATCATCATAATTATGTATAAAATATTTCTGTTCATACTTTTTAAACATCTCACTTATAAGTTTTATTCGTTTACGTAAAGATGAATAGGTGGGTATGTTTTTTAAAATAATATTAATTATGCTAATACATATATTATATTTATTTTTTCTATATATAAATTTAATCATTTTTAAACTTATAGATTTAATTAATAATTTATAATAATATAAAAATATACTTTTTTTCGTATCGTACATTTCTTCGTCTTCTAAAGCATCCACATTATTGTGATCACAAAGATTTTCTTGTTTTTTTCTGAAGCAATTTTTATTATTCTTGTCATTACAATTATTATAATGATAACCATCATCATTATTATTATTATTATTATTATTATTATTATTTTTTTTTTTTTTTTTTTTTTTTAAATTATTTTTATTAATATTGTTCGAATCTACCTTTTTATATGACATAAATGCTTCCAACATGTTTATCATTCGTTCATATTTATATATTAATAAAAATTCGTTGTTCTTCCATTCTATTTTTAATACATTTAAAGGATTGATGTGATGATCCTCTGTCATATGTCTAGACAAATTATTAATAATATATTGCTTTAAAGTATTACAATCATCTTCAAAATCCTTATGTAATAATTTATTTATTGGTGTTAATAATTCAGCAAGATTAAATGATGTGTACCTTTGGAAATAATAATTTTTATATTTTTGATCGTTCTTTAATTTTTTCTTTATATTATCATTTGATAATATAAGGAGTTGAGACTTGAAACTAGCACGGGATTCATTTTGTAATATTTTATTTTTATCATGTTTAGAAGATATATGACTTATAGTATTTATTACATAATCATCATCATTAATATTATTCACATGTAAAGAATTATTTTCATTTATATTGTTTATTTGGTTAATATAAAAATCCTTTATACAATTGTAAAAAGGTAAATTTTTCTTATTATAATATTTTATTTTTTCCAAAAATTGATCATTTTTTATATTATTATTGTTATATACATGGTTATCATTTTGTTCTTCTAAATATTTCTTTTCTGTTTCTTCTCTTTTGTTCTTTTTCTTTATTCTTTTATCATTTATACAAGATTCATCTAAATAATAACTTTTCCTTTTATTATTATTATTATTATTATATTCTTTAATTCCATTCAATAGTATACTATTCTCTATCTTATTATTACATATATGTGTATCTCTTTTCTTTTCTCTTATTTTTATATTATCCATATGTTCCTTATCGTTTTCATGATATAATGTACTATCTTCAACAACAATAATCTGATTTTTTTCTTTTTTATATCTATCAATCATATGTAAAATATACCTATAATTGTAACAATTTTTAATCTTTAAATAATTCATGTGTTTTTCAAAAAAATTACTAGAACAAAATAAAATTGCAAATGTTTTATACAACTTATTAACATTTAACATATTGTAAGAATCTATAATATCATTCTTAAATATATGAAAGTTTTGCTTGTATGTTTTATTTATTTTCTCTTTTTTTTTATATTCAATTATTATATCATTTCTATCTTGATTCTGAAGAGGAAAAAAATATGATATGGGTATATTTAAGAAAGACAAAAGCTTTTTATCATAAAAATCTTTTATAAACATATAAAAGAAATATTTTATTTTTAAAAAATTTATACTATTATTTGATAAGAGTAAATTATCTATAATTACATAATACTCTTTTAATTTAAAAAGTACATTATTAAAAAGAGGATTAAATATAAGATTATCAATTAAATTATAATAGCTTATATATAAATTATATATATTCACATATATATTTTTCTTTATAAAATAATCCAGATTATTAAGACCAGACAAAATACAATTATTAGTTATGATAACACTTATATTTAATAAATAAATTTCTTTTAAGTGCATTAGATATAATAAAAAAGCACTAAATATGGAAGATTTTAATTTTAAATAATCTTTAATAAAAATAATTAAAACACTTTTTTCTTTTTTTTTTCTTTTTTTTCTTTTATTTCTTGGAGAACACATCTGATTAAATAATTCATTCATATTATTTCTATCAACTTTTAAAAAAAAATTAGAATTAACTTTTTTTATAATCCGGATAATTATATTTTCTACACTGTCATTAGAATATACATTAATAATACAACAAATTATTTTCTTTTCTTTTTTTAGAATTGTATATTTATATAACTCACCATTACTATTTTTATGATGAAAGGAGGAATTATCCTTATCATTATATGAACAATTTATATTATTATCATACTCATAACTATTCTTCTTATTATCATTATTCTTATGTGTGATATAATTATTTTTAAGTATAACATGTTGATTTACCATACTAATATTATCATTATTATTATTATCATTATTATTATTATCACGATGGTCATCACCATCATTATCATATACATTATGCTTTTCTTCATATACATATCTCCCTTTTGGTTTCTTTTTGTTGTAATTATTTAATAATTTCAACTTGTTACATATAATTTTATATTGTAGCAAGTTAGAAAAAGGACAAGTCTGAGTCTTTAGAATCAATAATGATATCTTATCATCTTTTAAACACAAATTTGTATTTAAGAAATTTATATCTTTATCTATAATATTACTTAAATAATTATATATAAAGCAATTCATATAATTATTTATATGTAACCATGTTTCATTAAATGCTTTACTTCTAAATAAAATTGAAGCAACTTCATCATCATTATTTATATTTAATAATTCTTCCTCCTTATATATATATCTATTTTCTCTTTGTCTATTTAATTTCTTATTCTCACTTATACATTCTAAATCATTTTTTAATTTTAATATAGGAGTAATAATAGAAGTTGTACATATATTAAAATCAATGTATATTCTTTCATTTCTATTATTCCAACTTACTTTTTTTTTTTTTAATATTTCATTGTTTTTTTGTTTGTTTAACCAACATGAATTAGTAACACGAATAGTTTCGTTCTCCTCGTATCTTGAGCTCAACATAATTGTAAAAATAAAACAAGCAAATTTGTTATATATCAAAAATGATGTGAGAAACTAGAGGGGCACACAGATATATACATAAATAAAAAAAAAAGATATATATAAAAAAAATATATATATATGTATGTATGTATGAATAATATATTTCTATGTTCTATTTTTTTAACTTTTTTAGATAAGCCAATTTATAGCAAATGATAACATATATGTTTTCTTTTTTTTTTTCTTTTTTTTTTTTTTTTTTTTTTTAATATATGCTCTCCATGAGAGTTTATCTTACATATGGATGTATTTTGTATAAAGAAAATATAAACTGATATTTTCAATCACAATGAATAAATAAATAAATCAATAAAAATATATATATATACAAACATATTTATATATTTACATATATATATATATATAATTTTGTTTTTTTTTCTTTTTATGGTTTTAATAAAAAAATATATATATCTTATTATTATAAAAGAAGAAATATACGTTGCTATATTTATATATTATTTATCATTTAAAAAATATATTAAGAAATAAATCTCTCCCCAAAATTGAGAGGCTAAATATAAATATAAACATACACTTTCATATATGTAATATATTTAAAAAAAAAAAAATAAAATAAAAATAATTTATAAATTAGCTTATGCTTAGGTAAAGATAGTTACAAGAAAAAATAAATAAAACATTTGTGTAATTTTTTATTTTTAAACATCTATATAATGTTTAAATAAATAGATAAATATATTATATATATATATATATATATATTATGTATATATTTTTTTTTTTATGTGTTGTTCCCGTGCTCCTTATTCATTGCTTATCAAAGATGATATCCCTTTTTTCATTGCTTGTCAAAGATAATCTCCCTTTTTTCATTGTGATTTACAAACTTCTTGTGTTCATTATAAAAATTTGTAAGCTGCTTATGTATATCTTGAAAGTTGTCGAAATGATAATAAGAATAAGAATATAAGAATTTAATCTTTTTATTTATATATTTAAATAATTTTTGTTCTTGCATGATATAAACAATTTTAGTTGGTATATTATTCTTTTTACATAGTTTTTCTTTATGTAATTGAATCTTTTGAATTTCTCTTTTGAAAATTTTTTTACTCTCATACAAACACCGAAGTATTAATTCTTTTAAGTTTAATATTTTTGTTACGTCTGTAATTACATTATATAAAACATTTTTTTCTCTTATTAATTCATCATTTTCAATTATTTTGTTAAATATATTATTAATTGTATTTAATACATTTATTTGTGGAATATTAAATCTATTTAATGAATCTGATATATATAATAAAGAATAACAAAATTCTCTATTGTTAATACTTTTATTATATATACGATGTAAATAACAATATGCATATATAATTTCTATAATTATAAATATAACATTATTGTTAACCTTCTTAATACAACAAATATGTTCCTCAGGTATCTTCATTTTTTTTATTACACATTTTAACCACCATGGTTCATATCCTTCTATATATAAATTCATATCATTGTTCTTTATAAATGAAAAAAATTGTTTTTTTTCCTTTTCATTTAAATTCTCTAATTTTATTTCGTCTTTTAAAGCTAGCTCGGTTAACACCTTATATCGTTTATTGCTTATGTACCATTTTTTTAGTCCCCCCCAATTTTTCTTCGATTGTATATTATCACAATGGTCATCATCATCATTACAATCATTATCAGCATCATTACAATCATTATCATCATCATTATCATTATTATTATCATTATCATTATCATCATCATTATCATCATCATCATTATAATCATTACCATCAATAATAATATCATCATTATTCTTGCCTTGTTTCTTTTCTGGTGATTCATACTCATTTATCCTATTAAACTTAAACCTCTCATTCTTATAATCAGCCTCATCTTGTAAGTCATAAAATTTTTTCAATTTGAATTTAAATTCCTTTATATCAAAATCTGTCAATTCATTACTTCTTATATTTTCATTCACCTGGTTATCTAAAAATGTTTTAACACATGATGAATTATGTAACTTATAACATTCAACACTACAGTATACTATTTCACAAGAGGGACAGACATACTGAAACGTTTTATTTTTACATACTTCACATGTTTTTCTCATTGTTATTAAAATGTTTCTTTTATCATACCCTATATTTACATGGTACCAAAAAAAAAAAAAAAAAAAAAAAAAAAGAAAAAAAAAAAAAAAAATTAAAAAAAAAAAAAAAATTAAAAGAACTGAAATTTCATATATATATATATATATATATATATATATATTTATATTTATGTATTTATTTATTCATATATTTATTTATTTATAATTTACAAAATGCTCATGTCAAATATACTTATATAATTATATAATTATACATATACATTATTTATTTATCACAATCTTAACGTTTCATATTATACATGTAAACATATATTTATTTAAAAAAATATATTTTTATAACATAATTTTTCCTTTTCCTTTCTACATTAAAATTGATATATTTTTATTTTGTTCTATATTTTTTAACAATACAAATATAAAAATATACATATACAAAATATAATATATATATATATATATATATAGTATATATAATATGTAATATTTTTTAATATTTATAAAATAAAAGAAAAATAAAAAAATAAAAAAAATATATACATATATATATATATTATATATATTTTATATTACATGGTACTTATATTTTAATAACGTATGTAGAAATAAAAATATTAATCTCGCATTATGTATATATATGTACATATTTATATGTACGTATTTATATGTATTATTATTTTAATATATATAATTCAGAAGGAACCCTAATGTAAATAAAGATACAAACATATAAACAAAACATTCATTATATATATATTTTTTTAATATTTATATATTTATCATTAAAAAAAAAAAAAAAAAAAATTTCGTCTTTACCAAATTTTTTTAAGCTTTGAATATTAATAGTTTTTTTAAGTATGTAGAAATTTTAATTTATCATGTCCACATTTTCAATATTAAAAAGAAAAATATATATATATATATATATATATATATTTATGTGTATTATATTATACATCTTAATGTATATTTTTTTATAAAAAGGAAAAAAAAAAAAAAATTTTTTATAAATATCGTTCTTTGCTATCTTGTTATTGTTAGTCTTTATGAAAAATAATTTAAGATCATGTCGTATGCCTTATAATTTGGTTCCTTGAGCTCATTTTTTTTTTGCTTTATTTTTTTCCCTCCTCTTTTCTTTTTACCAAGCTTATGTTTGGATATTATAAATGGTAAGAATGTCATAAAAAAAAGACACAACAAAATAAAACAATTAAGAAAATTAAATGAAAAAATACTCGTAGATGAAAAGAACATATATGGCTCTATTTGAATTATGTTGAACATCCTTCTTTTATCATACATTAGTAAAAAGAATAAATTATAAATATAAGAACAAAATGATAATAGAAAATATGATGAAGTAAAGGAAAAAACAAAATTCTGTAATTTAGTAGCTGGAAATATATTACTTATCATTAAAAAAAAGATACAAATAGACATAACTATTAAAATAATTACACATAAAATTTGTTCAATAAAATAATTCGCTATCAAATTATGTAATAATATAAATACACTAGGTCGAAATAATATGTGATATATAATATTGCCCAATAAAATCGACTGAGAAAACACTATAAAAATCCACCCTATAGGCTCCTTTTTTATTTTTTCAATATCTAAAAAGTATATATCTTGACAAGAATTCATTGATATTGTATAAAAATAAAATGTTAAAAATATACAAAGTAATACACATAATACAGGGGGAAATAATAATAATGTACTTTTTAATAATACAAAAAACATAAATAATGTAGATATCTTAGGTATAAAATCCTTTGCAACCATTTTTCCTTTCCTATATCCATCATATAATATTCTAACACAAAAAATATACATGAAAAATATTAATAATATTAATAATATATTATTATATATATATGGTATTTTATTTTCTCCTTTAAATATTATTTCCATATTTTCATTATCATATCTATAATTATTTAAATATGTTAACATATTCCTTTTTATATCATTTCGAATGTTATTTATATTTAATATATCAGGCAACCCTTTTATTAATTTATCATCGATATCCAATTCTGAATAAATAAAATCATTCTTATTCATTTTATTCCATTCAATCCTTTCTACATTTATATTATTATCATTATTATTTTTACTTTTATAATCATGTGTATTTCTATTTTCTCTATCTATACCTTTTAAAGCAGACAAAGCCAAATCGATATTTATATTCTCTGGCTCTTTAAATAAATAACTTCTGCTGATTTTCAGGTCACTCATAATCACATGGTTCCCTTTTAAAATGCTATACATAGGTAACGTATTGTTAAAAAAAAATAAGGAATCCAAATTATATACTTTACAAATGCTAGAACACAAAAGTATTATAATTGTGCCTAATAAGGTCCCTCTTAAATAATATACTCTCATTTTGTTAATACAAATTCGAACAAGACAAAAATATAACCAAAAATAAATAATCAAATTTATATTTTCCAAAATATATAATTTTAACAAAAAAAAAAAAAAAAAAAAAAAGAACACGAAGGATAAGAAGAAGGAATTATTTTCACGTATTAAAAATGATACAAACAACAAAACAAAAAAAAAAAAAAATTATATAAAATAAAAAATAATTTAAGTTCCTAAGCACAAAAAAAACAGACATTATATATATATATATATATGTATATATGTATATATTTTTTGACAATGTGAAAGAAAAAAGAAAAATTCCTTGAAATAGTACTTCCTTCTATATAATTAATATATATATATGTATATGTACACATATACGCCTTTTCATTATTATACCGTTACACTATCATATAAAATGCCGAATTATTACACATTTTTAATTATGACCTAATTTATTATAAATTTTATTTTCTTATATTTTAATGAAGAAAGAAATTTATATTTATGGTGGAAAAAATTACATAAATGTAAAATAACATTTAAAAAAAAAAAAAATAAATATTAATATATATATATATATATATATATATATAATTTTATTAACAAAATTATTAAAAATAAAAAAAAATATATATATTAAAAATATAAAATTATAATCAAGGTAGGTAAATATTTATATATATATATATATAATAAAGACATACAAATATATATACTCATGTATTGTAAAAATATAAAAAAATATATTAAAATGTAAAATAAACTAAAAATAAGGTCTACATATATATATATATATTTATTTATTTATTTATTTATTTATTTATTTATTTATTTATTCAATCATCCATTTACTGTTTATTATTCATCCTTTGTTTTTGTGTCGATTTTTTTCCTGCGGAAAAGTGATCCAATTACTTTTAAAAATATATATAAAATTTGTAAAAACCATAATAAAAATAATATATATACTATTGTATGCATTACCACCTTTGTTTTACTCTTGCATTCTAATGTTGCAAATTCATCAAGAATAATATGTAAATCTTTTGTTTTAGCATATATATTATTTTTATTATTAAAAACCTGATTAGCTACTAAGATTTCTACACCATCTGAATCATTTACAGATGTCTTAATTTTTATTTCATTATCATTCACATATGTAATATTGACTGAACCAAAATTATTAAATGAATATATTTTATCCAACTCAAATGGACTTACCTTACTTAAAATATTTGTTAGAAAAAATATAACATATTTGTTTATATAACTAAAAATATTCTCCTGGTTTACGCTACTACTTGTGACCTCTATTACACTTTCTTCCTTTCCAATTATACTACCAAAGTGAACATCCCCACTTAAAAATAATAGACCTTTTGGTTTCGTTTTTTTTATTAGTTCCCTTAAACGTCTCAAAGAGTAAGGCATCAAGCCCCAATTTTCGTTAATTATGTGATTAGAAAATATCTGAAAAGTGGAAGAAAAAATTATTTTATGCATGTAAAATTGCGAACTGTTCATGTAAAATTGTGAACCGTTCATGTAAAATTGTGAATCGTTCATGTAAAATTGTGAATCGTTCATGTAAAATTGTGAACTATTCGTGTAAAATTATGAACGGTTAAGGTAATATATTGTAAGGACAATAAAACAGAAAAGATAAAAATAAAATAATAACATGTAGCATTTAACATGTAACATTTAACATGTAGCATTTAACATTTCTTTTATATAATAATTATAAATTAAAAAACATTCGAACAGAATATATAATATAATATAATATATATATATATGTGTGCGTTTTTTATTCCCATTTTGTACCTGGGTGGAGGATATAATTATATGGGCACGAGCATTCGAATTGGTCAACTCCTTTTCTAACCATTGCCATTGCTCATTTCCTAGAATATCATTTTTACTATTACAGCATAATCCAAAAATGGATGAATGGAAACGCGACAAAAAGGAAATAAACATATGAAAAAAAAGATCTCTATATGAATCTGGGGCATAGAAAGGATAAGGGTCTTTATTATATCTGGTATCTAACATAATAATTTTAACTTGACTCTTTTCATTATCTGGATCTATATATAATTTGGATATATATGCACCATTTCTTTTATATCTGACATCATTTTTATCTACATTTAAATAATCCAGATATTTTTTTTTACTTTCTTTTTTATATTTATATAATCGATCACCATTGTTTTTGTTATAATCATGATCATCATATATACCATCAATTTTAAAATTCTTTTTTAACTTCATATAAAATGGGTCTTTCTTAATATATGTATAAGCATCATCTAAACATTTTATTTCGCTACATTCTGTATAAAAGTAATCACCTATCCACAGCATAAGCTGTGGTTTCCTTTTCTCTATTGAATTTAATAACTTATTATTTACTTTTCCTTTTTGATAATTACAACTAAGGAATACAAAATTCGTTAGTTTCTCGTTAATTATTTGATCGCCTTGACATCGGCCATATTTAATAAAAATGTAAAAAGCGAAAATTAATTTTATACAAGTGTTCATTATTCAAAAAAAAAAAAAAATAAATAAATAAATATAAATATATATACATATATATTTATGTATGTATTAACGCGCACACAAAAAATAACAATCTAAAATATTAGTTAAATAATATAATATAATATATATATATATTTCAATAGGTATATTTTAAAATATAAACATAACATATCATATATCCTCAGAATACTATAAATAGGAATTATTTTTTTTATTGAACAACTTTTTGAAAGTGTTAAATAAGGCGTTGAAATAAAAAAAAAAATAAAAATAAATAAATCATAATAAAATAACAAAACATATGAATACACATAAATATATTATATATTTAAATGAAATATTATAGATTAACTAAATATATTTATATTAGTAGTAATATATGAAGCCTTATCAATATATATATATATATATATATATATGTATGTACGTATGTATTTACTGCTTTCTATTATATAACAAATATAATTCTATTAAAATATTGTTAATCACCACTTTTGTAATATATTTTTTATTCATATAAAACAATAATACATTTATGAATACGATAATATATATGTATACACAATAATATATATTATATGCCTATACATAAAAAGGAATGCTTTAGAGAATATTATGTAAAAATTAAATGAAAAAATAATAACACACAAAAATATACATTTTTTATTTTATATATATATATATATATGATATATATATTTTAAAAAAAGTGCTATTGATTTAAGTGTAAAATTAAAGAAAATACGAGAAAAAAAAAGAAAAAAAGAAGTAAAGAAATGAAAAAATCTCGTTTTAAATAAGAGGAAGTATCAAATTAGTTCGACTTATATAAAAAAAAAAAAAAAAAAAATAATAATAATAATAATAATAATAATAATAATAATAATAAACAGATATATATATATATATATATATATAATAATTGCAGTACAATTAATAAATGTAATTATTTCATTTTTTTTATTTTTATACCATATTATATTTTTACTCTAGTATGATAAACCTTTTTTATTATTAATATAAAAAAAAAAAAAAAAAAAAAAAATCGTTTTGCTTTTACACATTAAGAAACTAAAGCATATTTGAGGGAAATAAATAAATATAAATATAAATATATATATATATATATATATATATATGTGTGTGTATAATATATTTTTCTTAAAATTTTCTTTTTTTTTCATAGTTTCCTATTGTCATATTATTATATATATACAACATTTCTAGATGAATAACACGAAACAAATTAAATTATATATTTATTTCTTATTTTTTTGTTTTCTTCTTAAAATGATATATATTCATTTGTAGCATGTTTATTATATATATATATATATATATATATATATATAATATATAACAGCAGGAATACTACAAAAAAATAAAAAATAAAATAAAGGTAAATATTATATCAAATATATATGTGAATGAAAAAAAGGTATACATAAATTAAATATACACATAAATAAATATATTCTATAATGCATTTATATATATATATATATATATATATATATATAATAATGGTCTTTTTTTTTATTTATTTTTTTAAAGATTAATATTCACAGATTAGCATGTGACCTTTTGGATTAAATATACGTTTGGCTATTATATCATGCGATACACTACTTATATATTATATATATATATTATGTATGTATAATAAATTTATGTGCAATTTATATATTACTTCTCTTTTTTTTTTTATTATATTAAAATCTATTATTTAAAAAAAATATAAGGAAATACTATTTTGTTATACTTTATCAAATTAAAAAATTCACACTACTATATTTTTTTTTTTTCTTTTATACGTAAAATAATATAGAATTAAAGGAAAGATGAAAAAAAAAATGAAAAAAAAAAAAAAAAAGGAATGAAGGAAAGGATGGGTAAGAATTGTAAATCATTTCCTTTCTTAAAATAAATAAAAAAATAGAAATATTATAATAATTAAGATTTACAAAAAAATAGAAAAAAAAAAAAAAAAAAAGAATTATTTTAAAATATATTATTATATATATATATATGTTTTTTTCATTTTTTTATATTTCAATATTATTAAATATATTATGAAACTACTATTTTTTATGTGCATTTTTTTTTTTAAGGCCATAATAATATAATTTTTATTATTATTTGTATATACTTTATTATGTATTGAATATATATTTTTTCAGTGATATTATCTCAAAAACATTACTATTATTATATAATATAATTATATATAAATATATGTAATATATATATATATATATATATATATATATATAATATATAATATTCCTTTTATATATGTTATTATATATATATATTTATACTGATATAAAATTATATACTAATATGTAAATATATAAAACATTCTTTTCAAATTTCACTCATTATAGAAAAAATAAGATTTTTTTTTTTTTTTATTTTATTTTATTAACTTACAATTTTTTCTGTAACTTTTTCTTTTCTTTCCTTTTCTTATAGATTGATATTTTCAATATATTCTTATAATATTTTAATATTATGTATAACTAAATATGTGAAATGATAATATAATTATATAAATAAATATATATATATATATATATAATATTTCATTATATATATCTTCCTTTTTTTTTTTTTTTTTTTTTATGTTCTCATTTTATTTATTAAGTCCGATATATATATGTATTCTTCTGATTGTATAATATTATTTTAAAAAATTTAAGATGTTTGTATAGAATGAATATTTTTATTTCATATGTACAAATATATTTAAAGAAATAATAAAAAAAAAAAAAAAAAAAAAAAAAAATGAGTAATTACCAAAATTTGAAGTGCTCTGAACTGAAAGATTTATTAGCCAAAAGAGGGTTGCCATCACATGGGAAAAAAGTAATATATATAAATATATTATATTATTTATACATTTATTTATTAAATATATATTAAATTTAAATATACATATATAAATATATTATATATATATTATACAATATATAATATATAAATATTTTACTTTTATAATATCATTACGTTTCTTTAATTTTGTAAAATATATTATTATTTTTATTTTTTTTCAAAGCGTATGTATATATTTAATGAAAAATTTATGTTGCATAAATAAAAATATAATTATATTAAATACAAAACAACAATTTGTTGTTGTTACAATTATAATAGAAGGTTATAATATATTTATATGTATATTATATATATATATATATATATATATATATATATATGTAAATTTTTTTTTTTTTTTTTTAAAGTGCTTGCAGTTTTATATTTTCGCATTAGATAATTTAAAATATATGTTAAATTATTTATTTTTATTTTTATTTTTATTTTTTTATGTAGAATGAATTATTAGAAAGATTATTAAAACATGAAGAAAAGGGCAATATAAATTCATTATCTTCTTCATATATATTAGATAATTCACATATTAATAACGACGATAATAAAAATAATAATTTTTCATTTGAAAGAAACGCAAGTAATAATAGTTTAAAACTTCAATCATCAAGCAATTTAATATTTGAAAAAAAAAGTGTAGATTCATTTGGAAAAGTTGATGATAATAATAAAAAAAAAATTTGTTCTGTAAAGAATAAAGAAGAATCAGATAATAAAATTGGTTTAAATAAAATGAAAAATTATATAAGAAATATCTTAACTATTAATAGCAATAGTCCAAATTCTTCTTATGATCAAAATAAAGGTACTAATGATAACAAAAATAATTCAAACAAAGATACAAACGATCAAAAAAATAAAATTATTATACAAGAAATAACATTCAATGATGTATCTTCATCAAGTCAAAATATACTACAAAGAAATATCATATCAACAGGTTAAAAAAAAGGAATATGCTAAAATATTTTTTTCAGACTAAATTTTTTTTTTTATAAATATCTCCCTTTTTATTCTTGACATATATATATATATGTATATTTGTAAATTTTTCTCTTTTTAATAGATGACAATGATACTTATTTATCTGAGGAAAAAAAGAGAGAATTAAGACGAAAACGATTCGGTAAAATTATATGTTCAATAAGAAATTATATTCAATATTTTTATGTACACATATATATATATATATATATATATATATATATATATATATATATTTTTCATTTTAATATTTAATAGGTGTTGTAAATACCGATGATGCACTTGAATCAAGAGCCAAAAGGTAAATAAATAAAATAATTAGGGGCCATTTTTTTTTTTTTTTTTTTTTAATTATATAGTTGTAATATATTTGTAAATTGTTTTAATATGTTTCTTCATTTTTTTTTTTTTTTTTTTTTGTTTTTATGTAGATTTAGTATAGTAACACATAAAATGGAGGAAGAGAATAAAAGGAAAAGAGCTGAGCGCTTTGGATTGAGCGTGGTAATAAATGATTATATCATTTTTATAAACAAATAAATAAATAAGTATATACATATATATATATGTATATATTTTATATTGTTTTATTTTTATAGGTTAAAATGAATGACTTTGAAAAGAAAAAGAAAAGAGCTGAACGATTTGGATTACTACAAGATGTAATAATAAAATATAATTTTTTAAAAATATATGTCTATAATATATAATATCATATTTATTAATATCTTGTTTTATTTTTTTTATTTATTTTATAGAGTGAAAAGTTAAAAGCAAGGGCTCTCAGATTTGGTATAACACAATGAAAAGAGAAGACATCGAAGTAATAATAACAATGTATATGATTGAGTGACATAAAAAAGAAATACAATACTTCAAAGAATAAGTAACTAAAGTACACATATATTAAAAGCAGGGGAAATATTTTATAAAATTTTTTATTAACATCCAATAATATTGAAAGATAAAATTTATCTACCTGTATTAAATATATATACATATGTATATATATATATATATATATATATATATATATATATATATATATATGTTCAGTTTTATAGTCCCTTTTTCTTAAAGTTAAAATTATAAAAAATTTCAATTATTCAACGAATATATTTATTTCACATTTTTATGGAATCCTCAATTTTATCATGTTAAGTTTATATATATATATATATTATTTATCATATAGATATTATAATAAATGTCCATACTAAACAAGATTTTATTTATTATTAAATTTATATATATATATATATATATATATATATATCTTTTATATAATGATTTTATAGTTATAAAAAAATGTAATTGCATCAACTTATTATTTTGCTTTTTAATAATTATGTTTTTGTTGCAAAATATTACATTGAAAATTTTATATTATTTATTTATATTTATTTTATTGTTATTTTTTTTTTTATATATATTTCATTTTTTAAAAATTTCACTCTATATATACATTTTATATCATTACTTTTTTTTCTTTTCTTTTTTTTTCTTTTCTCACTTTTAAAAAAAAAGACATATTTTTTTTGTGGAATATTTAAATATTTACAAAAAAAAAAAAAAGAAAAAGAAAAGAAAAGAAAAGAGAAATAGATATAATAAAATTAATTATAATAAAATATGATCAATTTGAAGAATACAAAAGTAATATTGCATTAAATAAACTATCTTTTTTTTTCCAATAAGAGAAAAAATATATTAAAACAATAAATATAAATATATAAATAAATGAATAAATAAATAAATAAAATATATATATATATATATTATGAACGCGGTCATAATTTATAGACATATATATATATATATATATATATATTTATTTATTTATTTATTATTTTTTTTTTTTTTTGTTGACTTGTACAATTAATACTTATACATATTACATGAACACGTTCATAATTTTTTGTAGTTTTGTTGTTTTTTTTTGCATGCACAGTTCATAAATTCCATATATCATTACATATATTATATTTATTACTTTATATCTCGTGTATTTATCATGTCTAATATAAGATGGATACATAGAAAAGATAAGGATAATGAAAAAAGAGTAATTTCTTTAAACGAAATAAAAGAAAGATATTTAGTTGATAATTCGAAAGATCACAATTTAAAGAAGAATAAAAATAATTCTGAGAAGAAAAAATGTAACATCAAATTTTACGAAAAAAAAAAAAATGGGAAGCCACAACAAGAGCTAACTTTCCAAAATGGCTATCCAAAAAAAAATATAAACATAATTTTAAATAAAAAAAATCATGAATTAGATTATAAAAGTAAAATTCAAGAAAAAAATGAGAGAAATTGTAATTCTGAAATGTCCAAGAAAATAAATGGAAGAAATAATCTACAAGAAGATTATAGAAATTATCTTTGTCATAACAATAATAAAAGGGAATACAACTCAAATAAAGAACTAGATACGGATAAAGTAAATATAAATTTAGATATTACAGTTCAATGGGATAAAAAATGTAATAATAATATATCGTACATAAAAAAAGATCATATAACAAATGATTTGCATTTAGATGATCATTTAATTATGTATGAACACAATGAAGGAAATAAATATATTAAAAGTAATTATTATGATAAACCCATTAATACAAGCATATTAAATTATGATAATAAGGTAGACTTTGATTACAATAATACATGTAAATATTATTATGATGATAAAAAAATGGAATATAATATGGAAGAGGAAGATAAAATAAGAAATCCATACATATATAATAATACTAAATATGTAAGAAAAGAAGACTATAAATCTTATAGTGAACAATCATTGAAGGATAATAATGAAATTCTAGAAAATATGAAGAAAAGTAATTTTAATAATAAGAAATATAAAAATGTTTTATATAATAATGCAGGAGAGGAAAACAACATAAATCCTTTTATCAAAAATAACCCATTTACTATTAATCAAATAGAAGATGTTTTAAAAAAAAATAAAAAAAATAATCTTATCATTTCTTCTAATAGAACATCTTATACAAATAATAAGAATATGCACACACAATGTTATAATTATAATAATATGTATGGTGAAATCAGAAGAAGACCTGATATATTTATATTAAATTATGAATATAAAGAGAAATTAATTTCATTCACCCATTTGTTAGATAAAATTTTACAAGAAAAAATGTGTGATTATTTTGTTATTGTAATAAAAATATATTTGTTACAAAAAAGGCACAAGCCAGTATATAAAAAATACAATAAAGTTAAGGAACAAGCAAATGATATTTTTATGAATGAAGATAATCATATGTATATTAAAAAACCAAACCACAAAAATAATGATAGTAAAACAAAAAGGACATTACAAGAAGATGTTCATAAAAAAAGATCAAGTAATGAAAATTGCACCAACAAATTTATAGACAAATTTACACATTTTGAAATAGAAAAAAATACATATAAAAAAACCATTTTAAATAATACTTTAATTGATAGTTTTAATGATGTAGATATTAATGATCAAAAGAGGAAAAAAAAATACTTGAACTTTTTTGTAATCTTGCTCTCATTGTTTTTAAAAAAGTACCTTTATAAACAAATGTCCAAATTCTTCTTCATTGTTGGATCACTTCGTCATAAATATGTAATGAAAAAAATAAAAAATAAATAAATACAAATAAATATAAATAAATATAATCACAAATTGATTCACATATATATATATATATATATTTTTTTTGTGTGTGTGTGTATTATTTCATTTTTAGGAAGAAAAGAGACAAATTAGAAAATATATCAATATAAAAATTTATGCTCTGTCCTTATTGGAAAGGATATTCTATAGAAAGAAAAACGAAAATGTGCAGTTATGTTTTGTAAGTTTGAAAAAAACTAATATGTGTATCATAAGGAAGGAAAAGAATTATGAAGAAGATAATTTGCAAAGTACTTTCTTTACAGAAAATATAAAAAGCAAAATAACCAAGTCAAGAAAGTATTTAGAAAATAAATGTTTTGGTAAACCTAAATTATATAGAACTGATGATTTTATAATATTTTATAACAGAAAAGTACTTAAAGAAAAAGATGAAATATTTCAAAAATGTTTATTAAGATCTAAATCAGATTCTTTGTTAGACTTTTTAAAAATGTCTAAATTAAAGAAAATATGGAGGAGTTCTTCTAATAATTTTTCAGATACAATGAATAACAATATGAGAGGTTCAACATTACTTGAGCATTTTTTCACAGCTACGTATAATATAAATAATAACAGTTTTCATAACGAAATAAATAAAAGCAGAATAAATATATCATATTATGAAAATATGCATGTGTCATCTAATTTTTTAACTAATAATGAATATAATAATAATATTAAGGAAAATACAAAAGAGAATATTAATATAAAGATAAATGATAAAAACTTAAAAAAGAAACAAAATAATATATCAAATGAAAAAATATCCAATACCTTTCAACAAAATGTAAAGGGAAATAAAAATTTATTAAAAAACGTTTTTTTAGATGAATATAAGGAAAAAAAAAAAAAATCTATTGATGAAGATATAAATGATAAAAATTGTAGAATATTTTTCAAAAATATTAAAAAGCAATTAAAAATAAATTACAAAGAAAAGCTTGATATTCATAAAAAAAATAATAATGATGATTTAAGTATAAGTGATTTGAACAGTACTATGGGTTTCTCAAAAAACATAAATTCGTATATATATGATGATACTCTAAGAAACTCTCAAGAAGATCTTGTTCCCAATTTGAATTTTTTAACACAATCGGATTTAAATATAATAAATAATTTGACTCAAAATTTTACCAAATAGCATAAATGATATATAAATTGGGAAATTTCATAAAATGTGGAATGGTTAATAGCTAGCCAAAAAAAAAAAAAAAAAAAAAAAAAAAAAAAAAAAAAAAACTATATAACTAGCTATAATATATTGTAAATGTAAAATATAATATACATATATAATTTCAATATTTTGAATATATTTTATATTAATTTTTTACTTTCATTTATTTCTTTTGGATTTACACATATATTAACTGTTCAAAAATGTAAGGTTTATAATATATATATATATGCAGTAGTGTTTCTGAGCCTCTCTTTTCTCAAAAAAAAAAAAAAGAAAAAAAATAAGAATAAAAAATTATATATTTCATATATATAATATAAGGATTTATATTGTATTATTTATAATTATGTTTATATTTTTCCCTGAAAAATTCGTGAAATAGGGCTCAATTAATGATTGCATAAAAGAATATATAAAAATGAATAGATTGTGTAGTTTTTAGTTTCCTCTATTTGGAAAAATATAATTATGTAGATATATAAATTGTAGAATGAAAAAATAGATATAATAAAACAAAGCATACAAAAAAAAATATATGCGCATATATATATATATATATATATATGTATATGTATATGCATTTTATTTTATATTATTTAGAAAAATATGATTACCAAATTAAGATATATTAACTTAATTTGTTACAAGGCCAAGAAATATTTAAATCATGACCTAGGTGAACCCTTTGGAACTTTGCGGATTCCAGAAAGTTTGCAAGCCTTTTATGAGAAGAAAAAGGAAGAAATAGAATTGAAAAAAAAAAAGATGGAAGAAAATAAGAAGAAAAAAATTGATAAGGTAAAGCTTTCCAAGGAACGGAAAAATAAATTTAAATCATCTAAAGGGCAACATAACATCTTTTAAATAAATAAATTAACATATATATATATATATATATATATATATATTTGTAGTATTTTTTTTTTTTATTTTTTTATTTTTTATGTTGTATTATCTTTATTTTATTTAATTTTTTTGTAAATTTGAATGTATATAAGATATATAAATAAATGATGAATTCATAAAAAAATAAAAAATTAAAATTTTTTTTTAAAAAATATACATGCATATATAAACATATATATGTATATATTTGTTTATCAATTTTCAACTTTCAAAGCTGTTAATAAAAATCCATCTGATAGTTTTGCATTTTTAATGATTGGGTGTGTCCTTCTTTTAATGATTTGTTGTTCTCTTAAGATATATTCATTTAATTTAATATGAATAAATGAATTTGTATTTAATAAAATTTTTAAAAACATATTTAATATATTAAAATCGTCTGTATAGAATATAACTTTACTATCATTTTTTAGATATTTCAATGATACATTGATTAAAGTATTTATTAATAAATATAAATTTGTA
This sequence comes from Plasmodium billcollinsi, assembly GCA_900257145.2. Lineage (NCBI taxonomy): Eukaryota > Apicomplexa > Aconoidasida > Haemosporida > Plasmodiidae > Plasmodium > Plasmodium billcollinsi. The sequence continues at coordinate 732,194 of LT990238.1, forward strand.
TTTGTATTATAAATAAATTCACTTGAAATTATAATAACAAATGATTCAGCTTTTCTTTGATATAAATCTTGTATCATCATAATTTTTTTTTTTATTTCTACATAATTTATTACATTTTCTTTATTCTTATTATGATCGTCTTGATAATTTTTGATTTTTTTATTTGATTCATTTGATATATCATTTATGTATCTTATATCATTTAATTTTCTTTTTTCATGACAACTAAGTTCAGAGATATTATGACTTGTTAGTACATGTTCATTATTATTTTGTTCATTTAAATTATCAGAATTAACATTATAAGAATGAGTTTTTTCAGAATTTATATTTTCCTTATATACATTAGACGATATCTTAGGTTCTATAATATGATGATCAATCGTTGATATAATATCTTGGTTGACAAATTTATTTTCTTTATTGAAAAAATTGTTATTCATATGATATATTATATTATAACTATCATCAACATGTGCAGTATTATCATTATTATTATTATTACCATCATTATTTTTATTATTATTATTATCATCATTATTATTATCATTATTATTATTATCATCATCATAATTATTCGTAGTAATAACTTCATCCATATCCGTGTCAGTCGTTTTTCTCGTTTTCGTATTAATACTTCCCCTTGAGCTAGAATTTAATATCCTAATTTTTAAAATGTTCGTATTCTTTTTAATTCCGAAGCTCGGTATTATGGAGCTACAAGAATTTTTATATACGAGGGAAAATATATTAACATTATAGTCATACGTAATATTGATAACACTTGTCATTAATCCGAAGGTATCATCGTATATTAAGACGTTATGATTGTAAAGGTTACTATTATTATTATTATTATTATTATTATTATTATTATTATCATTATCATTATTATTATTATTATTATTATTATTATTATCATTATTGTTGTTGTTGCTGTTACTTGTATTTGTTTCCTCCAGCATCATAGTCAAAGAATCATCTTTCATATTTTCCACATTATCCTTTTCATTAGAATCCTTATTCAAATGAAAAAGAATATTTGCTAGATAATCTATCCTCACATTTGATATTTTTTCTGGAAAATATTTATAATAAAAACGTACTAAATTCGATATATTACATTCATATATCGTAAATTGACAAAAATGTCTTTTTAATTTTTTTTCAATATATTTAAATTTAGATATAATTGTTTTTTCTTTAAATGTTAAAGAATTATCTACTAGTTTTTGTATTACCTCATATGGATTTTCATAATTATTTTCTTTTAATGAATGTATATTTTCTTCTGTTAATTTTTGAGAATTATTATTATAATATATATCTTTATTAGTACCTTCAATATCTATATTATTATCTATATCTAATTTAGAAGTATTCTTCTTACTTCTTATCCATTTATTATTTATAAATGTAAATGTAGATCCATATTTTTTATTTATAAGAAATAATAAATTTATGTAATTCTTTTTTATTTTTATTTTCATATCAACTATTTTGTGCAATCGACATTTCATATCGTCATCAATCAAAACGAAATCATGTTTTCGTATTCTCATCTTATTACAATATTTATGTATGTTAATAATATTATTATTAAACTCTTTCTTTGTTAATATAAATAAATATACATATATATATATATATATATATATATATATATATATAAATTACAAAAAAAAAAAAAAACTTAAGCTATAAATAAAATAAAATAATTAATTCATGCACAGAATAAACAATATTAATTATTTCTATATATAAAGAAAAATTAAATAAAATTAAAAAAACTTTAAAAAAAAAAAATTTATAAAATAAAAAAGTATAACAACTATTTGATAAATTACAAAAAAATTAATAAATATAAAAAGCACAGTTAAAATGTATTATTTTTAATTATATAAAAGTACAAAATTACAAAAAACAATAGAGAAAAATGTTGTAAAACATATCTTATGTAGATAAATATATTTATAAGATATATTTTTTTTTTTCTTTTTATATGAATTATATTGAAAATGATAAATAATTTAAAAAACCCAAAAATATAAAAATTATAATATATATTATTTTAAAAATAATTATTTTTTATATAAATCTTTTCTTCTTATATTGTGATTTCCCAAAATTTCTAATTTTATAGAACAATGAGCATTATTATAATATATTTTTTTTTATAACATAAATATAACTTGAAAGAATATATTATATAAAATCTTTTCAAAAGAGAAAAATATATATACAAAAAAAAAAAAAAAATAAATAATAAAAGATTAATAAATGAATAATATAACATAATACAATATAATATAATATCATATAATTTAGTTGCTATTTTATTTCATTAATATAAAATTATTTAAAAAAAAAAAAAAAAGTTCTATATTAAAAATAATGATTATTCATATATATATTATTATATGTATATGTAATTAAAAATCCTTGTATGGTTTATTTATCTCGTTTAATTTATATATAATACGTAAAAGTATATATTTAATACGATATATTAAAGTAATTCCTTGAATATATAAATATATATATATATATATATATATATATATATATATATATATATTATATACATATACAATTTAATAATTGTTTTTAAATAATATGACAGTTTTATAGCTCTTATTCAAATTAATTATTTTTTTTTTTTTTTCTGATAACAAGATACATTATTTTACATATTAATTTTTAAAAATATAGCACACCATATTTTAATAAAAAAATATATTTATAAATTAGTAAATATTTTAATATATATATTATTATATACATTTATATGTGTATTATATATATTATTAGAATAATCCATTTAGATATATAATATAATATATATATATATAATACATATTCAAAAAAAAAAAATTTTTTTTTTTTAACTGGTTTTCAAAAGATATATAATAAAGAATATATTAATATATATATATATATATATATATATATATATATATTTATAAATATTTTATTGCCTTAGTATTTATATAAAGTTATAAATATCAAAAAAAGAAAGGTACAAATTATATATTATTTATACTAATACTTTTTTTGTGAAAAAAATATATTTTTTATTTTTAGTATTGATTTTGAAATAGAAAATTTAAGGCGTATATTTTTATATAAACCAAAATTATTATAAGTTTTAATAACACTTATATAAAATATATTATATATATATAATATATATATATTGATTTTTTTTTTTATTTTTCAAAAGTTCAAAAATGTATATGTATATATTAAAATACATATATTCATTTTTTGAATATTTGAATATTCATTTGTATTAATATAAAAAATATAAACTATATGTATATTTTATTTATTTAATATTTTTTTTTTCATTTGATTAATTACTAAATATAGTGAATATATATATATATATATATATATGTTTTCATATTTATCAATTCTTATGTTTTATATTACATCCATTTTTTGTTTATTTTTCTTTTATTTTAATGCCCCATGAATACATACATATATATATATATATTTAATTATATAAGTAACCAATAAGTTTTATCAAATAAAAATATATAAAATATATAATATTTTGAAAACCACAAAAATATATACATATATATATATATATATATATATATATATATGTGTACATATTAATAAGGAAAGAAAACAAAATCAATAATAATTATAAAAAATGGATAATGATATTTTTGAAAAAAACAGAAATGTACTTGAAAGAATATATTTAAACAAACATGTGGTTGTGCATCCAATAGTTTTACTATCAGTTGTTGATCACTATAATCGTATTGCAAGTAATACAAAAAAGAGAGTCTTGGGAACAATTCTTGGAGAAAAAATTGATGGTGTAGTACATATTACTAACAGCTATGCACTTCCTTTTGAAGAAGATATAAAAGATATCAACATTTTTTATATTGATGATAATTATAATGAAAATCTTTTTAATATGATAAGAAAAATTAATACAAGAGAAAAAATTGTTGGATGGTATACTACAGGATCTAATATTAAACCGAATGATATTTTTATAAATGAAATATTTTATA